>ML977187.1:0-51456 GCA_010015705.1 Aulographum hederae CBS 113979
TTCCCTATTTTTGCCTACCGGGTTTTTAAGGGTTTAACGAGGCTCTGTCCTTTCTCCACAATTGTACACTAGAACCAGCGCATCAGAAGTCTTTTCGTCTGGCCTCAAAGGCTCCTGGGGGGGTGTGTCAGAGACTAATCACGTGACTGCTTAGTCAGGCATCATGTGATCTGGAGCATATATTCCATCTCCGGCATTTGGCACTCCTAGACAGATCACACTACACATCACAATCTTCACATCTTTGGTCTCTCAAAGATCTTGCCCTTTTCACTGCGTTATTGCACTTCCAACGTGATCACGCAGTATCCTCGGAGCTTGGCAATTATCACCCCAAAAGCCTCCGACACATCTAAACACGAGCATTTTCCCCATTCAGCTCCCCTTATCGATAAGAGCTCCGCGCCAGCCATCATGACATGACTCGCGCGAAACCTGGGGTAAAATGCTCCCCCTCACTTCAATATTGCACCGGCAGGATCCCCATTCCCTTCCCTGTCCTGCCCTTGGTGGCCTTGAGAGCACAGTAAGCTGGGAGAGTCCATCGGAAAAGGGGTGAAATGTTAGTATTGCACACACCATATTCCTACTCTATCAATTTGCGCTCTTCTCTTGTGCTGAAGTCACTCCTTCTCGCGACGACGTATGGATGTAGGAGGTAGCATTGCAACCCGAGTCCGATTTGCCGAGGAGAAAACAACGTTACCGGACCTGGTAGCTCAAGCGATCCCCACTGTACGCACGTGCGGTAGTGCAATTGCAGTGCGGAGGTCCGTCTGAAGCGGCGCGGGGCGAAGGGCTCAAGTCATACTCCACACTTAGCTACTTACCTACGTAGACTGACGTTGCCCTATTCCCATTCATTGTCTGCGGAAGGGATAAGTACTTCCAACCATCCCGTTTCCGTTCCAACCTGATTCTCCAGCAGTATATTCTATTTCTGTTGCCACTATTCCATCTCGTCTCGTCCCATCATCCAATCCCTTCTATTTCTTCCATTCTGCTACCCAAAATCTTTCTTCCAACCCCCCAATTGCGTCACTGAAGAGCTCAGAAATATCCCCCTCCACATTCCTCGAAATGACAGACCAGTCAGGACCGCTGCACCGGCGTTTGTCGCAGGTCAAGGACTTCTTGACGGGAGACAGAATGCCGACGACCATTCCCTGGGATCCGAATTGTACCACATTTCCGACGCGAAAGGAGCTTCCAAAAATCGATGGAGCTCCCGACGGCGCTGCGTGGTTCTGGGGCGAGGATGATTATGTATGTCTTCTTTAGCAGTTGTAGTACCATGGCATTGTCCACGTTGTCCATGTCTGTCCAGCCACTGTGGACTGTCCATGACCAACACCATACAGATCGGCAGACTGAACCTACTCACGCCCACGAGAGTTGCTGCTGCGGCGAAGGAAATCACGACGGGGGAGATTGTGCCTGTAAAGTAAGTATCTATGCACCTATACACATTCAGCGCGAGAATAGACCTTGACAAATCTCAATCCAGTCTACCACTCCACACTCCCTCTACTCCAGGCTTCGCCCGCGAACCATTCGCACACGAGATCAAAACCCTTGCCGAAAACATAGCCTACGATGACATATATCATCTGAACACGCAAAGCGGCACTCAATGGGACGGATTCCGCCATGTACGTCTCCGCTTCCCCTTCCTCTGTTTCGCTAAAGAAACCCACCTCTAATCTCGCCTCCGCCTCCACTAGTTCGCCCACGTCCCCAGCCAACTCTTCTACAACTTCACCCGCGGCGCGGACATCCTCGGTCCCGCCTCCAACCTAAAATGCAGCATCCACCATTGGTCCGTCCACGGCATCAGCGCTCGTGGCATCCTCCTCGACTACCGCACCTACGCCAACCAAAACCACATCTCCTACGACCCCTACACGCCCCACGGGATCTCCTACTCTGAACTACAGGCATGCGGCCGCGCACAGGGGGTCGACATCCGCCCAGCCGCGCAAGGCGGCGATGTGAAGATCGGCGACGTCCTTTTCGTGCGAAGTGGCTGGGTGGACAAGTATAATAGTTTAGGGGAAGAGGAGAGGAGCAAGTTGGCGTTGAGAGAGCATCGGCATGGCCAGGAGGATGGGCAGAGGTATGCTGGGTTGCAGCAGGAGGAAGCGATGTTGGATTGGTTGCATGATTGCTATTTCGCGGCAGTCGCGGGGGATGCGCCCAGTTTTGAGGCGTGGCCTACAATGGAGAGTACGCGATCTTGATTTATCTTTTGCTCTTTCGCTTGGTGGAGGATAAGTTGACGAGCTATCAATGCTGAATGAGGAACCGATCCACTGACTGGGCTTCGCTCTAGGTTACCACCTCCACGAGTATATCCTGGCCCTCTGGGGCATGCCGCTGGGCGAGATGTTAGACCTCGAGAAGCTGGCAGAGAAGTGCCGAGAGCGGGGTCGATGGACCTTTTTTTTCACGAGTTCGCCCGCCAATTGCGAAGGTGAGTTATACCGGGGAAGTCCTCTACATTTGGTCTTGAGCTGACGATCGTGCTGTAGGCGGAGTAGCCTCGCACGTCAACGGGACTGCGATATTTTAGTTGTCTTGCAGATTAGCTGGCTTACTTGATCTGTTGCTGCTTCTTCGTACCTTTCGTGCTCTTCCATTGAAGTCGTGGGCGCGACGTAAAAGACCTCCTCGACCGCGTTTTGTATTACATTCCTCGTACAATCAGCCAGACTCTACCTTGTCCTAAACGAATTATTAGTAGCGATCACACACGATCCTAGATATACGCTCTTTCGACCCTAGAATCATATGATCATTTTGCCCCTAACAGCGCTAAGAGCTATTCACTAACCAACCACTTCCAGCCTCACTGAGGCCTACCCGCTACCTACGAAAACCCACAGCTCCGCTCCGACTAAACTCAACCACACTCCTCTAGCGTCATCCGAGACTGCTGCGGGGAGCAGCAAGTACAAGGCTCGACAAAATAGGAGAAAGTGGGAAATCGGCCGTGAGAAGAGTTAAGATAGAGATCCGTAAAATCATTATGCCTCATAACCGTCATCATATAGGCCGTTCGTGCTTGCTTGCCTGCCTGCCTGCCTGCTTGTTCCATTCAGTCCCACACATGCATGCAAAAAAGCAGATGAAGAAACAAAAAACGTAAAGGGGACCCATTTCGCCTCAGCAGCAATACTCTTGTGATTTGGCAGAAAGAGGTGCGGCGAGAGCAGTGCGAGAGTAGGGGACGACAGAGAGAAAAGTGCCCATGCAGTTGCAGTATGCAGGAAAGAACCATCGCACCAGGAAAAACGGAAAGAACATTGAACGCCGAGAGAACATGCAAGAAAGTATAGACAGGGAAAGGTGAAGAAGAAACGAGGAAGACTCCGATCATGTTCCGTTTCTTTGAGTTTCCGATGTTGCGCCAGTTCGAATGCTCTCTCCTTCCACCTCACTTCAGCAGCTGAAACCACCTCATTTCTCTCAGACTCAGCAAATCACTCCGCTGCTACCACGGCTCAGCCTCGCCTCTTCCCATTCCACAGCCTGCTCTCGGATTGTGTAGGCCCAGTATTGTTGGTAGTAAGCCCTCTGATCTTCCAAGTTGTCGAACCACTTGTCAACCCTAGTCTTGCTAAAAGCCTCCTCATTTCTTTGGCGCTGAATGAAGGCGGGTCCAAGATCGAATTCCTCACCCACAGCCCAGTCGTCGATTCCACTTCCGCCTCCACCAGGAGTACCGCCTGTGCTGTTCGGTCCGATGATGCTGCTGGGTCGAGTCTCTGGCCTCGCGTTCTCGTCCTGAAGATCGTCGAGACCGGCGAACGGATCTTCCTCTTCCTCGACGGAAATGGAACCCGGGGAGAACATGGGATCGGCGTTGTGCATGGCCATGCTTCGAGGATCAAGCTTGAGCCACTTCATTTGCCGCGGATCAAAGACCATACCGCGTTCCACTTGCACCCCGCGACCAGTCGAAATGTGAGAGATCAGCGCAGGCGTTGCGCGAGGAGGTGACGGCTGGCGGTCGGGAAGCTGGAATGAGCTAAGATTTGGTATGCTCTTTGTGTGGTGGTGACGGGAATGGTCGGCATCATGGGTTGGGTGGAGTGGCAGTGTGCTGGTCGAGGGGTTTTGGAAGGCTGTAAGACAATTTTCATTGCCTTCCCAGCGTTGGAGGCTCGGGTTGTAGGTCATGCCTTTCTCATCTGCGAGGGTTATTGGTTTGCGAAACTTACATAGAAGAATCTGCCACAACTTACTCTTGACGTTGGACGTCCCCATTTGTTTGATCAAAAACGGTAGCTTCCCTTCGCCTCTCTTCTTTCCACGTTGTGCTGTCGGACTCAAATTGGGGCTGCGTGCTGCTACCTGTGCTTTCCAATTCACGGTAACAGGCATCAAAGGCCCTTCTCCTCGTGGTCGTAACGGCTGCAGGCTGTTTCCGGCGATCCTCTGTTCCCTGGCGATCCGGCTGGCGGCTGTATCGCGTGCGAAATGAGGCGTGTTTTCCGACACCCTGGCCAGCCCACGTGGGGTGGGTGGTGGGAACATGGTCTGGGAAGTAGTTGGTAGCGGTGTAGTCGATCTGTCATACATCCCGAGACGCGACTGGCTGGGCTGCTGACGGAGTGTCTTTGGAGGGCCTCGTTGCGCCGGTGTCTTGGTGAACTTGCTCTCCTTTGTTGCGGAAGTGGGCAAGTCGTCGAAGATTTCAAGCTCTGAGCCGTCGCCAAAGTTGCGCTTTCGTGCTGGCTTGATGACGTTCCGCTTCGACAGAGCTTCACGGAGGAGAGTCGCAGGAGCAAATTCCTTTCTGAAACCAGCACGACTGGGAGTGTCTGGCTGGGGAATAGCTGACATGCGCGAGAAGGAACGCGCCGGCGGGGACATGGGCCGATCAAACTGGTTCATGGGATTCGAGTCGCGCCGGAGGTTTTGGGACGACGATTTCGCAGTAATGTGATGCGACTGGAAGTTGGAGATACCAGCAGGCAAGAAGGGAGCTTGCTGGCGGGCATTGGAAAGCGGGTTGCTCCTCAGCACTGGCGCAGAACGCTTCTGTCGCAGCAACTGCGAGCTGGTGGTAGTAGGCGCAAGTCGACTGATGCGACCGCTGTTATTCTGGGGAGCTCCTGGCTCGTACACGGGAGCGAGGTTGGATGATTTGCCGGCAACAGGTCCCGCGGGCCTTGGAATTCGCGAGACTGGTTTGTCTGTGAAGGTCAAGGTAGTTGTTGGAGTTCGCGACACAGGGACATGGATTTTGTTTGCGGTGATCTTGATATTGCGGTTTACCGTGCCCTTCTTCGGGTCAAACAGCTCTCCTGCGCCAAAGTCGAGATCATCAAGGAAGTCCTCGTCCACGACGGTGTTTGGGGTCTCCAAAGCAGGCTTTTCGGGTCTTTCTTGCTGGTCCGAGAGATCGAGCTGGAGGTCATGTCGGTCCGGTGCGGACGGACTTGATGCTGGAGCTGGAGCTGGCGACGACGGGCGAGATTCCTGGTAGGCGTCCTTGCGCTTCTGAAGCATGGCGTTGAAGTCGAGCGCATCGCTCGGCAGGACCAGTCCATCGAGTCCATCGTCTTCGCTTTCCAGGGTACCAACGCTACCCATGCTCGGACTCATTGCGGAGACAGAGGAAGAGCGGCCTTTATTGTCCCGTTTCGTTCCTCCATGCCTCACGCCCAAGCTCCCTTCAGCCCAGTCAAGGTCAAAGTCTTCGTCGACGTTGGTGGGAGTATTCGGTGGGCGGAGCGCGTTCTGCGATGGCCGCGGCTTGAGTGTGAGGCCGGTGCCGCCAGAAGTGGGAGCTGGAAGCTCAATGTCGTCGCCCCAGTCATCATCGATCTTTGGTCGCGATTTCTTCTTGCCTAGTCGCTTAATGGTGCCGCCGAGGAGGGCGGAGGAAGGAACATTCTGGGGGATGGGGATGCCCGCCTGCTTCGCCGACGAGATTGCGCTCTCGGTAGATTTGTCGTCGTTGGGGGTGATGAGCACCTGCCAATTGTCTTCTTCGCCGGCGTTGGATTCGGAGTGGATGGAGATGCGCGACGAGAAGCCCGTCTGCACGGTCGAGAGTGAATTGGAGAACAAGTCGCCCTGGAAATCCGCGTCTTCGTCCCAATTCTCAACCGCCGACGCCGCCATTGCGGCTGCTGTGGGATCCGGGTCGGTTCGAGTGAGGGTGGGGAGGTGGAGAGGTGTAGGTAAGGTGGAGTGAGGTCAGAGGACGAGGTACGAGGTGGTGGTGGGAGCCGCGCTGTGAGGTTGGAGAGCTGGAGTTTGCCGACGCGCAGGTGGCTGGGCGCCAAGAGCAGGCGTGGGAACTGAGAGGACTGTGAGGAGGGCAACTCAAGCCGTGCTGAGGGCTACGCCGGTGAAAGGAGCCGAAACGCGACACTGACACGAAACCCTGCACGGCGCACACCAACAGACAGCTGTCAAAGACTGGTCAAACACGGCTGCATGACCTGAGCAGAGGCCCGGACCGCGAGCGTCTGTTTCCAGTTGACGCGACGGACAGGTGCGTGGTGCGCAATTGGGGGTGCGAGCCAGGCAGCGAAGAACCCACGCTCCACGGTAGCCACTCCAGCTATATCAGACCCCCGTCCGCCGCAGAGGCTCCAGCTGCTGTTCATCTTTTAATCTTTCGCCTCGCACTTTCTTTCAGCAGTTTCTCCGTCTACATCGCCCTTTCAGTCTCACCTATATTGCATATTGCGCTTGAGCTCTGGAGTGGAGTCACCTGGCTTTGGCCTCCCCTTTGCAGTTTGGATTCGGGTGCGATATTGCCCTTCTGGCTCGCATAAACTCGTCCCTGTGTTCACGCTCCACAATTTCGTCTGGGGTAGCAATATCAATCCAATCTCGCCCGCGACCCTGAATATCAGTCCCAACTCTCATCGCGATGGCCAGTCCGCACGTGCTTCGCGTTCAGAGAACAGACGTCGACGAGGGCTTTGTCCTGCTCAACGTCTCGAGCAGCGGTCCCCGGCCGCTAGACGTCAAAGTGATTGGCACGGAGGACGAATATGTTTATGTGGCCAAAAGTTTGTCCGGCCTAGAGTCTCACCATTCTGCCAACTCACTGACCTAGCAACACAGTCAAGCAGGACCGCTCCGAAGGGCTCCGTGCGTCGAATTATCAGGGAGCGGACGAGGAATGGGGAAGTGCGCTCTCGCACGTCCTCCTTCAGCAACAGATTGACAATCAACATGCCAAGAATCTCTCTGGTCTGGAGATCGTAGCTTCCATCGCCGATGGAGTCATCAATGTCACTGTCCGCAAGAATATCAGCGGCATAACTCAGAGACTCGGTGCAATAGCGTTGAAACGAACTTCAAAGGAGGACCCATCGTTATTCCAATGGGCGGCTTCCGCATCCGCAACATACAGCGGTGCTCAAACAGAACTTGCGAGCCTAACAGCAAAGCTGGAGGAGCAGCAAAAAGAGGTCGACCGGCTAAATCAGCAGCTGTCCTCTCTTGTGGACGCCAAAAAGGATCACGAAGACGCGCTGCTCACCAAATTCAGCGATCTCCTCAACAGCAAGAAGCTCAAGATCCGCGACCAGCAGCGGCTCCTCGCGGGAGCAAAAGTCGATCCTGCAGTCGCAAAGAAGCTTGCTTCGTCGCGCGAGGATGGTCGCTCGCGCAGAGCAGGTGCATCCCGGGCGGGTAAACGCAAGGCGGATGCGGCTGCGATCCCTGCGACGGTTTCCGACGAGGAATCCGATGGTGGGTTTGAGGAACCGATGGAGGTGGATAAAGTTGAAGATGCAGAGGAGGAGGAGGAGCGCGCGCAAGAGACCCCGGAGCCGGAGGACATGGATGAATCGACTGAAGACGAGGATGAGCCCACGAAACTTCCTGCCACGTCGAGAGCGCGGGGAAATGGGAAAGGTAAAAGTACGACTTCCGCGAAAAGCAAGGAGAAAGAGGTTACGATTCCGCCCAGGAGAGAGTTACCTTTCTCAAAAGGGAAGGCCAAACCTGTCGAAGAAAAGCTGGAGCCAAAGCCTGTTGTCGATGAGGATGACGAGACTGAGTCTGATGACGAGCTTTGAACCCGCATAAGAGTATCCCGGAGACAGGTCGAAATTCGTCAGGTATCATCCATGGAATCGACTAGCTCAGATCGCGATCAAGTTCACGTGAGGACAACTGCACGTGAGCTCCGTTCCTTCCCTCAAATCCACAGACCACTGCTTCCAGGCTTCTAGCTCTTTCCGTAGCAGACACTGGTTGAAAATAATGCGTTGAAGGCAAAGTGCGATTCTCTTCTCAGTATCGAAAATCAGAAGCGTATTGGGATCTATTAACAGAAAGAGAGCCCAATGCCGAAAGAAACAAAATCACAATCCAAAATTATACATTTCGGAATAGAATGAAGCTACATACCGACTACGAACCTGTGGGTATATATAACTAATGCTCGGCCGTAAAGTTTGAACAGTAAATCTGATGACTACAGTCACAGGATAGAGACCGAACGAGTCGAAGACCTCGCTTCAAAGGGAAATCCGAATGCCGGGCATGTCTGGCGGGCAGAATGACTAAGCCGCTTCAAACTGGAACCTCCTCTGCCCTATGATTAGTAGTATGCTTGAACTGCACAGGCCGCTCCACTTCCTCCCCAGTCTCCACAGACGCCTGAGCAGCTTTCTCGGCCTTCTTCTGCTTCCTCTTCTCCCTCGAAGCTCTCTTGCTCTTCTCAAACACTCCACCATATCCATACAAATGGAACGGATCAAGTAAAGTCTTCCAAAGCGGTCGCGGCAGCGCAGCTCTCGCCTCCTTCTCCTCTCTTTCCCTCGCCTGCTGCGCTTGCCATTCTTCAGGAGGCATCTCCCAGAACCGCGTCTTCTTGTCACTCCCGGTGATCAGGCCGACAACGTCAAAGGGGTCGAAAAATGTCTGAAGGAAAGGCCGCTCGTCTTTCCAGCCTGGTCCGCGCAACTCAGTGATACCGTCTTGTGCGAGATACGTTTTGTAGTCCCGAGGCAGGTACTTCGCCGGATGCCAGATGTTCAGCATGGCGGTATTGGCCCACATGATAGCGGCCTCGAAGACCCAGAAATACTCCTCGCTGGTGTATAGGGTCCCCTCATAGCCCTCGAAGAACTCGACGATGCGGTAGATGCAGCGGACGGTGATGACGGTGGCGCTGATGTAAAGCACGATGAGCACAGTGCGGAGATTCTTCGTCATGACGCCCGCACGGATCGCCTTGACGTGGAACCAGGCCGTCAACGCGATGAAGAGCAAGAACATGACGGCCTGAATGATGAGCGCGGATTTGACAATCTGCTGCCCAACGTTGCGGAACTCGTTCGACTCGGTGCTGTTGAAGACGCGACCGGCACCGACACCAATGAGCGCTTCGACGATGAAATCTACGCCGAGGAAGGTGGTGATGACGCGCCCTGGGTGGATGGGCGAGAGGTACGGGATGTAGTAGAGGCAGCGGCCAAGGACGAGGTAGTCGATGATGGCGTACACGGGCGGGCCGGACATGATGAGGATGGTGGTAGCGATGATGATGCCGACGTCGTCGTAGTTGTAGGCTCCGGCTTCACGGACGGCAAAGCCGGCGCTCATCATCAGGCCGGCCCATGGAAGGAGGAATGTGATGCGGTGGGACTTGTAGTGGCTGTATGTGTTGTCAGTGGACGAACGCTCGTGTATGCTTCTCGACGGACTTACTATGTTTGATATGCATGCACAAGTCCTGATAGGACAAAGAGAACGGCGAAGACAATTGAAGCATTCTTTATAGGAGCGTAGTACCAGGCGCTCCCCTCCACTACGAGATATCAGTTCAGATCTCCTACATAACACTGATGCAATCTCTCATACCGTATTCTCCCATGGTGGTAGGTTCTCTGAAGCTTTGAATGAAAGGAGAAAGGAGAAGGAGTATCTGAACCGGGCTAGCTGGGTCGCACAGTATGCCACATGGACTGCGTCTAAGCAGCAACCCACGAGGGGACTTGATATATGATAGCAAAACGAACAGTAAGGCAGACTTTGAGGTCGTATCAACAATTAGTCATGAGCCGGCTTTAGCGAATCGCATCAAGCTTCCAAGGTTTCCTGGAGCGAAGCGTCTGGCGTGGCTGTGCCGGGTGAATATGATGAATATCAACGAGTTAACAACATGCATGTGTTGCGAAAGGATCATTGCGACTGAGACGAATTGACTTGATCAGGCGACAGAAACGAGAAAGGATGAAGATGAAGCCTGAGCGCTTGTTGACCGGAAGAGACCCTACAGAGCTGAGTTTACACCACGTCGAGGGTTTGGACTGGGTCAATGACCGGCTCCCTTGCTCCTCAATACGAGTTCGCCGGGGAGCTGCAAAGCAATGGGGCCATAAGGCAGCAGTCTCCAATGGGGCATGTTCAGTCTCGTATATTTATTTTGTGATGATTCTGTCCCGCAGTGCGGTTGGAACTGAGATGTTGCGATAGGAGGCTCTGAGCCACAAAATTGTCAGTTTGTGGAGGGGATACCACGACTCATTCCTGAAGCTGGCCTTGAACTGCTTGTTTGATAAGTACCTTAGGTAGAACAAGTACGTATGTGTGGTTATAGCCACTGGGGCAAGACAGACGGCAAGGCGGATTTGACGCTGATCAAGGGATGGCTGGGAGTCGCTGGGAGCCGAAAGAGGACTAGCGTCAGCCTTATACCCAATTTTGAGGCAGCTCGGATACATGCCAAGAACTTATCACGATCAACATCAACCACATTCTACACGAGAGACGCCATCCGCCGTCAGCAAGGCTGAATCGAAGAATTTTGCTTGAGTCATGAGCACGAACGGCACCTAAAGTGCCTAAGAGCTTGGAGTGCTGGTTCAGGCCGTGTCCAAGGGAAACCAAGATGCAGTCAAGCTCGTCCAAAGTTATCTGCGAGTACTATGACCCCTCGGCACTCTTTCCTCTTGTGTCCAAGCATCTGTCTGAGAAGCTTCCCCTCCGAAATCTGCATTGGAAGTCTCCCACTCGGCCCTTGAGATCTATCGACTCGCTCCACGTTGAGTTTGTGCCAAGCCCTGAACAAATAGGAGACGGCACCCAAACACCATCGGGCTCGGCAAACGACGTCCCCACGTCTCAAAGGCCATCCGAACCAGCTACTTCTGTAGGAAAGGAACGAAGACACCAAATTCCTGGGCTACGGCAAACACCGTACCTGAAATTATATCTCTTGCGGTGTGACGAAGGAGATACATACAAGTCAACCTCGCGGAAGCAACTGCGTGATTGGCTCAAATCACACACGCCCCCATCCCAGAGCAGCTCCAAACCAAACTCCCAAGAAAACCACGATGCATTCGAATGGTTGATCCTGCATGTGGTGCTGCCAGACACAGCCGCCGCCGCTCAACCTCGCTTCAGCGGTTCGTCAAGCAGCACCGGTAATTCTACTCCACCTCTCGAGCGATCAAGTAGCGGAACTCGATGGCCTGGCCGTGGCTCCTCCACAATTTTCGAGAAGATACGCTCAGACTTCAATTCGTCGAGCAAGTCGGCTCCGGATCGGGTGGCCCAGATCAGACTCAAGCGAGACGATGTACCTCCTCCAAATGTTCCGCCTAGCGCGGCTTCTGGGCCGCCAATATCTGAAAGTCCGCAGGAACAACTCAATGCTTGGAATGACCTAATCTCAAAACTCAAGACCTTGATCCTTCTCTCCTTCGATCAACGCGTTAGCCAGTACGAAGAGGACATCCGGGAGAAAGACTCTCAAAGGTCTCTACCAGGATGGAACTTTTGTACTTTCTTCGTCTTGAAAGAAGGTCTGGCACGAGGGTTTGAGAGCGTTGGACTAGTCGAAGATGCGCTTGTTGGCTACGACGAGCTTTCCATCGGGTTGGATACTATCGTCCGAGAGCAAGCAGAGGGTGCGTCTGAGGGACACGGTGGCTCGTTCCTGGAACACACTGAAGACCTCAAAGACTTGCTCAAAGCCACTTCGGAGGAGGACCACCCTTCAAAACCCATCAATGATACCAAGAAGAACTACCGTGAACTCATTCTTTCCAACAACATCTCAATATTCGATTTCAGATGTTACATTTTCTCGAGGCAGATGACTCTTTTGTTGCGTCTTGGTAATGCACAGTCTGCTCGCACGCAGCTGGCCGGTATACAAAGCGGTCCATTGACCACCAAGAGGAGGGCCTCGTTCGACGGCGGTGCAAATCTCAGCACCTTTGACCTTACATCTGGGGATAATCATGAGGACTTTGTGTCACTAGCGGAACTCTGCCAACGCTCCTTAAGCTTTCTCACGATGATAGCTCGCATCTTGCGAGAGGATATGCGTATATGGTAAGTTTTGGTTTTTTTCCGATCTTGTTCAGACCTTCAGGAGAATCGACTAACCAGCAACAGCGCAGAATCGAGATCCGAACCGGTTTCTGATGCCGTTCTTGACAATGTTATAGCATCTTGGTGTTACAGGCTTGCTCAGCAGGTCTTAGATGAGACTGCAGTTCCAGCGGTGTCAGATCAAGGGTCAAAATTCGCTGCCTCTCCCAAGAAGATGCCTAGCAGCCCTCGTGGTTCCGAACTGAATCTTCCAGCACGATCGAGTTCTCTTGCAAGCCGTCGTACCTCGGTGGCAGACTTTCCATACAACCAACCTCCTCCTTCCGGCCAGGTGGTGTTTGACAGAGGAAAGTTCAACCCTTACCCACCGTCCCCTCTCGCGCCAAATGCTCCTGGAGCAAGATCAGGCCTACAGGAGCTCGCTGCGCACCGTGCAGAGTTGTACCTAATAGAACGAAAAATCGTCGAACGCTTGGCTGGCCTTCGGAAATGGACCGTTGGTTGGTCTATGTTTGATTCAAAGCAGAGCAAGACCGACAGTACGCTTTCGGACGTGAATCTCGACGAGGATAGCGAACCACAGAGCGAAAGCGAAGATGTTGAAAAGCATGAAGATAGTAATGATTCTGACTACAGTTCTGAAGGGCTCAGTTCGAGTGGTTTGTCGAAAGCCTCCTCGTCACTTGACGACTTTCGATCAGCTTACGAAGTTTTGAGCGATGCTGCCGTCAGACATTACCTGATATCGGGACGAACGCGATCGGCAGAGCGCCTCATGGGTGATCTTGCTGTTCTCAAGTTTGATATGGGCGACTACGCGGCAGCGGCGACTTTCTTTGGCAGAGTTGGCACTGTCTATGCCGAACAGAAATGGAATCAAGTGGAGACTGCAATGTTACGGATGCATGCGCAATGTCTCAAGGAACTTCATCGAAAGGACGAGTACATTCGAGTGCTTCTACAACTCCTCGCGAAATCTGCGGCAAGGGCAAAATCGAAGATTGATCTGAGAGTCCGACTCCCAAGCGCCGCAGCGGATGAATCTGAGAACCCAAGGGATCTCTACCGTTGGCTTGATGATGATTCCATCAATACTGATGGCGTACTCAATGAGCTCGTCACCTTCTCCGATGAACTTCCATACGATATTCCCACTCCAATGCTGGACTACTTCGCGGATGTTGTCGTCGAACCTTTCATACGACACTTCGATGATCGGGATGGATTTATGTTTAGATTGCGGTTCCGGCATCTATTGGATGATGATCTTGTCATCGATCAAGCCAGAGTCAGACTTGTCAGCACATCTCCTGGTCAAAACCGAGAAATTTGGGTCGAAAGCAATGAGCCTTGTACTGTGAAACAGGGCGTAACAAAGGTTTGGTTAAAGAGCAATGTGAGTCTCCCGAGTTCCTCTCGTGTGTAACGCTAACTCTGGGCAGGTCACCACATTCGGCGCCTACGTCGTTGAACGGATTGTCCTGAAAGCCAGGAAGATATCCTTTCAACTCGAGCCATTCTTGAAACCAGACGCGACCACACCACTAGGGCTGTCCTCCTCGACCGCTCCGATTTTGACTGCGAAGAAGTCAAAGGTCCTTTGCTATCCGCGGAACGAATCTTTCAATACTAAAGTATCTCTTTGCACATTCATCCATATTGACAAGATTCGATCGGTCCAAATTGAATGTGAAAGTGGTTGGAACGACATTGAAAAGCTCGAAATTCAAGTAAGGTCTGCCTCGGCTGGGCTAAGGCTGCACACTGGAGAGGCAACCCTTCAAAAAGGCGACGCCAGAATGGAAGTCCCAAAGAAACTCCGCCCTGGCGCGCTGGAGTTGAAGGGCCTGGCAAGGGACAGTCGCGTCAAGATTCAGATTCCATACGACCTCGAATCCACCATGAGCGAAATTCAGGTTCGCCTGGATATCACGTACCAAACTGCCTCTGGGAGTTTCCATTACCTCTCACAGTCTACCATACCTATAGACCTCCCACTCGACGTCAACGTTCAAGATCTTTTCAAAGCTTCCGCATTGTTTTCTCGCTTTAGCATCCGGACTCCAAATCAAAAACCTCTTCGGTTGTTGGACGTTACTCTCTCGGGGACTGACGAATTTGCCGTGCGATCACCTCCTGGGCGGATCTCGCCGCTGGTGGTCTTCCCCAAACAGCCAGCGTCGGTTTTATACAAAATCACAAAGCGAAAATCTGCAAAGTCCAACAAGAAGACATCTGAGCCACTGGCGCTGAAAGTGGTCTATCAATGTCTGGATGATCAGGTCACCGACACCCTGGAGTCCAGCTTCATGGCTGCGCTTCGTGAGAGCCCAATCGAGCACTTGGCGCGGTTGCTTCTACCCGTACTAGTAGAGCGAGTCCTGCAGCGTGTTGCCACTGGTGATGCTGACCACATCGCTCTGAAAGGCACGGTTCCTGTGGGCTCATACGACGATCTGAAATGGGCGGATATTACGGAAAACCTTCCCGAACCTACAAAAGGAGACGTGGTTTCGTGGTTGCAGAAATGGCATGAGGTATTTGATTCTACAAGTATCCTAATTCGAGAAATAGTGTGTTGACGTTCTACAGGGAAACAGCGAGTTGCCGCTACCCCTCGCCACAGCTCCTGCGGAGGATAGCTCTCAAACAAGCCGAAACATCGTCATCACTGTCGCCGTTCCTAAAATCCAAGTCGTCCAAACGGCCTCCTTGAAAATCCTCGGTCACGAAGAGCAAACTGGTTGCATCCAACCCGTCATCCCGGTAGGCGAAATGCTGATGGCCGAGCTCAGCGTAATACACACCCGAAAATGGGGTGACAAGTCCAGCTTAGTCAAAGAGTCAAAAGCCATAGAAAGCGAAGACGACCCGCTGGACTGTATGTACGAAATCGATGCGAACCCAGATATTTGGCTCATCGGTGGCCAGCGTCGCGCCCACTTCTCCGCACAGGAAGACGAACTGAAAGCATTCCCTGTGATGCTGATGCCGCTGCGACCGGGCCACTTGCTGCTGCCGACGGTAGAGGTACGATATGCGCCGGCGAGGAAACGGCCGCAGTCGCAATCGTCGGCTTGGACTGCGGGGGCAGCTTTGGATGCAAAGTCTAGTGCGAGGGAGAAGGAGAAGGAGGCGCAAGGAGAGGAGGGAGAGGTTACGTGTGAGACGGACTATCAGAGCGTGAGTGAGACAGTGTTGGTGGTGCCGAGTGTGAAGAGCACCACGATTGGGCTTGAAAAGAGTCGGTTGAATGGGATTGAGGCGCATTTGATTGGGTCAGAGGGGAGTGAGGTTGATACGGGGGTGTGATGGGATGGTGGGCGAGGAGGCTGTGGTATCTTACCGTGAAATTCGTTAAATCGAATCTAGCGTATTACTACTCTTTTCCTTCGTCTTGTCCTTCTTGTTTTTCTTCTTTCGGGTTCGTGTTTTGTCTCTTCCAGTACTGTTTTGATCCTTTTTGGAGCCTATCGAGACCGGCTTTCCATGGAAAACCCAGGAATTTACGCTTCCAGCTCTCCATAAAAACTTCCAGACTTGTATCGTAGTCCTCCTAGAGCAATTGGATGTCGGGGTTGTTCTTGTCCATCTTTTCAACCCACTGACGGTAGGTCATGGTCGGGGGGTCGCGGACTTCGTTTGGAAGGTTCAGCGCCTGATTGAGCGTGGTGCTTGATTGAGCCGGCACATGTTTGTTCAGTATTTCGCCTGCCAATGATCCCGTCGCTTGTTCTTTCAATTTTTGGGCGAGCTTTTGGCCCCCCTGGGACAATTTCTCTGCTGCTTGGTACCATTCGGAAATAATAGTTTCGGCTGAAAGCAGGTGTCTAGACTGGGAGTCATTGTTCGTAGCGACGATGGTTTTGGTACATCCCTTGAAGGACCAAGCGTTGTTAAGCGCCGTATTGGACAAGTTGGGAATCCGGAGACGGAAAGAGTTCGCCACAGAGCGAGGTCGAGGCATTGTTGTTCGATATTGGTGACAAAAGGAAGAAATAAACGACGAAAATCCCTTCTTCCGTGATTACTCCTAAAAACCACCAGATATATATCCACTAGATACATACGCTCCCTCCCAGACCACTCATTCCAAGAAAATGACTCCAATTCTGCCTCGCAGGTGGCCATTGTAGCTCCAACCTTCAAATGCTCTCCCTGTGTAACTCACATGCCACAACGAGCGCATCAAGCCAACATCCAACCACAGACCTTTGCAGAAAAGGTATCACAGAAGCAATTCACGGGAGGTGGAACTCTTGACCGGATGTTTCTCTTTCTAATTGTTGGGTTTTGGTTTGCAACTATGACCGTCAGTCTTCCTTTCTGCTGGGATTGGGGACGAGACATCAATGTACGCCTTCACAGTGGGCGCAAGGATTTTTGCCACGGAAGAAAACGGCTCATCTTCAATAGTTGAGAAGAGGAGACACTTTCGGGTTACTGCCGGAAGTCTCCAGGAAGTATAATTTTAGGTGAATGGTGGAGAACTGTTCTCGAAAATGGGGTTGTCCCGAGAAGTATTGCGACCCTTGTACAGACTGGATGTGGTGGACTTGGTTTAGTGTTGCACGGTAGGATTGTGAGGTTTGAGGTAGGTAGATTGAGCAATTCTGTGAATTAAGGTAAGTACCTGGTATGGTCAACCACTCGGAATCATACCAGCGTCGGAGATGGGGATGGGGGTGGGGGTGATGGTCTCTTCCATTTCCTTAGCATTTGTTCAAAGCAGAAATTGAAATCCACTATTTGAAATCTCATCTGTCTCTTTACTGTGGTAGTAGAAGAAGGGACAAGACATACCTGTATTCAGACCCTGTTAAAAGTACGCACCTTTATGATTGCCTACCTATACTCAAACAATTTCGGAAGTACCTACCTATCATCAATCAGAACAGCTTGCTGCAATACCTACCGCTCAGGCCCTTGAACACCTAGAAATATACAGACCCCCAATCCCGACATCCCAACTTGAAGCCTTGCAAGCCAAGTCGCCGACCTCGCATCTCACCTCATGCATGCATCCGATCCCCTTCTCTACCCCTCTCATGACTCGAGGCACATTGTGGGGGAGGGGCACGCCGCACTGCACTGCACTGCACGCGTGGGGCGCGTCAGACGAGACGAGGCCAACGCTGCGCTGCAATTTTTCCTCCCCATTGACGAGTCGTTTTGATGGCGTGCTCGGAGCTTGGGATGAGGTAGGGATTTTTTTCTTAGACATCGTTACCTGTTAGCTACGTACTGCTTCTTTATAAAGGACTGTGCTCCCCGGTTTCCTCGCTTTTTTCTTTGTCATTTCTTACTGCGAACCGCCCTTCTAGGTACACTCAATATCGTGCTACAGTGTGCTACGCTACAATCAATCCGACTTCAACTACGAGCTTACTCTCTGATTGATTTCTTCACTGTCGAGTTCTTTCCAAAGTCTGAACCCGGGTTGGACATTCCAGCTTGGATTCAAGAACCTGCGACTTCAAAATCAGGCTTACCCGTTGCCAAAGCCGTTCTACAAGCACGAACTCAACAAGCTTCATTTCAATTGAACCAACTCCCACACATTCTTCAACATGTCCGCCGACGAGGTCACCCAGCGCTTCGAGACGCTGCAATTGCACGCTGGGTAAGCTCCACGGTTTTAATCGAGAAGCCTCACTCGTGATCCGCTGCAGTTGTCGGACGGAGAGGAAACAAATTATGAACAGCTGCGCTAACAACATGACTGCAGTCAAGAACCAGATCCTGCAACCAACTCTCGCGCCGTGCCCATCTATGCGACTACAGTACGTCTCAATCGGGCGATGAAGCCAGAATACTACATCTCGGAGTTCCACTGACAAGCTCAAAAGTCCTATGTCTTCAATGACTCCGCTCATGGCGCCCGTCTCTTCGGACTCAAGGAGTTTGGCAACATCTACAGCCGCATCATGAATGTAAGCACATTCAAAAGCCACTCAGAAGAACCAGAACCCCATATTCTGACTCTGACCCCACCAGCCCACCGTCGACGTCTTCGAAAAGCGAATCGCAGCCCTCGAAGGCGGAGTCGCCGCCGTAGCAGCAGCGAGCGGTCAAGCCGCCCAATTCATGGCCATTGCGGCTCTCGCACACGCCGGCGATAACATCGTATCCACGTCCAACCTCTACGGAGGCACCTACAACCAGCTCAAAGTGTTTCTGCCGCGTCTGGGCGTGACGACCAAATTCGTCGATGGCGACAAGCCTGAGGACTTTGAGAAGCTCATCGACGACAAGACGAAGGCTATCTATATCGAGAGCATTGGCAACCCGAGGTACAACGTCCCAGACTTCGAGAAGATTGCAGATGTTGCACATAAACACGGCGTACCTGTTGTCGTAAGTCCTCCTTTCCACAACCGGGGAATGTCTTTCAAACAAGGAGAAGAGTACTAACCAGATTCCCAATCAAGGTCGACAACACCTTCGGCGCCGGCGGCTACTTCGTCCGCCCCATCTCGCATGGCGCCGACATCGTCGTTCATAGCGCGACAAAATGGATCGGCGGCCACGGCACCACCATCGGCGGTATCATCGTCGACTCTGGCAAATTCGACTGGGGCGCCAACGCGAAGCGCTTCCCGCAGATGAACGAGCCATCCGAAGGCTACCACGGCCTCAAGTTCTACGAGACCTTCGGCGCCATCACCTTCGCCATACGCGTGCGTGTCGAGATCCTCCGAGACTTGGGCGCTGCGCTGAACCCTTTCGCCGCGCAGCAGTTGCTGCTCGGCATCGAGACGCTCAGTCTGCGCTGCGAGAGGCATGCCGAGAATGCATTGAAGCTGGCAAAGTGGTTGGAGAAGAATGACAGTGTGGCGTGGGTGAGCTATCCTGGACTCGAGAATCATCCTAGCCATGAAACGGCCAAGAAGTACTTGAAGAGGGGCTTCGGCGGCGTCTTGAGCTTTGGTGTCAAGGGCGATGCTGCCGCCGGTAGCCAGGTTGTCGATGGGTTCAAACTGATCTCGAATCTGGCAAAGTAAGATTTCTCTGCTTTTTCCCTCTCAAGTTCACACGTTATGTTGGAAAGGGTGATATGATGGCTAATACAACTGTCCAGCGTCGGCGATTCGAAAACTCTTGCCATCCACCCCTGGACCACCACTCACGAGCAGCTCTCCGACGAGGAAAAGACCAGCAGCGGCGTCACCGAGGACCTCATCCGAATTTCTGTCGGCACGGAACACATCGATGACATTATTGCCGATTTCGAGCAGTCCTTCAACAGCGCTTCGAAGCTGTCGTCCGAAAAGGGCGACCCTGCAAATGCGGAGAAGACTGGGTCTGCGGATGTCGAGGCGAAGACTGTCGTATAAAGAGATGAATGAATAGATGGAAAAGATGGGGAGAGGAAGGGAAAGAGGGAGTTATGAGGTGATGAATCATCAAAACGGACTTGGAAGCGTAGGCGTATGGATATGGCTTCACGATTATGCTGAACGAGACAGCCAGCTGTGTTTACCCTTTGGAAGTGTCAATCCAGAGATTGGAGGCCAGGGTAACAACGAAGGTGGGATAATGAGATTTCCAGAGAATATGGAACATGTTCTTTCAATAACTTCCCTTTGCACGCTTTATGCTCGCTCCAGGTTCCAGATATATCCCGATAATATTCGAAACTAATTCTCAATCTGCTGTGAACAATATGAGTGTCTAAGTTCTTGCGATGTACTACCTACTTTTACAAATTACTGTAAAAGTCGCCTTCACACATGGATACTACAAAAAGGTTCGTCTGGACACCTGAAGGACGTACATCGGATATACGCATAACAGTCTTCGAGGCGCGTCCATCTGTACCTCCGATGACTTTCTCGTCTCCGATATTCATCCCTGCGTGGGTTGGAGTGTGGCTGCTTTTGCTATAGACTGCTCAGTAGTTGCTTCGTTTGTAATGTATGACTGACCTTCACACTTGGATCCTCCAAAACCAGTTCCCAGGTAACCCAAGACTTACCTTTGTGTTCAGATACTGTGACAGTGGTATTCGAGATGTACCCAAGCCCCCGCTATAGTTGTGCCAGATGCACGTATGGAAGCTTTTCAAGCGCGTTTAATCACCCGTTTCATGTTGGTTTTCGGGCTTCATGGACATGTGCTCCTCGTTTTTGGGGGTGTTTCTCCCCCTGTGTTATCACCACGAAGCCAGCGCGTGGTTAACTTGCTCAAACTTGACCCGGCACTAACACAGGGAAACCTGCTCGACACTGTCAATCATGCAAACGTCTCACAGGAGGCAAACTCGTGACTTCACATCTTCTTTTTTCTCTTCCCCAATCACCACCCCAGCTTTTCTTCTCATTCTGCAAGAATGCCACCATGGACGGCAAATGGAATCTCACTCGCAACCTCGCAACCGCGATACCCTCCAAGGCTGGGAATCACGCTAGGCAATCGGAATCTTGCCGTGATGCCCCTGATGCAACACGCAGCATCCTTCGTAACGTCGTCGCCATCCAAAGGCTTACCGGCGACCTCAGGGCCTGCCCATATGACCCCAATCTCTGGTGTACCCGCAGTAAGGCCCTGTATGAGCTTGACTTCCCGGAGCTGGCGATTGGAGATGCTTACAAAGCTTTGAAGCTCTGTGAGAAGGGAATGGCATATACGGACCTCAAGCTCGAGGGAAACGTAAGGTCGACACCAGATCCACCGCCTCTTGGTAGACGTATTTTCGATGCAATCCGAGCGAGGTGTTCCCACGAGAATCGAGACACCTCTAGGTCCCAGCGAGAGGAGCTAGTGAACAAGGAGTTGCAGCTTCTCCATCGCACCTCCATCTTTTACCTCCACAAAGCCCTTCTCCAGGCCTGGTGCTTGACGGATGCTGGAAGATATGGCGAAATGGCGTTGATAGCCGGGAGGACCGCGGATGAGCGAAGGAGGCAGGCAGGCGAACAAGTAGACAATGAGCTCACGAAGTGGCTGAAAATGGTGCAACAGTCTGTCGACCATTGGAAAGATGTGGAGGCGCAGCGAAAGAACCCTCCCACTGCCACTGGCAGGATTGACGATCCGAGTCTCGGCCACATTACACGACGGTCTTATCCGTGGATGGATAGCTATCTTGAGAGGGACACATCTCTTCTACAATCAATCCAGAGGGAGTTTGATAATGCTGCAGCAGAGCTTGGAATCGAAGCCCACACTTGTGTCCTACGGAGAGTCAGATACAACCGGAACTGGGAGGGCCTCGGCGTCTTTGCAGGGCGTAATATCTGTAAAAACGAGGATGTGCTCCTTGATGCGTCCACACTGATCGCCATCTGCGACTTTGACGGCGGAGTCCAACGGGTCCCAGAGTTGCGCTCATTGCGGCCAATTCTTTGGGGGCATCCCTGCCGGATTCCATACCTGCTCCTGCGGCGTCTCATACTGTAATGACCCTGATTGTGGACAATTGGCCAGCAGTTCCCACGAGATACTCTGCGGTAAGGATTTCGGCTGGCTCCAGCACACGCTTCATCAAGGCGAGGACCGCCCGAGGCACGACACCATCTCGCTGCTCGGCATCCTAGCAATGGTCAAACAAGCCGAAGCCCGACTGGTGGGCGCTGATTCGCATCCGTTAGAGCATCCTCTCATCAAGCGGCTCGCCCATGCCACTCACGCGCCAGAATTGGAGTTTTCTCTTCAGGGCCATATCCAGCATCCAATCCGGATGCTCAAGCAACTTGGAATCGACGTGTATCAGGACCATCGCTTCGACACGTGGGTGACGTTTGCTCTCATTGACAAGATCCGGCTCAATCAGATCGGGGCGCAGGGTGAAGGCTTGGAAGCGAACAGTGTCCTGCCTCTGTACTCCTTGTTCAACCACAGTTGCGATGCCAACGTCAGAGTCGGGCATAAAGGCGCTCGGGTGTCGCTTGTACCTTGTCGAGAAATTAGGAAAGACGAGGAGCTTTTGTTGAACTACCTCTATGGCGATCACGTCACAAAGCCTTGGGAGGAGAGGTCGAGGTTATTGTCGTTTTGGATGGATCAATGCCAATGCAAGAAGTGTCAAATGGAATCTCAGATACATACTCAATGAGGACCCCATCGGAATCTGCGGAAGTAATCAAAATGAGGGCAATTTAAAGAGGGGTGACGGGAATATGGAGAAGCGCAAGAAATAAAGCGCATAGGACTTGGACGTTCCATTCCGTCTGACAGTCCAGACTCTAGCAACTTGACCCTTTTTGGGCCCGATGGTCGGTGGTCGCAGTAAGAAAGACGAAGCAATAGGTATGAAGCAATTCATGACAAAAAGGACGACAACTTTAGCTTGTCTGAATCGTGTAACGTCGTGCCTGTGATAGAGTGAACCTCAAGCTATAGAAAACACCAAAATCTCTCCTCCGAAAAGTCTGACACCGCTGCGGCGGAGAAGGTTCAATGTTGCAACTTGAAATATCGATGTATCGAGGCTGCGAGGTTGCAAGGCTGCGAGGCCGAGAGATGATGAGATGTCAGCCTGCCAGAGGAGCGCATACCCTATATTATGCACAGGCTGAGGTTATAGGTGAGGTGGTGAGGTGGTGAGAGACGAGGTGCGGTGAATATCACGGCAACTCCCGAACGTCAGACGCGACTTCACCACCACGCGTTTGCTCGGACTACCAACATATACACCACACGATGCTGCCTGACGAACTGATTCTAGCTTCGGTGAATGAGCAGTATCCTTGCAGGGAACTCCAAATTCGCCAACTGTCCACTCTCTACAATGTGAGTACTGTTCTCATCCAGCTGCTGTCAACCAAACTAATGCGATATAGCATGCTTTCCCCAGCCCTCCATCCCTCGTGGTCCATGGCTCAGAAGCCACAGGGAAAACGTCAGTTGTCAAAGCGATCCTAGAAGCCAACAAACTCCCGTTCGCCTTCGTAAACTCGCGAGAATGCATCACAGGCCGCCATCTCCTCGAACGAACCATCGCAGCATGTCTCGACGCGTTAGACGCGTCTTCTGACGAATTGATCGACCGAACACCTTACGTACGGTGCGAAAGTATCAGTGCTTTGTCTGTGCACCTTCAGCGGCTTCTGGAAGACCATGAGAGGCTTGTGTTGGTCTTTGATGCGATAGACAAGCAGCGCGAAGCACCACCAACGCTTTTACCAGCCATGGCAAGGTTTGGGGAGATAGTAAGGACAGAGCCAAAGAAGATCGAATTATAGTACCTGCTAAAGACGACTCCAGATCCCCAATCTCAGCGTCATCTTCATCGTCGCCCTCCCCCGCCCGCGTTTCCTCCATACCGCTGGTACACCGCACCTTCACTTCCCGCCCTATTCCAGGGACCAGTCCATCTCCATACTCTCCACATCTCCTTTGCCCATTTTTCTCGAACCCATCGCCGAAGATATAGACTACACAGAAGAGGAGGCGGAAGAAGACAGCGCGTGGCTGTGGACTCGTTACTGCGCAGCTATATGGGACTCGATCGCAAAAGGCGCAGCCAGAGATCTCGTATCCTTTCGCGGAGTTTGCGAGAAGCTCTGGCGGCCGTTTGTGCAGCCGATCATCGACGGCAAGTTCGGCACGAGGGATTTCAGCCGGCTTCTGATTGCGAATAGGACCCTTCTGCAGGGCGAAGATGCGCTGCTCGAAAGTATTGTGCCCAAGACTGTTGGTGGGAATCAGAAGTTGGCTAGGGTGACGCATGATCTGCCATACTACTCGAAATACTTGCTTTGTGCGGCGTATCTGGCATCCTTCAATCCCCCACGACAGGATCAATTATATTTCATGAAGAATACTGAGAGGAAGAGGAAGAAGAAAGGAGGCGCTGCTGGTAGGGCCGCGAAGCATCGGAAGGTAGATACACACTTGTCTATCCATGTTCTATATCGCTCCTTCTGACATATTCCCAGATACCCCGACATCTACTCAACCCTTCAGCATTCCCTTTGGATCGGCTTTTAGCCATCCTCCATGCGATCCTGCCGCATGATCTACCTCCAACGGCTGATATCTTCACACAAATAGCCACTCTCTCATCACTCCGCCTATTACTCCGAACTGGGGCTGCAGGCGGAGATGTGCTAGACGCCGGCTGCAAGTGGCGAGTCAACTTTGGCTGGGAGTATGTGTCTGCGCTTGGTCGAAACGTGCAGCTCGAAATGGCGGACTACCTTGCGAGTGGCGGCGATTGATTGCATGATTTAGCGTCGACTTCTGTGATACCCAATCGAATTGATTCCTGGTTAATATTCGAACTCTTTGTCAAGCTTGTATTTCTTCGTCTATGGTGCTTTGCTTACTCTCTTCTCCATCGTCCCACTGCCAGCAAAGCAATTTCCAATTCAACTCTGGCCGCCAGAACAATCCATATCCTAACCCGGACTCCGCCATCCACGCCCCAGTCCGCGGCATCTTGCGCCCAAACAGGCATCGCGAGAATCGCGAATGGAGAACGGCCATACAGCACATGATGCATGGCTCCTGTGTGGTATAGATCTCCAAATCCACGCACAAATACCCCCCTGAATTGAGGGTGTCCGCATCAAAGACAGTCTTCTCCAGCTCATTCCTCGGAAGATCTGCAAACGGGTTCGGAGAGGTCTGACTCGTCGCATCCTCCGCGCCATCGAGCCTCAACCGCTTCCGGGCGACCATGCCTATGGCCCTCATGACCGCGTGCGCCATCACATTACCTGCTCCTCTCCCTTCTCCACACCCGTTACCTTCCAGCCCCCACCGCGCATCCCCAGCAACGGCCACCGCCTCCGCGGTCCCATCCCCTCTCTTCTCCCGTCCAAAAATCACACAGCCGACTCCTGGCCCCTTTCTTGCCATAGCCGCTTCATCACCGGCCTTCCTAGCCAGCTCAACCAACTTCCGCATGTCTCTCCCGCCATCCCTCAACAACCCGACCTCGGCGCGCGCGACGAATGGCGGGTGCGGACCATGCGGGTTCGTGTTCTTGAAGGAGGTAGGCCAGTGGGTACGACTCCAGGCTGCAGCTTGGGCGAGAGAAGTGGAGGAATACAGGGGAACAGGCAGGGTGAGGATAGTTGGAGGTGGGAGGTCCGAGAAGGGGGGATTGGCTGATAGGAGCGTTGAGAGATCATCTTGGGGAATGAGGTGGGTGGGGCAGATCAGGAGATATGCTGTGCCTGTCCGGGGGTTGGCGCTGAGAGGAGAGCTCTGATTGCCATTTCCAGGCGTGGAGAAGGATTTTAGATGGTCTGGGAGGAACTCCTGCTTTGCGAAGCGGCGGAGATGCTGGAGGTCTACGGACTCTTGGTTGGGGATTGCATCTCTGAGTAGTCTGGTCTCTGTTAGATGCTGGCTTCATCAAAAGGTTAGACCTGGCCTTACTTCAGAACCACGCTCGCAGACTTGATGGGAATCTCAACGACATATACATTGATGGTTTTATCTGCGGCTTCGATCTCCCCTTTGGTCTTGAGCTGTATCAGGGTGCCATTTCGACGGTTGTCGTCTCCATCGCTGGTTGGGTGCGATGGCTCCAAGTTGGTGGTCATATCATTTTTCAGATCAAGATTCTGGGATTGGAACTTGGAAAAGGGGGGAATAGAACTAAAGCGCGAAGATCTTCAAATGAATATTGTCGACATCAACCTGGAAATATCTATCTCACAACCATAATTTTATGACTCGGCACAATTTGTGCAGATGACTCGCACAACTCAAATCCCGACTCACGTGAGACTAGGCAGAGCTCCGCCAAGCCCCGCCGCTGCTGCCTGCACTTACGTGTCTGCCAAGCCCTGCGGTCCAAGCTCCTCGATTTCGTCTATATAACGCGGTCCTCCCTCGTCCTCCAACTCTCTTTTTTCCTCATACTTACCTTGTTGGAGTGACTTTGATCAAGCAGAAAGCTCACTTGTTGGAACATCCTGCATTGCACAGCGCGGAGATGGTCTGATATGGGTGTCCTTCGGGGCCCTCACTGGCGGAATTTTTGATGGCTAAAACATTCATACCTTTTGGTATGCATTCTTTTCATTGATCGTCTCTCCCTGTGAGAGAGGTTGAGGAAGAGGTTGAGGATGCTCGCGAGGTGTCGCAGCATTGTTCATAGCCTGAAGCTGTCTCGTTGATGAGGGCTTCCTGCTGATGATGATTCTGATGAGCATCCAACCTGAGGTTGGTTCTGATGATCGTACCTGAGCTTGTTCGTCGGTCGACGCGTCGTGGCGTGGCCTCATCTCAACAACGTCGACACTTGTCCAATTCCCGTCATCATCAATTGTCTCCCGTGTTCACATCATCTTCATCATTGTCATCTCGCGATCTACGAAGACTTCGACGCATCGTCTTCCGCAGCACTGAGCACGCTCGACGCGTGCCGTCTTCCAAGTCGAGTCATCATAACGCGACCACGGTCCTGTCGACTAACACTCCAAATTACAACATCATTGCCAGATAGTCCTCTCATTGTGTGCTTTCGAGCTAGGCAGCTTATTCAAGATAATCAATGTCTACTCGCAGCACAGATTCGTGCACCTCGGATCCTTCTAAAAAGAATTCACAAACGAGGTATAGGAGGTATGTGACGCCCGAAATTCCTTTCACGGAAACACAAGCTTCAAGACACGGACTCCGAGATTTTCCTCGATCACACGTTCTGCGTCCGACCGTTTCTCTACTATCACCTAGATCCCGGAAAGTATCTTTGCTACCTAGGTTTTTTTGTAGCCATCTTCGGCTCCAGCAACGTCCTTTTCGTAGTGCCGTCAAGGGCATGAACGGCTGCTTGAAGCCCAGTCAGCTGAATCGTCTCGATGAATCGTCTCGATGAATAGTCTCGATGAATAGTCTCGATGAATACTCCCGATAAATACTCCTAATGAAGACTTCCGATGAATATCCCTCGAGGCTTGAATTCTTACTATACAGGAAGATTCGCAAGACTGCCCGTATATGCCAGTCGGTATCCAAACACCGTCCACATCGTAATCGAGCCTCGAGGTACTCAGCATGCTGGCTTCGGGATGTTCAGCTTCGCAGTTATCTTTGAAATTGAAGGTTGATAGCATTCCGACAGGTACGGGATCTGGATTTCGTCCGAGTGGATCGAAAGGGTTTTGTTCAGGATGCGCCGTAAAGGTGGGTCGCTCTTTTTCCGCCAACCACTTTCTGATCAAATACTGTTCGCCTTGTCTAGACTTCTTCGTGATGATGTTCTCATTTGCTCAACGGGGTGGAAGTATGGTAGACCAGATTTCAAGGTCGGCGACTGATAACCCAAGGCAAAGCCAAAAGAAACCTTAGCATGGTCTCCTCATAAGCATGCCGATTCCTCCTTAATGAGCCCCCTTCCAACTTTGACTCGGACACGGCGGGCAACAGCGGCACTTGTGCATAGAAACGATTTCTGTCTAACCCCCATGAGAACAGGAAAAGAGGAAACACTTCCTTTGGAGTGTATGCTGGCGTTCAATCCAGGAAGAGATGAGAAACGAACTACCTTCATGATATTCTGAGATTGATCCATCGTTCTTATCATGCATGTAAGTATCCAGGCACAGCAGAACTTTCCTCGATCCAGGGCCCAGCTGTTCCACTGTCACGGTAACTATTCACACAAGGCGCGCTTTTGTCTCCTTTAGACACTTTTTCGTCTTCAGCCCATCTCACAACTTTTGGCCTTGTGCGCGGCAAAGCTGCCCCGTTTATCTGAAGCTTCTCGTATTTCGAGACACCAACTGCCCGGCCCAGGCCTCATACTCAGTGGTCCAGGACCTTGATGGCTTCGTGGAAGTCCTACATCATCGTAGGCGCCGGTGAGTTCGGGTCATCCACGGTATATCACCTGATGAAGCAAAATCACAACGCGTTTACCCGCCTTATTGATAGAACTCTATTCCCGTACCAGAATGGCGCTTCGTGGGAACGGACCAAGATCATCCGCGTTGACCACCTAAGTGAGATGTATCTGAGGCAAGCCCTTGAGGCGCTGGAAGTCTGGTGGAACTTTTTGTTCGAGCAATTCTACCACCAGAGTGGACTTGTTATGCTTCCAGACAACGATCTACCTGAGGAAATAATTGAGGATTAGAAAAATCTCAACGATGCTGCACGGACTCGGCTCAGTGATGTGAAAGGGGTATAAAAGCTTTGGAAGGGCGTACTTGTAGATGCGGATTCTGAAAAATTGAACCGTATTTTGGTGAATGAAAGCAGCAGCCCGGCCGACGCTGCCATAGCGCTTGAAGCTGCTATTGAATCCGCGGTCGATGCCGGCGTTGAGTATTCGCAGACCGTTGTGGCATCTCTCGAATATGATTACGAAGGAGTTGCTACCAGTTTCTGAAGTGTGGACGAAAAGAAACATCTTGCCAATCATGTAGCTCCCGCTACTGGACTCAACACGGTGGAAGCCTTTGCGGACAGTGCCCCAACTCGGCTAGACTTGCAATGACAGCTACCGTAGTTACAATGCGACGGCGATATTGACTCCAGAGCAGGCATTTAAGCACAGCCTGTGTCCTGTTTTCGTGAATGGTACTCCGACGACCATCGGTACGGCATTGGAGGTGAATACACAAGCTGAGTGCCATTCGAATGCGGATTTCCGCCAAAACAGGATGGAATGCTGAAATTCTTCCGGTATACCAGTTTCAAGAATTCAATCCAGCATAAACCGGGGGGTATCATATCAATGCCGCCCAGCCTACCTGACTGTGGGCAACGGGAAGCCTCGCAGACGATGGAAATGGAGGTCGGCGAAACCGCGCGCCACTTTTTTGGAGTACATGCAGAAGAACTCGATCTCCATTTGTACCGTACATGTTGGTCTGTCTGAGAGCCCCTTAAAGGTCAGGGAAATATTAGCATGTGCTGAATATCATCTTGCCACCGCCAGATCCTTCCGTGGCTGGGAACTCCTCCCGACCATCAGTAAGTACGTGGTGGAGATGCTGAGTGGGTTTCTGGAAGCAGAGCAGCTGAACTGAAGCGTGGACGTGGGATCGAGAGGGGAATGATGGAGGGTGCACAAAGTAAGCTTATGCCTCGCCGCGAGTTGAAAAATATATTTTAATAATTGGAATGGAATGGAACGGAACGGGGCTTTCGGGGCCACGCCCTGCTCTTAGGCGCTTATGCTGTCCGCTGCGGGGCATGGATTCAACATCATCCAGCACCATCACCATCATCATTTCGACCTTGTGGATTTTCCGATATCCATGCTGACGAGTCATGAGCAACTATTGGCTTGTGCCTCTCCAACTGATCGGGCCTCGCAAACCCTTTGATATTTGGGCATCCTGGCGGGTCGCATTTGTAGGGCTTTTCGTGTCGGAGTAAATGCGCCCTAGAATAAGCACATCGCCAGAATTCGAATAGGTAACTAAGGAGAAGTCAACGTCTCCTGCCAGGTAGCTAGGCTACATACCTGAATGCCGAGTTCCGGGTAAAGATCCTCATTCGACCGTCTTGTTCCATTCCCCATTTTTTGCACTTGCTGCCCAGCGAGCAAGTGTAGTTCCCTGTGCCACGTGCCTCAAGCTGCTCGATTGAAGGCGGCATGTTTTGAGTGGAAGAGGTGGAATTGGGTTCGTTTGTTCCAAAAGTCTGATATTGGTCCAAGTACGGTTTCGATTGGTTATATTGTTGAGATGCAGAGGCTCCGTTATCTCTGCTGGTTGCACTTGGTGCATCGCCCTGTGAGTATGAAGTTGTAGGCTCTGGAAATATAAAAACAGAGTGACGGTCAGGTGGTTGCGGACTGTTCCCTAATACCAGTCTGCAGCGGCTTGCGGCTTCGGTAATTACAGTGGCAATACTCCTATCATAGAGTTAGCGGAATAGTAAAGTACTCGGAGGCGTGATGGCTTCGCGGAAATAACCCTTCTCAGGGTGCCTACTTACTTCAGCGCCACATGCTTCACGTCCAGATAATCGGTAGTGTGTAAATCATGTTCACTAGCCAATTCAGCGGCCTTGCTTCGAGTATAGTCGTGGATATGTCTTCCATTCACGAGAGCTTGTGCGAGCTGGTCAATGATAGCTATGACATGAACGATATAGTCCCCGAGATCAGCCAACAACATTCTCCAGTAGGCTCGATGCGCCAGTTGGTGGCGAGCGCCTGCGAAATCTCGGTCTGAATGATGTTGGTGATCGGAGAAGCCGTAGGATGCCCAAGACTGATGGCGTCGAATATCCGGAGCGTCTCGTTGTCCATTTTAGTCCGTACGATCGATTTTCAAGAGCGTAGAAGTGATCATTTTTAGGAAGATCGGGTACCTGCAGGATCAATTCTCAGGATATTACTAGGCGCCCGTTACCCTATGTAGAGCCTTTTCGTATCACGAGGGTGGCCTGCTGTCGACTGTAGCCTGGCGGTTCGGCCCCTTTCCTCATACTTCTTTTCTCCTCCGTATCCGGGTTCTGGTGTTGCAGTTATGCGGACCCAGCGTGGTATGATAGGCTAGCCTGATGCTATGCCTGTCGCTGTAGACAATGAGGCTGACATGCTGCGGAGGTCCCTTCTCTTCAGTCAAACCTACATCAAAGTGGAGAACCTGGACCTTGCGATGCGTTTGAGAATTGTTCTTGCAAGTTGCATTGATAAGTTGTGGTTCTTCCACGAAGAGACGACGGCTCGGGCCGACGACCGAGTCAGTGGCAGTAACCGCGACTCCTCCAACAGGCCCGATTCCAGCCTCCCCCCAGCTACCTCATTGAACGACAGACGGCCCACGGGTCGTAGGTGCTCGCAGTGAAACAATCTCCTCAATCGTTTCCCACAGAGCCTACCTCTCCGTCCGCTGGGCCAAGACCAAGGTATGACTGAACGATGGCCCCCTAATTGGCGCACCTTACCCACGCTCCCTAGATGTCTGGAATGCCGTTGTTGGGAGTGAGACTCAGGATCTGGAGGCTAAGGCTGGGCTGGCAAGCACTTCCCAGGCATCTTTCCTAATGTCCCCATTCGTGATGGCCTTGCTGTGGATCTTATCGGCGAGCACCCCTATTTGAATGACGTTTGGCGAAGTCGAGGATCTTTCAGCGCTCTTACGAACTGACTTCGGTACAACCTCTTCCACCCTCTGGTATCATATATATGCTTATCGAGGCAAGGGTTCTCGAAAACCCGAAGAAGAGACCAGGGCCATTCTTTTTCATTTTGGGGAAATATGCGAGAAGAAGTAGTCTACTTCATTCTGCTTCACTGTTGTGATGACCCTGCGTCGACCTGCTCGACGACGATGCCGGCCGGTGCTCCTACCCCTGGCTGATCGAAGGCATTGATTCTGAACAGCGAAGGATCGATGGCTTCACTGGGTTGAGTCCCAAGTTGATGCATTACTACGCCAAAGTCACACATCTGTGTACGAGGCTCCAAAAGGTGGGCATGTACGCTGCCCCCCACGAACATTCGGTTATGTTAACAGCAATTGTCAGAATAAGACCTCGGAAGTCATCCCTCTGGTGGGAAAGGCCATCGACGACCAACTTGTCCATTTCAAGCAGTGGAGCGACTTGTCCACTGGACATGACACCCCGGACGAGCTCCTTGCCGCATGCGAAGCCGAGCTTGACGAGAACGGGAAAGCAACGACAAAGGCCATGATAACGTTGCTAGTTGCTGAATCATATGTAGCAGCACTGCAGATATACCTCCATTGTCGACTTTTCAGGTTCGTTCCACATCTCTGGTAGCTGTCAATACCTTCAAGCTAAATCAAGACTACAGGAAATCCAGGAGAGACCCGCTTGTGCAGCAGACCCTCAAAAACTTGATCATCTATATGGACAAATTACCTACTTCAGGAGATCTCTACACCGCACAATCACCACTGGCATCAACGTTCCTCGGCTGCCTCGTCATGGTCGAGCCCGAATACCGAGAATGGGCTAAAAATTGGTTCGGTGGCACTACTAAATCTCGTGGAGTAAGGCTCTCCGTCCTCTCCTCCCTCTCCCCTCCTCCATCTCATCTCCTCCACTCGATATTTACTCCTCTACCTATGACCTTTTCGACGCTGACGGCGTATAAAACAGAACGTCCCACCCGCATGGCGCGCAGTGAGAAACATCTGGGACTGGCTGGACGCGCGCGAGTCCGACCCCGAACTTTGCGAGAACGACCAGTCGCGGGGATGGTGGGAAGAAGCGGCCGAGGAATTGGCGGCCAGAGAATGAAGACTTAGTCTAGCTTGAGTATTCACAGTATCGCCAACGTGGATGTGTGACTTTCACAGATAGAGCATGCAAGCCGTCGAGGAAGTAACCTATTCTGCGATGGAGAGAACCGTCACGTGATCGCTTTTCAGCAACAGGAAATCCATCTACATCTTCCTCCCGCACGGCGCGTGACCAAGGTAGGGTAATGACCGTCTACTTAAATCAAAGAGGATACAGATCGTTTTTTATTTATTTTTATTTTGAAGTATTAGCTACTCTTCAAATCACCATTTCCATTTCATTGCGTATTTTCCCAAGTCCAAATATTTTCGCTAATCTCCTGAGCCACCGTCTCAGCCCCAAAAAACATTTACACACGCTTCTTGACATGCCTCGTCTTCTTACTCCTGGGATCCGTCAACCGCTTCCGGCTGCGATGCGTCCTCGCATTGAAATCAAACTGACTCCTCACATCGTTCTTCTTGGCGGTCTCGCTGCGCTTGACCTTCTTCATCGGCGCCGGCACTGTCGTCGCATTCGTCTGGTGCAAGCTATCGAAGCTGAAAGAGTAGGTTGCCACGCTGGCGGCAATGCCCTTGGTGTTGATGAGGAACGCGTCAAAGTCGAGATTGGTGTAGTTGTCGCCGGGACCGTGGTAGTTGGGGTCGAGAGCGAGACCTGCAGTACCGCCGAACTGCGCGGCCCACTCGGCCGTCTTGTTCTCCTCGGCGCCGGTGAAGAGGCCACCGCTTGCAATGCCGGCGTCGAGGAAGGGTCCGTAGTCGGAGCGGCCAGAGAACTCGGTAGCTGTGAAGTTGACGCCCTTGCCGTTCATGAAGGTCTCGAAGAAGTACTCAGCCTGGGCGGAGCCTTGCGGGCCGCTGAGGTTGAAGGAGCTCCCGTCGCCGTCGTAGATGCCGTAGATGTAGTTGGGCGAGGCGATCATGTCGAAGTTGAGGTAAAGCTTGATCTTTGCAATCTCCTCCTCGGAAAGGGTCTCGACGTAGTGGGTGGAGCCGAGGAGGCCCTCTTCCTCGCCGGCCCAGAAGCCGAATCGGACGGCGTTGACGGTCTTGAACTTGGCGAGTTGGATGGCGGTCTCGAGGCAGCCGATGGTGCCGGAGCCGTCGTCGTTGATACCTGGGCCCGCGTCAACAGAGTCGGTGTGGGCGCCGAGGGCGAGGACGTTGTCGGGGTCACCGCCCTTGGTTTGGGCAAGCACGTTGTACCTGTTCATGAGTCAGAATGAGGTGTGCGCTGCTCCGTTCTGCAAGGCTTACGTGGTGATGTTGTTGATGATGGAGAAAGCATCAATCGTGGCGGTCACATTGCCAGAGCTAATCTGCTCCAACAAGCTCAGGCCAGTCTCTTGAGACGTGCCGAACGAAGGAACGTATGGACCCTCTGGTCGGGGAGGAGGGCCAAGCGTCACACTGCCGAGTTCACCAGGCACATTGTTGTAAATGATTGCGCCCACCGCACCAGCAGCACCAGCAAGAGCGGACTTGAAACCAAATTGGCAAGTTCCACGTGATATGAGTGCGATATTTCCGCTGAGGGAGGCAGGGTAATCGGCCTACAGGGGTCAGCCAATCTCTTCCCTGGTGGCTTTTGTGTTGGACTTTGACGACAACTTACAGGTTCACAGCCAATGTTGGCAACCGCGACTATAGGAGCGGTGACCTGGCCACCGGGCGAGTACTCCATCAATGCAGCCTCCAGCACCTCCCCCTTGACGGTGACATTTCCCTCACCCACAGTCTGGACAAGAGCCACAAACGGCTGGCGCACGACGTCGTAGTAGTCCAGCTCGTCAAGGGAATCATAAATCCAGTCCACGGTTCCTTGGTGGCCAGGGCTGCCAATGACGCGATTCCGCTCTGGGGTATCGTAGGCAATATCCTCGAGGTGGTGGCCTTTGTCCATGAGAGCCTCCATGGTGATGAGGTCTTGGAGAGCTTCCTGAATGCCTGGTTAGACGCATTGGCATCCACAAACTAATCGAACAACACTTACAGAGGTCACATACTCCGGGTAAGTCTTGCGCTGCAAAGTAGGGACCGCAGAGGCGACGGCCGCAAGGCCAGCGCCGAGGACGCTCAACTGGATGCTCTTCATTGTGGGTGTCTCTGGGTCTCTTTCGGTCAATTGGCCTGGAAGAGCAGAGAAGAAACGGGGAGAGAAGAGACGGGGAGAGAAGAGGAGAGGGGATCGCCAGAAGGTAGGATTGCCTGGGGGGTCAGTCGCGCGACACGAGCTGGTATATGTAGTGCCATGTCTCTTGTGGAGCTATCTCGAAGCAAGCTTCCACCTCTCGCCCTCGCACCCGAGCAAGCTGCACCCCCCCATCTCCCATCCTTGCTCTTTCCAGGCCTTGCTCCGTCGTCAATTGGCCACCGCAGCTCAGATCTGCCAGGGACAGCCTCGGGAAGCTTCTTTGCTGCGAGGGCAGAGGCAAATGCAAATGCAACAAGGAACCCACCGAACCGTACAGGACCCAGTCGACTCGACCTCTGATCATCTCTTGGCCCGGCGACACCGCTGCCGGGACTGCAAACCCAATTGTGTGATGGGCGAGGGGAGGGGAGTAGAGCGACGCTGCTGTGTGACGGGCGACCCACCATGGAGGAAGAGCGATTCTGCGAGATAAACTGGCAAATCCCCCGCCAAGCAGCATAGATGAAGAAAACGAAGGACAACAGATTTGACATGGAAGGAGCCAAGCGCAGCCAAGAGGGGAAGAACCGAGATGGAGGAAAGAAGGAGATTCGTGATGCAATATGGGCTTATCTCGACGACTGCCCGACTGCTATTCTTACCTCGAGCAATAATTGCGTGAACCTCTGCCAGCATGGCGAGAGTACCAGCGTCTAGATCTTGCCCTCTCTGTCCACCTCATCTACTCTAGATCACCGCATCACAGACATCAACACGAGCTCGTCCACCTTAATACCTACAGCAGATGTCTCCCCGAGTGCCCCGATGGATGGCGAGAGATAACGTCAAGCTCGAACCAAGCAATTGAAGCCAACGCGCTTGCGCTTCCTTCCAACCGCCCATCGATAACGGCTATTCCCAGCTTCCCGATCCGTCAACACCCCCGCGTTTTCAGAGGATCCCGCCAAGGCCCCGCTCCGCTGATTGCGGAACCTTTCCAGAACGTCAGCAAGTGCTTCGACCAACGGGAGACCGATTGGCGGCTGGGTCCGCCTTGGCAGGACGAGACGCCATCGGTCATCATACAGCCTCCAGGGCGTAGCGCAGGCTGCGTGCGCAGCACAGTGGCAGCGCCGCAGATGCAGAGAACAGCCACCGACAGGAACGCATCTTCGCGGCGTACATGAACATGACGTTCTAGAAAGGCTTCCAAGATTCCATTCCCAGTTTCCAGGCTGTAAACAAGTTAATACTCTCGACTCTATCGCCGATTGTAACCGAGCTGGTCGAGCTCTCAACCCAGACGGAAATAGGAGGTTTGGTTTATTCTTGAGGAAAGATCATATCCAGAAACTCACTCCAAAGGTAGACTACACAAAGGGGAATAAGAGAGAAACCACCATCAAGAGAAGCACCACCGCTAACAGCCCGCCACGCCCATCCCCACGCAAGCAATGCAGACTAACGAAATTCCCTCTCTTGATCTCATCGACATCGGAACGCATAGCAGCATAGGTTTCAATTTGGCATCCTCACATCCACCTCGTCGACTCAACCCACGACGTCCGTCCCTACCAGCCTGGCTGCGGAGGTCCGCCCTGGTGTTGTCCCTGGATATGACCTTGAGGGGGAGCTCCGTAGCCTGGCTGCCCCGGGTAGCCTGTCTGTCCTCCTCCACTGGGTCCTCCATAACCGGCTTGCTGCCCATAGCCGCTGTTGTGCTGTGGAGGTGGACCGCCATATTGCGGTTGGCCCTGCTGCCCAGGATGACCTCCCATTGCTGATGGCGGAGGATAATGTTGCTGTCCACCTTGATACGGAGCTGGCGTGTACTGGTTTTGCTGGTGCTGGCCGTAGGTCTGCTGTTGCATATCGTGTTGAGGGGGCCCTCCATGGCCTTGGGGATAGCCTTGATGCGGTGGCTGACCGTAGCTACCCGGGGGAGGGGACCCATATTGATTGGGAGCCGCCTGACCCGGCGCAGGAGAGCCATAGGGCGGTTGCTGCTGGTGCTGCCCCGGAGGCGGAGGATGCTGGAAACCGCCCGGCTGCTGTGGCGAGCCATACTGGTTGTGCTGTCCAGGCTGGCCATACTGGCCTGGAGGTGGTCCACCTTGTTGAGGAGCGCCGTAGCTTGGTGTGTGTGATCCAGAGGGGTTGTATGCTGCTGGGGGAGCCGAGCCTGTGTACGAATTTGTTCCTGCGCCGCTGCTGGAATAGCCGTAGCCCTGTGGTTGATTATGATGCTGGCCGCCGCTGAACATGCTGCTGAAGCCTCCTCCTGACTGTTGGCTTCCGCCCTGTTGGCTGTGAGGCTTGTTTCCACCACCAAGAAGTCCGCCAATAACTTGACCAGCGATTCCACCAGATCCAGACGAGTGAGAGCCTCCTTGCTGGTTATGCGGCTTGTTGCCCCCGAGGAGTCCTCCGATGACCTGGCCAGCTAGACCGCCACTTCCATGCTGTTGATTTCCAGATCCGCCGTGGGAGCTGCCGTGAGAACCACCTCCCAGGAACTGACCGGCAAGGCCAGTGAGGCCCGATTGATTCCCGTGCTGGTTCCCATGCTTGTTTCCGCCCATGAGCATATTAACGGCGGTGCCCTGCAGTAGAAGTTAGGCGTGCGGAGACGGAACTCGCGAAAGAAATTTCGTACACCAAGACTTCTGTCTGATTCTCCTCCGCCCATGTTGTCCGGCGGTCCCTGTCCTTCGTGCGGTTGAGGATATGGGCTGGTTCCGTGTGCGGGCGTGCTGCCAGGCGTGGCGAGGGTAGAGCTGACGGTAGGAGCGGTGCTAGCAGGTCGGGAGTCTGTCGGTCTATCCCAAGTAGAAGCGCCGGTACTGATTTGGACAAAGTAGTATTTGCGTGAACTGCGACGAGGCGGGGGAGATGGTCAGCATCCAAATCTTGAAGCTTGCTCGAACAAAGAAGGTTCCGCACGGGGGAAGAAACGCACCTCGAGTCCCATTGTGCTATCCAGCCTGTTGGAAGATCGGGCAACTGGGCGTCGTCTGGACCAGTGTCCGAGCCTGTGGTCTGCGTAGCTACGACCATGTTGCGAGGGGTTGGTATGATGCCGCAGCTGGATGCGCAGCCTTTGAAGTGGAGGCGAGGGGTTTGCTCAGCGCGACTCGATAAAAGCTATGGCGCTTGCGCAGAGGTTAAAAGGAAAGAGAGAGGAATGCAGAAATCAGCAGGGCTCGGAGACTGTGAGGTATTTGAATAATCCCAGGTGGAGAGTTGGGTGTGGTCGTCACTAAAAAGAGGCTGGAGTGGCTGAGTCCAGCATATGGCGTCGTCGTTTGGCGAGCCGGTCTCCTGTCTCGTCTTCGCGAGACAAATCCCATGTGCGTCAATTTTCTTGATGGGGCTAATGTAAGAGCTTCAGCTGCAATGACATCCAGCCTCGTAGAGTCGTAAGTAGGTTTCAAGCAGCCTTCGATTACTTCGCTACGGCCGATTTATGGCTGTGCTGACAACCCGAACGCGCAGCTAAGAGAAATTATATTGTTCATCACGTGGTCTAGATAGATGCCTCTCATGGGCGGAGGAACATCTTGACTCCAAAGAACTTCTTGGCATTAAGGAATACTGCTATCCTTTCTTTCAGGCTAAGATTCGAAAAGGAAGTTCGCGCAGGCAGCCCATCGGCCCGTCTGATACACGCCAAACGACCAACAAGAAAGCTGCAACACCAAGATGCTCCCAGCTCTACCATTAGGCACGCAACAACGGTCAACCATTAGTACTCGACTTCACCACCCTCCTCGCCCTCGATCGAATCGGCGGCGACCTCCTCGTAATCGCGTTCGAGCGCCGCCAAATCCTCGCGCGCCTCGGAGAACTCGCCTTCCTCCATACCCTCTCCGACGTACCAGTGGACGAATGCGCGTTTCGAGTACATGAGGTCGAATTTGCCGGAAAGAGCAGACCACGCCTCGGCGATAGCCGTAGTGTTGGACAGCATGCAACTTGAAACCGTTAGATAATTTTCACCAACTTCAAAATACTACAACTTACACAGCGCGGTCGACCTTGGCCAAGTCACCGTTGGGGACCATTTGAGGGGGCTGGTAGCAGATACCAAGCTTGAAACCCGTCGGGCACCAGTCGACGAATTGGATAGTGCGCTTAGTCTTGAGCGTGGCCACAGCAGCGTGGGTGTCCTTGGGGACGACATCGCCACGGTACAAGAGGCAAGTAGCCATGTATTTGCCATTGCGGGGATCGCACTTGACCATCTGGTTGTTGGGCTCGAAGCAGGACATGGAGATCTCCTGAACCGAGTTGGCTTCGTGGGAGGCCTTGGCCGCGGAGACAACAGGCGCGTAGGCGACGAGAGGGAAGTGGATGCGAGGGTAGGGGACCAGGTTGGTCTGGAACTCGTTCAGATCAACGTTGAGGGAACCGTCGAAGCGAAGCGAAGCCGTAATGGAAGAGACGACTGGCAAATGTTAGTCGAAACACGAGTCGAGGAACAATGGGAGCGTACCCTGAGCGATGAGGCGGTTCAGATTCTCATAGTTGGGACGCTCAATGCCCAAGTTCCTCCTGCAGATGTCGTAAATTGCCTCGTTGTCCACCATGAAGCTGCAGTCGGAGTGCTCCAACGTGGTATGGGTGGTCAGAATTGAGTTGTATGGCTCAACTACAGCAGTGGCGTTCTGGGGAGCAGGGTAGACACAGAATTCCAGCTTGCACTTCTTGCCATAGTCGACGGACAGGCGCTCCATGAGCAGCGCACCAAATCCAGAACCGGTGCCACCGCCGAACGAGTGGAAGACCAAGAAACCTTGCAGACCAGAGCAGTTGTCGGCAACACGTCGAACCTTGTCCAAGACCTGGTCGATAAGCTCCTTGCCCACCGTGTAGTGCCCACGGGCGTAGTTGTTGGATGCATCCTCCTTCCCAGTGATCATCTGCTCGGGGTGGAACAGGGAGCGGTAGGCGCCAGTGCGGACTTCATCGACTACGTTGGGCTCGAGGTCGCAGTAGATGGTGCGGGGGACGTATTTTCCCTGGCCTTGGGACGGTCAGTATATTCGTTGAGGAGAAGAGGTAGGACCGTGGGAGCACATACCTGTCTCGGAGAAGAAGGTGCTGAAGCCGTGGTCGTCGGCAGCGGCCTTGCGTTCCTCGGTGAGCATACCATCAGGCTGGCCGAGAAGGTTAGATTCGCTGTCGATGTATGTGCACGGAGTCAACTCACCTGGATGCCGTGTTCGAGACAGTAAAGCTGTTAGGAGCCCGGGTTGTCAGTAGGGCTCAGAGGAGGCATGGACGAGAGGCAACGGGGGCATTTTGCCGTCTTTCTTGGGTGCAGAACGTGTCTCTTACCTCCCAGCAGGAGTTGGCAATCTGGCAACCGGCCTGGCCGACTATACGCGTCGATTGTCAGTGTCGTCTTTTTTGAGGCGCCATGGCATCCCACCAAGGCGGTCAATGCGCGTGTAGGGATCGTACCGTTCAAGCTGATGACTTCCCGCATGGTGGCAGGATCGATAACAGATAGCGGTGCGAGTTTGGGGTGGGTATGCGGTAGTAATTGGGGTCGGCCGGGTGGGTGGAGTGGTGGAGCGGTGGAGTTGTTGTGGTTCGGGATGTTGTCGCTGCCTCCTGTCTGTGTTGTTTGTGGGTTCGGCGAGCGACTCGAAAAGTCCCGCTGGCCCTGGCTGGCCTGCGCCTGGCACGTGCCCCGTGGCCAAGTGGCCAATGCCATCGCTGCATTCGCGACCACCACCACCACCATAGGCGACTGCGACCTACCAAGGGACGCTCTATAAACACATTCGCAGCTACAACTACAACACCAAACTCCCGTCTGCTTCAGCACCTATGTAGCGATCCCACGAGAAAGCCTCACCAACGCCCTTCTCGCCACCTCATAGAGATGCACTCGACGCACCGTCTCACCGTCTCCAAACATGCTCCCCGCATGCGCCTTCCTCCTCCTCGCCCATCAGGCACTCGCGAACACTGAGAAGACGATATTCAGAGCTCCTCCGAGTGTGCCCATCCCAAATATACACCCAGGTCTTGACGATCTGTGTCTCCATACCCTCTCTCCCGCTCAATCTTCCCTCCGAACGACGCTCCAAGTCTATTTCCCCACCGACGAACAGCCCCGCGGCGAACAGTCCTGGTATCTTCTCGAGGGCTTAAAAGAGGGTCGCCGTTACGAAGTTAGGGTCTGCTGGCTTGCGACTGTATGTTGTCCTCTGTTCTTCTTCAACGTGTATCCCGTCAGACGTAACCAACGCTCCCTGTTTGCAAGAGCACACTAAGAATAGTTTCTGACTGCACTCTCCAAGCAACCCACTAATTTCTGGCTGGATACATACCCCATTACTACTGTCTTTGAAACCCCGGAGCTCATTACTCCTCTTGCCATCTACTCTCACTCTCGTACTGGAAGTGGCTGTCCAAACCCCGACCGCACAGGCAACCAGGGCGCCGCCGACTACAACTCGTCACTCTTGTTCCTCCATATCCATTCGGCCGCAGACTTCTTCACGACCGACAAAAGCTTGATGAACGATCCTCCATCAGTGTCCGTCGATATCAGTAGGTAGCCTCCTGTAATTTTGCTCTTAAGTGAATGTGTCTGACCATGCTGCGCAGTTTTGGATCCATATATCCTGAACATTTTTCCTCAGTCACTGGTGCCCACTGCCATCTATATCACTGTCGTAGCTGTCTTAGGTGTGTACCTCTCAGGTCTTCTTTGGAGCTGGCTGGTTTCCGTAACCGGCCAACGAAAGCTTCACAGTGACTAGGCAGAAAGGGGGATGTGATATGGAAAAAGCTCCGGGATAGTCGAGACACAATCCGAAGAGAACTCCTTTTAGAAGCTCGAAGACAACCCGGCTCCCTTTCAGAACCCACCGCTCGCCTCTGACTGTTGTTCGCGGAGTTAACACAACGTTCCGGACTCTCTGCGGTTGACTTCAAAGTCACGTGATCTCCAAATTGAAGCTCAAGGTCGCTCCTCAGACGCGTCCTCGATCAAACGCGTCGATATACAGCGCATCTTGTAAGTAATTTTCGAGCTGCCGCCTCCAAACATCAACACCAAACCCGAACTCGACTTCTCAATCACCCCACACCCACCTTCGATCCAGCACCATTCACATCGAGACTTCTGCTCGCATGCGTCACCAGGTATCGTTTCCTGGAAACAGCTCCCGCACTCCTTAAATATGAAGAGAGTACTGACATCAACACCTAGGCGCCCGCCGAATTGGCACAAATCATCCGGCTGCAGCTGAAAATGGCTGAAAGAAACCAGCTTGTAATCGTGCCCCGGATTCCATCCTCCACCTTCTTCCGGATGAGTACCGAATTGCAGCTGATGACGCTCAAGCAAATGACGCCAGAGACCTACATTTCATTCATGTTCGCCAGCTATGACATCCTGTCATACTGGTTCCCGGACTTGGTGCCACCCTGCCGCCCTTCTATCCTCGCAAACCTCATCACGCCACCGCGCCGAACCAGCGCGCTCACCAGACTCCCGGCCGAGCTGCTCCTCATGATCCTCAAAGACCTTGACATGAAGGACTACATGGCCTTTGCCCTCAGCAACTACCACGCCCTCAGGGACACGGGGATTGCGCCTGTCCTGTCCGAAGAGACTCTCGATACGTTGAAGAAAGCCATGCTGAGGGAGGTCATCAACCCCCTCGAGCATGAGGGCAAGGGCTTCAGCCTGCACGGCCAGTAGGAGCTCGAGAGAAGAGAAGACGTGGAGACTGTGGGAGTGGAAGTGGATCTGTGAGGCGGGAGAGCTTGTCTGATTAGTGTACGAGTAAAAGCATCATCATGGGGAATTGGGACAATGCCTGGAATTGGAACTCTACCTGTAATGGAAGAATACCTTATCATCTGATTCTAGTCCTTGAGATAATGTGATACCTTTGCTCGCATGTTGTAGATACCATGATCTTCCCACGAGAGAATGATCGCCCTCAAGGTAGCTGCCAACGTGACCAAGTGAGAGACGCAATGAGGTCATAACCTCAATTGTAGTGAGGGCCTTTTCGTGTTGTTATGCACACACACACACATCACGCTGCTGAATCCACACCTACACCAACAAAGAAGCATCAAAATGACCCGGAGTGGAATGATCTTGAGAGTTCGAATTAGGACATATCTTCGAACGTATCCTTACCAGCTAGATATCCGACAGCTGGCGCCCTTTCGAAGAACTATACAGCTCAAGAGATAGGTAGGTAGGTTCCTGGCGTTACATTAACGAACCCCGGCCGACCAAGCGTATAGTACCGAGTATTCTGTTGCAGCTACACTATACCTAGTAGCTGCTCAAAAGCGCAGACGCTCCGTTGAGTTGCAGATTTCGTACCAAGCAAAGCCTCATGAAAGGCGAACAACCAACTTAAAACCTAAAGACCAGTCAATGTGGTCAATCTGGCAGAGATGCTGTTGTACATCCTGCCTTATCTTCACCCTTGCTTGTTTCTCTCCAAAGATGAGAGACCCGGTAGCCGCAATAGCAGCAACATGATAACCTGGCACCCCAAGGACCCCTATTCTTCTCCAGAACTGCCCATGGCTCATCAATAATCCTCCGGAATCTCTCCCCGCTCACTCATCATCTTCTTCCCCCTAATCGCCCCTTGCACCGCCAGCCCATCCGCGGCATTGTTCCCCGGATCGTTCGCATGGCCCTTCACCCACACGAACTCCGTTTTGGCGCCAACTCTTCTCCTTTCGTCGACACGCTCGACAATCTTCTCGACGAGGTCCTTATTCTCGACGGGCTTCTTGCCGGCCGTCTGCCAGCCGTTCTCGCGCCACTTGATGAACCACACGGTCACGCACTGGATGGCGTAGTTGCTGTCCGAGTGGATGCAGACGTGGTGGTCCAAGCGCGCGAGATCAAGCGCGCGCACGATGGCGGTCAGTTCGGCACGCTGGTTTGTTTGGCGAGCGCCGGGGAGGGTTTCGGAGAGGTTCCTGTTTAGGGGGAAGAGAGTCAATTCCATGGTTTTCACGTTGCTAACTCGCTATGATGCTACGTCGTACCAGCGGCGTACAAGTTGGTGATGGGGAGAAACACGTACCTCGTATCGCCGGGCCCGAAAAAGACGCCGACGCCTGCGACAGCCCCTGACTTCCCATTCCCTAGCGAGCTGCCGTCAGTATGGATGTTTACAACGTCGCCGGTATTCTTCAACATGCCCGTCGGGCCCAGCTTCTTCGCGGCTAGCTGGTCCTTCGTTTTGTAAACAATGTTACCCGTGTCCGGGTCTAGAATCACTCGATCATCAAAGCCATCCTCAGCATCAGCTGGGAGGGGCGCAGTACCTGGTTCGTAGTCTTCCAAGTTGAAAGAGATCTCCTCTGGGTCTACCGACTCATGGGCACTCTTCTTACGCTTCTTTGAGGGCGGAGCGGAGCCGTACAAGGGAGGATCGGACTCGATGTGTACGCTGGAAATTGCATGGCCGTCTGAAGCACCTGCTGCGACAAAGGCTTCCGCTTCTGAGCGTGTGGTAAATGACTTATGCTTGGGCTTAGTCCAGCCGGTGATCTGCTGTTGAGCCGAGGGCCAGTCTGTGTAGACACCAGGGACGCGACCATTCTGGACGGCGTAGAATTTTGTAGGCGTACTGGTTGCTTTCGCAGGTTTCAGTGTAGAGGCTGTGGAGGCTGAGGTGCTGGAGGTAGATTCGAAAGTTGGTGCTTTGAGAAATGCTTCGGCTTCGGTGAGAGATGTGAACGATTTGACTGTGGAGGGCACGTCAATAAATGATAGTGAAAGGAGAACAGGGGGTTTGTGCGTAATTGAACTATGATCAAGGAGTAAAACTAACATGTTGCGGCTTTGTAGCCCTTGACTTGCGAGAGACAGTCGGCCCAACTGTGATATATGCCGGGAGTGAACCCTACGCGAACAGCATAGAATTTAGGACCTGCTTCTCTTTTGCGCTTGGTGCCAGAGGATGCGGAGGTGGAAGCCGTCGATCTCAGTTCTTCGGCTCCGTTGGAGGCCATGTTCAGTCGAGGAAAGGAGCTTCGTGGGATACGCAGAGCTTCAATAGAATTGGGACGCGTGCGCAGCTTGTACAGCCTCAGGGGAAGGCGTCTGGATGCGCGGTTGAAGAGATGGCGGATGTGGGTAGGCAGCTTGCAAGCTTGACGCGGTGCGGAGGTCAATGGGAGGACAATGGGAGATCTGCCGTTGGTATTGATATCCGGTATGACGCAAATGGACAAGGAAGCTCGCCTCACGTCAACAGGCCGCACGAAGCTCTGCAATGTTTCTTGGGGAGCAGATGCAGCAGTCGGAGGAGTGAAGCTTTCGCGGGGGAGGGGAGCGCTGCAATATAAGCAATTGCCTCGGACGGGACGGGAAAGGATGAAATCGGGGATGGAGGGGGGCATATGGGGGTGCGGGCAGGCTCCAATGCTGTGAGAGGGCCGAGGAAGCCTAGGGTAGGGGAGGGAGGGGGTGTGGTGTGGTGTGGGTGGGTGGCAGCGGTAGGGGACCAAAGCAAGGAATGCACGTGACGTCGGGCGTAATTATGACTTTCTCTCTGATTTTTGGAGTCATGGAGCAATTGCTCCCTAAAAGTCTCTCCCGCCGGCTTGCTAAGCACTTGAACTCTTGGCGAATAGGTTGGTTGCATTGTCCCGCAGCTCGCCCAATGTTCTGAAATTCAACTGTTAAAATAATATCTCCAGCTGTCAAGCCGTCCTCCAAGCCATCCACCAACGACCTTCCGATCCGAGACGGCATCTCCCCTCCACCTCTCCCCCTCTCCCCCTCTCCCCCTCTCCCCACCCATCAACCCTTACTTCTCCTGTCCATCCCACTCCTGCCGTGGGGCCCGCCACGGTTGCACAAGGGCAGTGTATGCGGAGCAATCTGGAGGAAGCCTTGTTCGCGGCCGCAGGACATCATGTTTGAGGTACGCCCACGCCCTCTTCGCCATCCACGGCATGGGGATGGTGATGTGTCGCATACTCCCCCTCTCTTCCCACTTGCCCGTGGCGTAACTGAAGCTGGATCATAGGGACGGCATGCAGCGGACCGCTATCACCTCCGTCTTCACCGTGCTCGCTCCATCGTTCTGAGCCCCGACGAGCTGGTAGAGATACGGGCTGCCCAGCGTACCTTTGAGGGTGCCTACATCCGGACCGCTTTGGGCCAATTTTCCTTCTCCTTGGTTGTCCTCAAGATCTTCACGTCAGAGTTCTACAGCATCGGTGCCCTTTTCGCCGTCTATGGCGCCGGAGTACTTTTCACGAGTATCTTTCGGCGCATGCAAGGCAACAAGCAATTTTTTTCGGAAGTGGGCGAGGATGGGTTGCAGAGAAAGAAGTTCAGGACGAGTGGAAATGTCGTGTCTGTCTTGACAGCCTTGAGCGTGGCTGCATATGTTTCGCTTCTGATTCTTACCGTTCGTCTGGCGCAGTGAAAAGGCTCCGAGTTGAACATGGACAGGCCGGTCAGGAAGTCTGAAGTTTGAAGCTGTCATGGCGATATCAAAATGAGATCGAGCGCATTTCGACCTCCCTTTAGTCGACCAAGTTGCTCCTCTTCCGATAGTACTTCGTCTATCCATATGATGCGTATGATGGGATCCAAGTCAGATTATAGCCGAGGTGGAACAGTACAGGGCCTGCTATGCATCATTGTTGTCTCATTTCGTTATCTCACTCTCATCCCGCTTTTTTTCTGTCTTGCCGCAGCCCCTTTTCGTTTCAAAAATCTCACCCACCCTCTTGTGCTGTCTCTCATCTGCTTCTAAGTCTGTAAAAGGATGACATTGCAGCGTAGGAAGGGTATCTGGGGAACTAACATGAAGCCCAAAGCCCTCCAGACGGCCCCACAAGAAGGGTACTATCACTTTTCAGGGAGATTGGCAGAGAAAGGCACACACTTGTCTTGTTGCGTGATCTGAAGATATCTGATGTTCACCTCCAAAAATAACCAAAATTCTAGAGTTGGGCTCTGAAGTGATAGCATTTTATTTTTGTCCAAGCAGTCAGACTCTGATACAGTCATCGCTATGTATCCGGGCCATTGACGGATTTTGACATGGCCAAGCGAGCTTAGACGTCGGACTTTTGGCCGTTCAACGCTGTCCAAGTCGTCTCAACGTGTCAAGGTGAAGAGTTGATCTTAAGAATAACCAATGTTCCATTTCTAAGTTCTCGCAGGCTTCATACGATCATATTCATCCAATAGTATGTAAAGACTCAGCCTTGCACACTCCTATTTCGACGTCCTAAAATTGTCATGAAGTATCTTGAGATATTTGCAGACGAAGACATTGAGCTTTGGCGTGGTACTCAGGGGCGCAGTTCTCTCACGTGTGCTCGCCACTCAGCCCATCTCAGGCGGCATCAGAACTGGGGATGACAGGTTGTCTTTGATGAAGTGGATGATCGTCCTTCGCAAGTATAATCCTAGAGATCAGTTAGTTATGAAAATTCAACATTCGCCCTCGTACTGTATCTCGTGACCCGGAGCTCGGTTCGAGGCAATCTGAGCAGGGCGTGGGGTTGCGCCATGTGGACGACAGGGAAAACGACTGAAGATGTTCTAGAAGAAGCATAGCATTTGCTATAGATGGGCTTTGAAACGAGACGGAAACGGATTGGCAGTAACTTTTGCCTATAAGTGCCTAGGACATGCCCAATTGGAGCTTCTTCAAAATGAAAGGCCGGTCAGAGATAGATCTTGAACTCAACCAGACCAGGACCCCTTCTCAACAGAAACGCAGGGCAGCCGATCTGAAGTTTAGGTCCCTGCAGCGGGATACAAGATCAGGCATGTCAGGTCAAGGGCTCACCCCAGCACCAGTGCTGCACCCAGCACCACCGAGCTCGCCAACAGACATGTGCGAGGACGTGTCGACACGCCAATTGGGGAGCTGACATTAGACGTCGGCGGTGCCTATACGCACCTCGTGCAGCCTGAAGAACAGCAGAGGCGACCTTGACGTCTTGTAGCGGCGCTTCAGACGATAAAGAGACGGCCGTCGGTGCAACAACCTCGGGGCACAGGCTGTATAGCTCGATGCGCCAAGCGGGACGATCTTCAATTCGGCGGTGACAAGAGCGAACAGGTGTTTCCACCGCGAGTCGAGACTGGCTACGGGGGACCAGAGGTGGACAGCACCGTGGTTGTTCGCGGGAATCGTGGGCAGTATCGCATTCCGAGTCAACCCGCGCTTGGGGTTGTGGGGTTGATATTGGCAGTGAAGGAGTAGACACGGTAGAGTAGCTATAACGGTAGAGTAGAGAGCTGTACAGTAGCACATCAACGTATGTAATAATACTGCAAACCGGATTGATTGAGGCTGTTGCAGACGGGAGTTCAGGAGACAGGTGGAATCCTGGAATCCCTTTCAGCTGCTTCGCTGGAGCAACTCGCGCCGTTCTGGAACACCCCTCGGCTTGCCCCCCACATCCCTGCCCCAAGCTAAAGAGAAAAGCACCCCCGTGTCTCTCATTTAAATATCAACCTTCCACCTTCCACCGCCACAGAAAAATTCACCATCCTCATTCCCTTTGTCCGTTGGCTTTCCCTCTCTCATCCTACATCGACGACCTCAACTCCCGGGCGTGGTTGGACTCCAATTGCTTGCCGACAGGCTCAAGCCCCATATTTGTCTTTTCCCAACAGACTCCGAGCTCTGCTCCCAACCCCACCGACCTCCCCCTCAAATTCCTCAATTGCAACGACTGTTGTTTTTCTGGACTACTCGAATCCTCAACCCACTCCGTTCAGCTTCCCATACTCTCAGAAACGCTGCAACCTTTGCCCACAATGTCTACCACCGCTCGTGCTAGCAACCAGGCCCTCAGGCGCACCATCACCGCCGAATCGTCTCCCTCCTCTTCCGCCCCCTCCGCCTCCGCCTCTCCCTTCGACACTCCTCATCAATCGCCGTCGACGACATCTCTCTCCTCGCTGGACGACGAGGCGGAAGTGAAGAACTCCCGTGGCGTCCTTCTCGACACATACGGCAACAAATTTGAGATCCCCGACTACACAATCAAGCAGATCCGTGATGCCATCCCAGCTCACTGCTACGAGCGGTCAGGTCTCCGCGGTTTGGGCTATGTCGCAAGGGATATCCTCTCCCTCGGAGTCACCTTCTATCTCTTCCACAACTTCGTGACTCCTGAGACCGTTCCTTCCTACCCTCTCCGCGCCGGTCTGTGGGCTCTGTACACCTTCGTGCAGGGTCTTTTCGGCACCGGTCTCTGGGTCCTTGCTCATGAGTGCGGTCATCAATCTTTCTCGCCCTCCAAGACGTTGAACGACACTGTTGGCTTCATTTGCCACTCTTCCTTGCTCGTCCCGTACTTTTCCTGGAAGATTTCTCACGGCAAGCACCACAAGGCTACCGGTCATCTCGAGCGCGACATGGTGTTCGTCCCGAAGACTCGTGAGGAGTATGGCTCCCGCATTGGCAAGCTGGCACATGAGCTTGCTGAGCTGACCGAGGAGACTCCAATTTTTACCGCAGGCCACATGATCGGACAACAGCTAATCGGCTGGCCATTCTATATCATGGCCAATGTTACTGGCCACAACTACCACGAGCGTCAGGCTGAGGGTAAGGGCAAGGGCAAGAAGAATGGATTCGGCGGTGGCGTCAGCCACTTTCACCCGTCGAGCCCCCTGTACGAGCGCAAGGACGAGAAGCTGATTCTCCTGAGTGACTTTGGCCTCGCTATGACTGCCACTGCTCTTTACCTCGTGGGCTCCAACTTCGGGTGGCAGAATCTGCTTGTCTGGTACTTCATCCCGTACCTCTGGGTGAACCACTGGCTTGGTGAGTACAGACTTACGACCTGATACAAAATGACAATGCTAACAAATCTCCAGTCGCCATCACTTACCTTCAGCACACCGATCCGTCTCTCCCCCACTACGATGCCCACACTTGGACCTACACTCGTGGTGCCGCCGCAACCATCGACCGTGAATTTGGCTTCATCGGCCGTACTCTTCTCCACGGCATCGTTGAGACCCACGTCCTGCACCACTACGTTTCTACCATTCCCTTCTACAACGCTGACGAGGCTACCGAGGCCATCAAGCCAATCATGGGCAGCCACTACAGGAGCGACACCGAGGGTGGTTCGATCGGCTTCATCAAGAGCATGTGGAAGAGCGCGAGGTGGTGCCAGTGGGTCGAGCCGTCCAAGGACGCTGAGGGTGAGGGCAAGGGCGTTATGTTCTTCAGGAACAGGAATGGTCTTGGTGTTCCGCCCACGAAGATCCAGCCCGTCGAGAAGAAGACTGGAAGCGCGAAGATCATTGTTGGTGCAGAGGAGTAGAACATACGAGGCTGAGGACGGTTGGCTAGGCTGCCATCAGTAAAGCTCAAGCCTATACAGACTATGAACTTCGCATCGGGGGGAGTTTCGGCTTGGTGGTTGAAAAGAAGAGGCTTTGCCTCGTTTACTTTCGGACGCGGACGGGGCGTCTTTTCGTACAAGCGGTTTGTCTCGTACCCGGTACGGTCGAACGGCAGGCAGGCGTAATCATGATACTGGATTTGGCATTGAGGAGGAGCGATTTCGCCTGGCCTAATTCGAGACACTTGCTAATTATCATCCTTCTAGCCGCTCGCTCAATGGGTTGAGACCGATAGAAGTCACGCGGGGATTAGTTCTTTATAGACTTTAGACCACACGCTGTTAGGATCTTGAATCATAGACGAATCGAATGATTAGAGAAGACTGTTTCGATCGAGGAGAAGTACGGGCGACGCAGGAGACAATGAATGGTATTGATGCTGACGATGATACTAACGCTGAGAGTGAAGAAGAAGACGCTTCAGATGATGTAGGATGGATGGACCGTAGACACTGCGTTTACCTGAATCCTGCTCGCGTGAGCAACAGCAGCAGCATCAGGCCGCGGATACTCGGACAATTCGGACTCCCGGGCATCCAAAAATGAAATCAAAAGTTCAGGTTCGGTCTCGGAGGGATTACTGATGGCAAAGTCCGAAATCCGCGCACACATTGAACGAAACTCCGTGGAAAGATTGAAATGATAATCAGACCTCTGTATTTCAAAGCTAATACAAATAGATGTCGGGGAGGTATATTCTATACTGCATTGCTGCGGCGGATGCGTCGGATATCAGTTAAATAGGTGGGTAGGCAGTGAGTGGATGACAGTATGGTTATCTCACTGGCATTCAGTGCGGAGCGGAGGTCTTTCCGGGGGGTAGAGGCGGGGGAGGTGGATGCAGGGCAGGGCATGCATCATGGATGGGGTTTTTGGGGGTTTGGAGGAGAGCGCGGAGTTAAGGGTTAAGATGGAGATACTGTCCGAAGGTGAGATTTGGAATTGGTGGGTTAGGGGAGTGGAGTTTGGGTGGAATTGCGAGGTCTGAGACTGGAATTGGGCTTTGGATTTTGGAGATTGTGATGCGTTGGTTGTTCTGTGTCAACAGGAAGGTTTGTATTTTAGTTTCATCGTACATCTCAACATTCTGACCAAATGGAGCGATCCTAGACATTATGGGTTGATGATTTCACCATATCCTTTCGTGCACAGTGGATGGTAGAATTGCATGATCGGACAGCAGAAGAAGACCGAAGGAGATCTCGACTCTTTTCCGCGAACGAAACCGGTCATTCTCTAGTTATGAAAAGAGAGAGAGACTCTCGAATTACTCCCGAAAGCTTCTAGAATATATATATATAAAATCAATTTATAGTGCTACCTGGGTCGCAATGGGTCTATGAACACTGTAAATACACTCAGATGCCGTGGGTAAAACCTAGTTAGGGGATTAGACCCCCTTTCTAGTAAAATCCCACCTTCTCTTTCAACCGCCCTCG
>ML977187.1:52076-86116 GCA_010015705.1 Aulographum hederae CBS 113979
TCTTCATTTGTCGATCCTGGATTCGTTTAGCTTAGTCTCGTAGGGCGGTTGTAGCTGTCGGAGGCTTTTCTCCTCTTAGGGCTCTTTGTCTGCCTCTTCGTCTCCTCGGGGGGCTTGTTGCATCCTCCCAGACTTCCTCGGTAGCCTGTTCGATCTCTCTTGTGACTGGGTTTGGGATCGTGGAGAAGGCTTCTAGAATATATATCTTTCCTGAATGGCGGGACTTTCTATCAAGATAATTGGAGTATCCGAGGAATTACTGCACCCCCTGTGCGTGGTGTTTTGACTTTCAAAGCTGTGTTCTTCTTCATCTTCAAAGCCTCTTCTCAATCCCCTGGCCCGTTTGCCCCTTTTTCTCTTGCTCCAAACTCTTCTGCTGGTCGAGATAGGTGATGTTGTCTTTAGTTGTGTCGGGCTCGGCGTTCTCGACGTCGCCATTATACTCGATAGCACCTAACTCCCATTTCAGCTTCTGACTTCCTTTTCTCTGGTATACCTTCACTTTGGCCAATATCGTAATCTCTTTTTCTGTTTCTTCCAATATGTCTATAACACCATTTTCGTAGTGCATATGCTCTTCTAGTCGTTTGGAACGCTCGTCGTAGGCGTCTCTGATGGGTTCTTGGTGGCAGGGGAGACGTTCGCAAGGTCGAATTGGAGGTCAGAGGTGGATGAAGTGGACGACTGCCGACGTGAGATGTTATGCTGATGGTTATGAGTGGCACGGCTGGTCTGAAGAGACTCGCTTGGAAATGGTTGGAAGAAAGAGGGAATCTGGATACCTGGGCAGCGCAGTACGGTCTATAGTCTCTGGAGAGATTCAGAAGTGAATGAAACGAATAGTTACTTTGCCAGTCGCGCTGATGAGTAAATCTTCGATCAGTTTATTAGAGTATCAATCTTTTCAATTTCCAGTGTGAATTAATTTCACATGGTCCAGAGGCTCAGTTTAGACCGTCCCGAGTGGTGCCTCTAATTTGATGGGGCGAGAAGATTTGCGTGGCTTCCTGTTCAGTCGACAGTCTATTTTGACGTCCCCTTACCTAGATTTTGCCATATCAGACACTCCCACTCTTTCCATCCAGCACCCCAAACCAACCGGTTTTTTTTACCAACCTTTTCCTCTGCTCTTCTTGCAATTCTCGGATGGACACGTTTGAAGGGCCAGTTTCACCACAACCGAGGACTCCAAGTCGTATGTGCCGCACCAACAGACCAGGAAACGAAGAGCGGGGGCAATTGAAACAATTGTTTCTTCAAGGTCGAGCCAAAGAGTTTGCTTCTGCCAGCCAGGCCAAATGTACGCCGTATTCCGTCAATCTCAACCTCCAATTCAAGATGTTGTCATCTCATCCAATCCTTGGAGCTGGGACAAGCATCCGGGAGTCCTTGGTGATCTTTCGAGTTCCTCATAGGAATCAGGAGTGAGTGCCGACTAGGTCCAACAACAGCGACTGCTCCCATGGATCGTCTCGGCACTCTTATTCATGTACGTGTCTCGAATGAGCAAGCCGCTGGCCACTGGCCACATCTGGGACAACCGCAGCGATGTGAGGGATTTCTTGCTTCATCTCCAAGTGGGCCAGACCAGTGCAAGGGACGCTGTCAACACTCCAGGAGATGTGCTTTTGAGGTTGAGACTCAACAATTCTTGTCCTACCTGACTTTTGAAAGGCGAGTGGAGAGAGTGACCTTCAGCTCGCTACGAGCATGTCTTCTTGCCATTGTCCAATCGCCGCGTCTCGAGCATTGACCCCTTTCAAGTCAAGGATGGCCCTTCCCCTGCGTACCAATTGATCATGTTGGTGTCTTTCTGCTTTGATGAAGTTGTATTTCTTTTCTCCTCATCTGTCTGCTTTCATCCTTCATCCCCGCCGCCGCAGCTGCAGGGCCGGCACTTGCGCAGGACACCCGCGCCGCTTCTTTATTGGGCAATCCGCCACATCGCCTCTCCTCCAGCCTGAGCGTCCTGAGTCCTGAGTCCTGGCGTGCTTATGCGGTTGGAAGCCGCCATTGAGCAAACAATGCGGGCCTGACAAGGCTCAATTGCGAGGCTCTGGCCGTCCAGCGCGTTTGCCTGCAGTGTTCCGGTCTGACAGCCTCGCAATTGAAGCGCAATGGGCGGATACTGTTCTTGGACTGTGGCTATTTCTGATGGATCAATGGCGGGAACTAGGTCGCGATAACCCGAGAGATAAGCAATCCCCAGACGCCATTTCAGCACGGCCGGGGTCGAGACAGATGATCTGCCGGGCACCCTCAGACGACCTGACGACCAAGAACCAAGGGACCACACCACCACAAGCACCACTCCCGTCATATCGGGAAGGTTCAGTTCAGCTGCATGTCACGCCTACTGCCTCGTCCAGATGACCGCTCCCAAGCACCTGACGGCCTCCCCACTGTCTCAAACCACGGATTATAGCCCAGCCTGAGCCTCTCACATGCCAATTGCCCGCGCTATCAATCCACCTCCAACATCCAACGCGTCCTGGACTCCTGTTGCGGTGCACACCCTCAATTGAGCAATTGGCTTCGCGACCTGTCAGATGGCGCCCGTCGCAGGGATGGCGACACGCCTAGAAGGATCCGAGACGCATCCTGTGTCAAACCGCACATTGTACTCCAGGTTGACCAGGCACGTAAAAGGGATACGAACCAGCGTCATCCAGCAGATGACAAGATGCGGAGGCCGCCGGACTTGCTTGGTCCTGATATCTGGCGTGGGCAGCGAGCATTAAATTGGCCTTCCAAACGCTCTAGGCTGCCCTTCAGACGCGTGGCTGGTGGCGAGCAACAATTCTGGGTCAGGTGCGACGTGGTGAGATCGTGCGAATCATGGGAGTCGACTCGGTCGGTGCATAGGTGTCGCCGCCGGTGAATGAGCAATGATATCGCGCGCAAGCCGAAGGATGGGCATTGGGGCATCATGGAATGAGACCTGGCAAGGTGAGGCCAGGATACGCGACATGGCATTATTGGGCTCTCAGGACAGACCGACAGAACAGGCGTACAGGTCCTGTCCTTGGAGTTGAGGCAAGGCTCAGCAAACGGGACGGCGCAACCTGCTCGGTGTTGACACGTATATGCGCTACCCAGCGCGGGTTCCAGAGGCCCAATTGAGAAGCGACATCTATGCTGGTAGATTGCTTGATGCAATTGATGCGGCGAAGAGAGGGAGGTACTTGTTAATTTGAAGGGCAATTGGGGGGAGACATGGAGGCCAGGAGCAGGAGGCATGAGCGATGACGGGAGGCTGCTTTCCACACTAGTTTGACTCAGTCACATCCCGGCGGAACCAAGCGACGACCACACCACCCTCAGCACCCTCTCCTCCACAAACGCTCTCAGCCTCGCCGCAGCAAGCACCATGGCAGTGCGCAATCCCGCGAGCCAATCCGGACGGACTAACATGCGAGAGCCTGCTACTGTTGCTACGCCCGTCACGGCCGCAACTGGGCACGGAGAGGCGACGGCTTTCGCTGCCCTTCCATTGCTCACTTCGCTCCACGGTATCGTAATTCGCAATTCGTCAGCAGTAACAGCAGCGCCTAAGTCAGATCGCATATTGACGGAGTCGGGCAGCCCAGTGATGAGCCCGCTGAGCTCTCTGAGCCCTCTCCCAACTGCCACTCCGCTGCCTCTACCCACCCTCTTTGTCCAGGTATTGTTGCGCCTATTATTATTCATTGTCTCAAACAGTCATATGCCTGGTTCCCCTAGCCAGGTCATTCAGCGCTGCAGCCTTGATCCGATTTGAGACAGGCTGCCTTCCACCTTCCCTCAAAAGCCTTTGTCTGCCCCGTCTCTCTTTCATGAACTTTCTGTCTCGTGCGACCAATTCACCACGGGAGTAAGCCGCCTACAATCACCCTTCACGGCGTTAACCTCCTCCGTCGCTCTGACACCGATTCAACACCGTTCGCTAGAGTGACCGCCGTTCAGCGAGTGGCTACAATCGGATTTAGGCACCACCGAAGCCCATATAACACTCTGTCCCTCGCCACCTCCAGCAGCACAGCGGCACTTCTATCGACTCATCGCTTCTGGCTCTCCCACCTTCCAAATCCTTCCGTGCCGCAAATCTGCAGCCTACAATTGCTCAGCAATCACCAATTCCCACTTCCAATCGCTTTATATCAACTCTCATTCCTCTCCAACACTCCACAATGGCTTCTCCTCCGTCTCAATCGCAGAACGACGTCCGAGTGACCGTCTCGTCGCTCCTCTCGCCTCCAGAAACCAAGCGCCAGGACAGCTTCTCCACTTCAATGGCCTCCTCCCACGTTCGGACTCCTCTTTCTTCGTTCTCCTCCGACAATGGGCGCCTTACCGCCTATATTCCACAAACTGTCGAGCGCGATGGCAGAGATACGCTACCACCGTCGCCACCGATCTCGCCCTACACGAATAATGCGAACGACAGCGTCCAGTGCTCCCCTGCGTCTATCTCGCTGAAAGACCCCCAACTCTTCAGCGAGCCAGGCAGCCTACCCTCCCATGTCCCGCTCTTCCCAGAATCGCATATCGACGCAGCGATTAAGCAGCACATCAGCCAGTCACCCGAGCCTGCGGTGAAGCCTACCCATCAAGAGTACAAGCAGTTCCTTGAATTCACGACAAAGGTTGGGGAGGGCTTCAATAGGAACCCCCGGGCCTGGGTTGAAAGAGAAGTTTCTTTCCAGAAGCATTATGCTGCAAAATCACGAAGTGCGGCCGGTGAAAAGACACAGTCTTATCTTGTGTCGGGGCCGTTGAGGAATATCGCTCCGGCGCCCGTTGGACACAAGCGGCAACGTGTTTCGCCACAGCTCGCACGAGTTCCCCGGGCAGCGCGCGTGCAGAAGACGACGCCCAAGACGCCCATTCACCAAACTTTTGACGACGTCTACGGCACACCATCGACAAAGGCTGTGCGTCAACCTACCAACCGGGACGACATTGATTACCAATCCCTCGAAGACTTCTCGCCACCGGTTTCCACGCTGCCCAAGAACAACAACAAGGTTCTGAAGGCCGACTGGAAGGGCCAAATGCTCGACTTGTCTGCTGACCCCGACCGGCACATGCTCCACGAGGCTGAGGTGACTCTGGCAGCTACGCTCCGTCTGTCCTGCGCCACCTACCTTTGCAGCAAGCGACGCATTTTCCAAGCCCGCGTCGGAGCACTGCGCATTGGCAAGGAGTTCCGCAAGACGGATGCTCAGCAAGCCTGCAAGATCGACGTCAACAAGGCCAGCAAGCTCTGGTCTGCCTACGATAAGGTCGGCTGGTTTAATCCCGATTTCTTCCAGCGCTTCGTCTAAGGAGCAGGATGCAGCTCAATCACCTCGCCCCGACTTTCACGATTTTTATGCCTGTTTTGATGTCGCATCCGAGTGATGCGTGATGTAAGATTGCATGACGGACAGGGGCTGGCGTTCTCGGCTTTTGACACCCCCGGAGCGGCGTATCTCCATACCACACCACATATCGGCGTTCCATCCACCCTCCAGATGTTCATTTGTTTCTACGGTTACGGGGATCCTGGGTCTCATTGCACTGTTTTGTTGTCACTGGCATCCATGAAGGCCCTGGCCTTGCGCTGGCATCGGTATGAGACTGTGTACGCCCGATCAAGTGGCCGTCTCTTTCCTGTTTTTCCACAATTAGCCCTGAGGAGGCATTTCTCCTCTCTGATACCCCCCATCATAACGGCGTTGCCCCTTTGCTTTCATGTCGGGCAGACGACGAGTGTCTGTCATGGACAGCATACAGAATGGATGCTGTGATAATGGCAGTCTCAGTAGTCTCGGTTTAGGTAGTCAATGATATCAAATCGCCTATACTTGTTGTGGTCGTCTTCGATTGCGTGATTGTTGACCATGTAATGCAATTGCCGTAATGATGCTGGATGCAACGTAATCGCTCTGAAAATGTTTGCGTTGGATTCGCAGGATTGATCTGACGTTGCTGTTCACTGCGGCTGTGGCGTAGAGGCGCATCCCGTGTTGTCGTAGCTTTGAGGCTGAGACCCTGACACACTCACTCCTCCTGTCCTCCTGCCGCACGTCCACCAACAACATCTCCATCTCCATCTCCAAACCACCGCTCGCAACCGCAACCCCCCCAGACCGCTTATCGCAAGACCAAAGTCCTCCGATCACATCGACTCCCATTTTCAAAGCAGAGCACTTGCGCCGCTGTGCGCCGAGACAGCCGTCATGTCGCAGACCCGGACGATGGACGAGAGCGAATCCATCGAGGCGGAGAACCCCAACACTGAGGAGCCGAAGAAGCAGAAGAGCAGGAGACCAGCGAGTATGCGATACCCAAAGGAATACAGGCAAGGCATGGAGGTGCTGATCACAGTGTAGATACGGCATTCCGCCAGCAGCGGTTGAAGGCATGGCAGTAAGCAGAGGCCAAAGGATTCTTTGACCACGCAAACAGGCTAATCACGACTCCAAGACCCATTCTCACACCGAGGACCGTCCTTCCTCTATTCTTCGTCGTCGGCATCATATTCGCACCCATTGGAGGAGCCTTGCTCTATGCGAGCTCACTGGTGAGACTTGTTCCTTTCGCGCATCTCAGGGCCGAAGCTTAATCATCCGACTCATTAGGTTGAAGAGATCTCCATCGACTACTCTCACTGCTACGACGAAGCCAACAATGACACATTCACCGACATCCCTTCGAACTATGTCAACAGCTACTTCAAATCGTCCAACTACACCGCCCAGCAACCTGCCCAGTGGAGCAAGTTTGACGAGAATGTCACATATCAGGATGTGCCCACGCCCACCAGGTGGTGCCAATTGGAGTTTGACATCACCAATGACATTGGGCCACCCGTCTTGTTCTATTATCGCTTGACCAACTTCTACCAAAACCACCGTCGCTATGTCAAGTCTTTTGATCAGCAGCAGCTGGAAGGAGACTTCAGGACCAACGGCTCCATCTCCACCTCGGACTGTGACCCCCTGAGGCTGGACAACAATACCGGTAAAGCCTACTATCCTTGCGGTTTGATCGCCAATTCCCTCTTCAACGACACTTTCTCGTCCCCGCTCCAAATGAATGCGCCCACGACTTCTGGAAACTTCACGTATGACATGTCCCAGACCGGCATTGCTTGGGGAAGCGATAAAGAGCTGTACAAGCAGTCGGCTTATACTCCCTACGACGTTTCTCCTCCGCCAAACTGGCAACTGAGGTACCCGAAAGGATATGAGTTTGATAACGCGCTCCCGGATCTCCACAATGATGAGGCTTTCCAGGTCTGGATGAGGACGGCGGGTCTGCCGACATTCAGCAAGCTTGCACAACGAAACGACGACGTGGTGATGAAGGCTGGCCGTTATCGGGTTCTTATTCAAGACAGTAAGTCTGCAAGATGCGCTCGGAACAGAAATCGCTGACAAATCTTCAGACTTCCCTGTGCTGAGGTACGGAGGGACCAAGGCCATCTTGATCTCTACGAGGACCGTCATGGGCGGCAAGAACTCGTTCTTGGGCATCGCTTATATCGTGGTCGGAGGACTCTGCATCGCCCTGGGTGCCCTCTTCACAGCAGCATCGGTTTTGAAGCCTAGGTAAGGCGATCGAGATTGCACTGCAGGATCATGTCTGACTTGTTCGTTCAGGAAACTCGGCGATCATACGTACTTGACATGGAACAACGAACCCTCGACGGCGACCACAACCGGACGAAGTGCGAGACCTAACGAAGCCGCGTAAAGCGCGCCTCCCCGCGTACAAAGATGCTGTTATGGAATGTTTTACTATGATGGGAGTTACGGCGTTACATGGGGGGGAAGCGCAAGGGCGTATCGAGGTCGCCCGTCTACATTCTCTCTTTTATTAGCGCATTATGTCATTGTACTGAAGTACCATTGCCCGCAAGCGTTGGAACGGTCTAGATACTCTCGTATTGGATTGGCAGGTCTGTCACGATGTTCAACTTAGCGCTGGACCCTAGATGGTGGTTCTTTGTTGTCGAGTCCGTGTTGACATCTTTCCCGTTTGCATCAGAAACAGAGTTGTTCTCGAGCACCCCCCTATGGCTATTCCATCCGTCTTCTAGAAACCTTCCAGATCTCATGCGAGACCCCCGGATTCCAGACCGGCTGGTCAAGGTAGGATATAAGCCGTAAGGATGGCGCTGCCAGGGAAACGCATTCGTTGCTCCAACCCTCTTCACTCATTACAAGAAGCTCTCACTGTCCTACTGTCTTTTTAAGCTTATCTCTCTCAAGCCGATCTCTCCAATCAAGCACATTCCGCTGTGGCACAAGACCAATCATTTCTTCACCATGTACAAATTGCTTCTCCTTGCGTCGGCCATGGCCTCGGTGGCCCTGGCGGACATCAAGCACTTCGACTGCGGCACCGACACGTCCGGCGCAAAGAACGACTTCCTCAAGTCCATCCAGGACCTCCACGCCAGAGACCTCACCAGCACCGGAGCCCCTGGAGCCCGTCACCGTGTCGCCGCACTCCGCGCCAGGGACTCCAGTGCCATTACTACCGACGCCTACTTCCACGTTATAACCACCAATGCCAAGAAAGACGCCATCACGCAGAAGATGGCCGACGACCAGATCAGCGCGCTCAACACCGCCTACAAGTCCTCCAACGTCCAGTTCAATCTGGTCAACACGTCCTTCACCGTCAATGACGCCTGGGCCGTCGGCTCGGGCGACGACGACGGCGCCATGAAAGCCGCCCTACGCGCCGGCGGCTACTCGGCCCTCAACATCTACTTCCAAACGGACCTCGACGGCGGCATCCTAGGCCGCTGCTCCCTACCGAGCGACCAGGGCCCGTCGCCCGTCGACCGCTCCATCTACGTCAACGACGGCTGCAACGTCAACGCGCACACCATGCCCGGCGGCTCGCAGAGCGGCTACGACGCCGGACAGACGGCTGTTCACGAGACGGGCCACTGGATGGGGTTGCTGCACGTCTTTGAGGGCTACACCTGCGACGGCAATGGCGATTTCATCGGGGATACGCCCATGCAGAGTGAGAGCACCGATGGGTGTCCGACGGGGAGCCCGGCCAAGGATACCTGTCCCGGTGGCGGCGTCGATGCAATTCATAATATTATGGATTATAGCATCGATAGCTGTTATCAGGGGTTTAGCGATGGGCAGGTTGCAAGGATGTATGATATGTGGGGGAAGTTTAGGCAGGGAAAGTAGGTGGCCTTTTTGTCTTCTTCTTCTCTGCTCTCGCTCTCTCATGTTGCCTTTTTTTCGGGTCTCTTGTACAGTATGATTTTCATCCATCTGTTGTTTGGGATCTTGAGGGATGTACCTTCCACTATTTCGGCACTTGCTTTCTTGTCTATATCTCCAGGTTGCCGCGAGCTTTCGCTAGTCATGATATCTCTGTATAGTCTTCGCTATTGTAAATACGTACTTCTTACATACTATATTCTGCGGGTCATTTATCAGCAATTTCAAGTCTTCCCGTTCATAGTCTTATCTACTTTCTCAACCTGTATCCTTCCAAATCTCACAAAATGAAAAAACAATCTACTCTCGTTCCAATATCTGGTTATCTCCTATACTCATACCTGCCGGCCGAATTCTCACACAAGAGCAAACAAGCTCACCAAATCCCGCGACAGATCCTCCAAGCCCAACCCCCCCAACCCTCCGGCCCGTCGGCCTCCCGCTCCGAAATGGTCTTCGCCCAACGATCTAGATCCCGGTCTCACCTGCTACGAACAAAGCTGCTCTTGCCACATGTCTTAGACATGGACGTTTTTTCATTCAGCCTTGAACGGGGTCTCGGGCTCTGGTACCGGTGTTTGGACCGAGACGGGAAGTCGCAGACCGTGACTCTGCTCTTTCGACTTTTGAAAGTGGCCGGAGGCGGAACGGGAAGGAGGTGGATCTGGTTTACGATTTGGAGAGACAAGACTTCCTCAGCCGCCAATGGGCGGAGGCCCGAAGGTATTTTCTTTTGTGCTGTGTTCCGTTTTGTACGAATTAGATGACGATGTTATGAACTTGCAGCTCTGCTATCGGACTCATCGGACCTTGACGCCGAGCTCGCCTTTCTCAATCTCACCACCCCCTTTCCAGCTGTTCTACCCCATGTTCTAGATTTCTAGCCATCACAATTTCATCTGTATATACACAACTCGACTAGACTAAGCAAAGCAAAGCGTTTGAAACTCGCAAGTCTGCAACCATCCTACCAACATAGTCAGATGATCATCGTATTCATTCGCGGTGCGACAGGTCCCAGGGGAATGGTAAGCATAAACGGCGATCATTGGGCGCGTGGAAGGCGTCGACGAGGGAACCACCAGGGGGGACAAAGAACGGGGGATACTAGATGTGGGAAAATTCGGCGCCGATTTGAAAAGAGACAAAGCATCTTGTCGCAAGGCTCTTCTTGCTGTGCCGTTACCCAAGGCCGGACACGTTTGAGCTGACATGTTGACACTGTTCTGTTTCGAGACATCTCTGCGCATTGCTAGACTGGCAATTATCAGAATAGTGACATTTGAGAATGATGATACTGCAGATGCCATGTCTATCTGAAATAGGCTAGGTAATAGGCTCGATACGAAGCCACCAAATGTGCCTGCAAATGCCAACACCAAGCCTGTCGATGATGACCGCTTCTATAATTTTCCAACCAGGACGCCTCGCAATGCAATGCAGCCATAATTACCTATCCGGAGACCAAAATGTGCAGACCATTCGCCACTAGGCCGTCTGATCCTGACCAATTTCACCCCGCGGTCTCTTCGCCGCAGGTTCGCCATTATCATCGTCATCACCACCCATCTGCTCTTCCTCTCTCCGTTTCTTACTCGAATTGCTGCTTGCGCTTTGATCGTCGTCGCTGACTTCTGTGTCTTCTTCACCGCGTGGCGGTGGAAGTTCTTTAGTGCTGTTGCATCCAGGACAATTGTGAACTACTTCGTGGCAGAACAGATCACAGTCAATGCAGAAGTGATTCTGGCAAGTGTCACATTCGTACCTCGAACTCTCCGATGCGGATTGGTATTTGCCAATCGCATGACTCTTGGCTTGAGATGTGAGAGGAGTTGGCTTGTCCGAGGCACGGTCTTTCGGTTCTCCCTCTCGATTGGTGCTATTGGCACCGTTTGCGGGGACAACATGGTTTGACTTGGAACTCGGTTTGGGAATTGGATTGGGAATCGGAGGGAAAGCTGAGAGACAGGCCATACACCGTGTGGTCCCCTTTGCTCTCGCTCTTCGCCAGCTGACCACTCTCCAATTCTGAAGCGGGAATAGGTGGTGATAAGATCGCGCAAGATGAGTCGAGAGAATGAGAGTAAGTTTGCAGCATGGACAGGTTGCTGGAAGATTGCAGATCTTGGCCTGGCACCTGGAGCAGCTATAGCCGCCTCTTGTGAGTTGGCCATGGCAAGCACAGAGGGAGGGCTCTGCTTCGACAACTCGGCTAGGGAACCCCATCATCAACAAGGTTGCTTTGTTGGATTCAGCTTCCTTTGCCGTCTGATCAGATCGAATGACTGGTGGTGTTGTCGTAGCCATCAGGAGCTCTTGCATGTGTTGCTGGTCCAAAGCCACACCATATCCAGAAGCATCAGCAGAGTTCGTCTTGGATACGATCTCCTGGCATATCTTGAGACGGGCAGCTAGGCCTATGATTCCAACACGGAGTTTGTCCTTCACACAAGAACGGATGGTCGCGTGTATGTCTCCCGGATCCAACGTGAGCAACGCTCCAAGTACGATCACCACTTCTCTCGTTCCATGACTGGGCGTGTGATGTAGAGCTCCCCTGGCCATCTCCAATGCATTTTGCAGACTCGGATTTCCTTTCGGCTCTATAGCTCTTTCAAGGCTCCCCACTCTGGCGTTGGCATTCTGTACCGCGACAATGTGATCATTGGGATTGCCGCTGAGCTCACTCAGCTGCTTGCACAAGCCGTCGTGCATACACATAATGCTCATCTGGGAGATTGGATTCTGCTCAAAGAACTCCCGAATATATTGCACGGCATAGCCAAGCATCACAGAGTATCGTGAAGGCCGGAAGTCTTTCTCCAGCATTGCTTCCGAAAAATCGAGGATGAGGACAACGTGTCGGATGATACCTCGTTGATAGGGTTGTGTATCCTGCCGTAACCTAGAGATAACTCAGCCGGAGCCCAACAAAACCAGCACGACAATTCATGCTATCTACGCCGAAGTGATTCTGCAAGAACCCAATGAGTGGTTTCGAGGGGATAGACCGGGTCAGGGGCGGGTACAATGAGAGTTCTGCCAACATGCAACGTGTGCCGCAAATCATCGTGTGTCGGCATGATTGAAGCTCTGGAGTTGTTGTCCTCGTTGATTCGACAAAAGCACCACACTGGCTGCAAAGCCGATAAGTCTGCAGAACACGTATGTATCACTCACCTCTTGCGCTTTCTTTCCTCCAGCATCTCCTCCACGCCTGCTGTAATACGCCCGTCTGGTCCGACCTTGAGTTCGTCATTCTTTCGCTTGCCCTCCCAGCTCTTCTCCACGCGCTCTTTCCCCTTCCCCTTTCCCTTTGCTCGTGTACCATAACTACTGCTGGCAGCATTAGCAGCGGCGCCGGCTCGCGCGATGTGTGAGAGCAGCCCTGGGTCGTCATCGTCGGATGCGGAGCGGACGTATTCGCCATCGGAATCAGCCATACTGGAAGTGGCGATATTGGACGATAGTTGCGAGAGGATCGGCTACAGGAGAGCGCCGCGCGTAGCGGATGTTTTGCCTACAGCGGAAGGAGGGAATTTGGGAGTGGAGTAATGTGAGTTGCGAAGGCAGCACCTAGTCGCAACGGGATTCCTCGATTTCAGGGCCAGTCAACGGCATATTTCAGCGAAGGCCCAAAAATGCGCTCCAGTATTGGCAAGGTGGAACACTTTGAGAACAAGCTGCAAGCAGTAATCGTCAGTCCAGGGGGGCGAGGGGGAACATGGTGATTGAGGAGGATATCTCAGCAATGCGTGAGGTCGTCGAACTCTTGCATGACGAGCAAGGCGAGCCGAGTCAGCACGGTTCACGGTCGCGCTAGCACGTGACCACAAGGATCTGGGTCTGATGTCTGAATGTGGACTGTAGTCAAAGTCACGTTCCGATTTTTGCATTCTATAGAAGTTGGGGCGATTTCCAAGAATACTGGCAAGCTGAAGCATCTCAAATAGGAACAATGCGCCCCAAGCCATGCCATCTCTAGACTCTAGTTATAGGTAGGTGGATAATTTACCAGATGTTAGGCTTTATTGGTGTGCATCAGGCTTTCCCCGTGTCAATGTGGAGATTTGGAACGCGTCTTCTGCTTTGGTTACCCAGTGCGAACTAACAGTGACTATTTGCTTCCAACACCCGCCTCCACCGGCGGAGGGACCCTAAACTATGCTATATGCTATCTGACTACCTGCAGATTGCCCCCTTTCCAGAAACCACCCTGCTCGAACTCAAAACGGAGTATCTCAAACAACCCCAGCCCTGAGCTGGGCACCGTGCGCAAGATGCGGAATGGGACTCGAGCCCTGAACAAGAAGAAGAGAAGAAGAAGAGAAGAGACAGGCTTGCCTATTACATACTTAGATCTTTACCGCTTCTCAAACTCAACCCATTGTTGCCCTTCCTTCCGTACCTGATGGTCCGTCCACTCCATCGAAAGCGAAAATCATAACGTCCGTAACCGTGGTATATCTCGTGTACGCCCCCGTAATGATTACCAGGACCAGGGCGGCAAGCTATGAACAGAGAACTTGCGTCAGCCGAAAATCCATGAAGAAGAAGAGGAAGTTCGATGGGCGCTCTAGGGATAAGAGGCGCCCCCTGCTGACCCTGGCATTGGCCAGTCGTCCTCCGTTATACTGGACCAGAACAGCCAGATCGTGACGACCGCAAGGAGGGTAAAAAGCACTTCGAAAAGACCACCATTAATCTTGCCACCCGTTCCGTTACAGATGTGGACACTGATGACATATTGGAAGATCTGGCCGATGGCGAATAGAAGGGTGGCTGCCATGAGGTAAACTGTACAAATGCATTAGCGGTTGGTCTTAGCTAGAGGAGTCAATTCACTTACACATGGGTCGTCGCTCGCCGAGGATCCGGATGACAAGAAGGGTCTCGAGGATGATAAAGATGACGAGAAAAACCAGTGGACAAAGCTGGTAGAGCGTGTAGAGCGAGTAACTTTGGTTGTCACCACCCAATGAAGAGTCCCAGTAGCCGGTCCAGCTGAAACCCGTGTCGAGTGCGATGTAGCCTGTTCCGATGAACAGCATTGCGGCAGACGCGAATATCAAGCCCATCGACATTGGCGTTCCATCTTCAAGGAGTTGGTAGCCAACTGCACCGTTGAGCATGAGAATCCAAACAGTAGCCACGACAGACGCCATATGCACTGCAGTGAAGCCCTTCAAGGTATTAGTACAAGTTCAGGGTGCAGTGATGAGCTATAAACTCACCCTTCGGACTGCGCCATCCAGCGGAAAGCCTCCAACCGTAAAGATCTCGCAGATAGAGATGATAATATATCCAATGAGGAAAAGCTGCATTTCCCTGCGGCACCGTCAGCATCTTGTCCTTGCACCCTGCTGTGTTTTCTCTTACCTCCTACCGACCGCGGCCTTCTTGACATTGGACTTCCATAGCAGGAAAAGGGCGACGAGGATTGCGATACCATCGAGGAGTATAGAGCCTGCTCCCATCAGTGACTGCTCAATGTTGTATTCCAGACAGGCCGACTGACCTAAGTTTGCAAGGTTCCGATCGCCGCTCAGAGCTATGCCACGGAGGTCGCAGCCGCCGAATCCTGTGGCGTCGGGGAGACGGGCAGATGATTCATTGAAAAGCTGTCAGATGATGGTTAGCATTGTATTGAGTCTGTAGGTAGGTAGAGAAGGGCGCATCGTGGCATGTAGGTAGGAAGAGGGTGGTGCTGGACTCGGGGATTTGCTTTTCGGGAGGGGGGAAACGTACATTGCACACTGGCGCAGAGTTAGCAAGGCACTCCAAAAAGGCAAAAGGGCTGGAAAGGTACATACCTGGTATAGTAGCATGGAGACTGCCGCTGTCGCGACAAAAGTCGTGGAAGTTTCCGTATTGAGACATGGCCGTCGGTGGTCGTGGTTGTGGTCGGGGGAGCTCTCTGTTGGCGCCGATCTCCCACAGCAAGCGGACGACTGTGAAGCTCTAGGATTTGCCAGAAGTAGGTATACGCGCTGCGCAGAGTAGAGCTGGAGGTGCTATCGGCGATGGATGGCCGGCATACGGGATGGCCGCTGTGGCTCGCGGAGTGATGGAGGGGGGTCGGATTGCGGAAGGGTGAGGTGGTGAGGTGGTGAGCGAGTGGGAGGTGGTGCGCTGTGCCTGGTTTCTCTCGGGGCCAGGCAGGTCAAGTCTGGTGCAGGTGGACGGGCAGTGAAATTAAGGTGAGTACCTGCGCTAATGCCGAGCGATTCGATTTTAGCGCGTTGCCGGAACAGGACTCTGGCGCCGGACCTTCAAAGTTCAGCGACGCAAGATTCAGAGAAACCGACGAAAACAATGCGAATTATGAGCGTGCCTGGCCGTGGTGATTGAGGCCGGCGAGCAGTGCTGGGGACGCGGCTGGAAGAAATGCTTGATAGATTGCGCGTGTATAGCCAGCCTCTGGGTGCATGGTTAGAAGAGCCGGGGGGCTCCCAGGATGCCCAAGGAATAATCCAGGATAAATCCCGCCGTTTCAAGAGACGGCGCACCGAAGATGCCAATCAGCACCCAGAGCCAAAGCAACAGCAAGTTAGCAACGCCGGCCCTTGATGCTCTCCCGCCTCGTTGCGCAACCAAAGGGCGCCGTCGCTGTGCTTGACAGCTTGTCCAGACTCCAGACTACACAACCTCATTTCTCGTCCCCTTCCACTCGACCTTCCATCTGTCTCCTTGTTTATACACACGTCTGTGTTTGCCCACGGCGCGCCCTGTGTTTCGTCTCAGAACCTCTCAAGTCACTCGTCTCCGAGCTCTTGGGGATCCCACGTTTGATTGCCCATGACGCCCGGCTGTCAAAATCTCAAACTTGCCCTTCTTCGGCAGCAAACAGGGTGCCGGGTTTTCCATGCCTGTTGACTTGACATCATGGCCAATGTCTGCCCGCAATTCCAGTGCATGAACAGCAGTTCCAGGATCTCCAGTCTCCCACACTTCCACGCTTCTCACTTGAGCGGAACCACGTCGGCTTCTCCTTGATTCCTGGAGCAACTTGTGCTACCGTCCGGAGCCCTATTCGGGACCCGTCACCATGTCGGCGATGGTGAGATGAGTTTTGTTGTTATATTGCCCGAAATATCACGATCTCCTTTCTTCCCGGCTGTCGAACTCGACTTCGTCTATTGCTGAGTGCCAATGCTACATGGGTTGCTCTGGCAGGCACAGCTGATGGTGCGAGCAAACCCCGTCAGAAACGGGTAAATGCAGCATCGGGTCCGTGACGAAGTCTGGAAGATGCTTCCCACCAAGCATCTCGTGCAACGTGGGTGACGGTGACATTGACCAAACCTCATTGACCTCATTGAATTTGTGAAATGGTAGGTTTGCTTGAAAACTTGAGATAGCCGCAGGAGAGAGTTTGCGTATAGCTACGCAGCTTTGCTGTGCCTGTAGCACTGAGAAGACTGCCTGAACTTGGCTCCTTGCTCGTTGTAAGGTTCAGCTCAGACAGGTTGCATCTGGGACTCCTGTCTGTCAGCGAGCTTTTAGGGGGCAAATCTACCCAAGTATGCATCAGACACTTATCTCCCTGTTCACGGTTCATGCGGATCAGTCTTGTCGAGAGTATCCCAAATAGTCCTCGCTCCAGTGTTCAGCGTCGGTTCGGCAGACTGGAAAACCTCATGCTAGGTGGAGCACGTTGAAGGTTTAATTGGGATGCCGGAGCGTTTGGTTCAAAGTAATACACGCTGCCATCCACCCGCAGACTCCCGGGATGATGCAGCTACTACAACAGCTATGATACCTTACTGGAGTATACCTCATGAATCAATTGCTTGAGGTCTTAGCAAGAGGGAAATATGAGAATGAGGGAGGGATAGAGCGGTGGGGGAATAACATGAGAACGAAGGATACAACAGTGGGGGAATATGATGAGAACGAGGGATACAACAGCAGAAGATATACTGTGAGAACGACAGGACTTCAGGACAGGGCCCAGGATCACCTCGACGCTGAACCAATGCAGCCCGAGGCCGAGCTTTTGAAAATTGTGACATGATGCGGAAGTACCCCGCGAGGGTCAAGCTGCAGGCGGATTCGCGAAGGATGTAGGAGGTATACCTCATCATTACCTCCCCTGCGGTGTTTGTTCGCAGCGAGAGCAGGTTCGCAGAATCACACTTTCACTGTAGAATCGATGATGCCATGGCCTCTGTCCCGGCACAAGTATCAGGTCCCTGGTTTCTCTGTTATCTGGTGATCTGCTGGGACAAGACAGTCTGGCGCGCCAGAGCTTGCAGTATCTGCATCCGAGGTTGTCAGATTCACGTGACTGATGAGACAGCTAGGTGTTGGTTGGTCCTTGGAAGAGAACATAACTTCAATATATGCTTTACTTCCTCCAGGTGGGCCAATTGAGAGCGCACTGAAAGAGCAGAAAACTGCCACATCGTGGGATATCTTCACAACCTTTTGTATCTCGCGCTCTTCCACTGTTGGGCGATGGCAACAAATTCTGCAGCGCTTGACGCAATCTGTTCCGACAATCGGGAGCAAAGGGTCGACTAGTGAGATATATTGCGGGCCAGGGCGCCTTGCTCTTGTCCAGTTGTGCTTCGGTGAATGAGTGAGGTGGATTTGAATTCAAGATAGCGCAGTGCAAGTCGTGTTGCGAGACGGCCGGCTTTGTTTTATAGAAGCTGTAGAATGAGGCAGTTGAGGTGTAAGATTGGGATAGGCCGCGTAGCAGTCTGACCCCCTAAATCGTGACCCCAATCTTGGCAGCCTGCCAGACCCTGAGCTCGACAGAGTATCAACTCTCTCGCGGCTGGACTTTGCCAAAGCGCGCGATCGAATCTACAGTGTCCCACTCCCATATCACCACCGGCTTCCAGAGCTCCATTTATCCACATGCCTACCCGCTTCGCACTGCCCTCTCCGCTGCTTACCTAACCCCAACCGTCGTCACAAGACTCCAACGCTTGCTGGATCCCAGCCCGCTCTACCCTTCCACAAGAGTGAGAGAGCTGCTCCCTCAGCTCACACTCCGCCAAAATTCCTCCCTTCGGATCTGCTACTCGGAGGCCCGCCAACATCCCCCTCCACAACCTCTCGCTGCCCTCGTCGTCCCGCAATCACGACGCAGAATCGGGCGAATCGCTAATCGGGGCCTCGTCCAACGAGAAGCGCGGCAACCGCCGCTCCACCTCGTCCGACTCCCGAGACTCAGAGTTCAGTCTCTGGAGCGATACTGGCGACATTGTTGACGAGCTCGCCGCACAAGAAGATCCGCTTGCCATACGCCTCAATTCGCTCGATAACACCTCCCCGCCCAAGCACCGAGGACGAACCCAAAAGCGAGTCCGATACCAAGAAGATCACCACCACGAGGATAAGGAGGGTCAAGTTGGAGTTCCCCGGAGAAAAGAGGACATACGGATACCCAGCCCACCACCTCGCCGAGTCCCCAAGGCCGAGCTTATAATCGCATTCATCATGGCTCCCAGAGACTCCCACTCCCGCATGCACGGGCTGCATGGGAAGAAGCTGATGTGTGTCTGGCCCTGATGCTGCCATTTCGATTGCTAACTCATTGGGGCAGTTATTTCACGAGTGTTTTCGTTTCATTAGGAGTTTTCATCTTCGGCTACGACCAAGGCGTCATGTCTGGTATCATCACGTACGTCCCTCTTTGCGTCCACCTTTGAAAGCATGTCTCTAATGCACGGGCACAGTGGATCATACTTCAAAGATTACTTTAATCAACCGTCCAGAGCGGAGATCGGAACCATGGTCGCCATTCTCGAAATCGGAGCCTTCATAGCGTCCGTATCAGTTGGCCGTATTGGAGACGTGATTGGTCGTCGAAAAACCATCCTTTGGGGATCTCTCATCTTCATAGTTGGAGGAGCCCTACAAGCGTTCGCAAACGGAATGCCGATGATGATGCTCGGCCGTATCATTGCTGGTCTGGGTGTTGGTGCGCTTTCCACCATCGTGCCTGTCTACCAGTCTGAGATTTCCCCACCCCATAATCGGGGGAAACTCGCTTGCATTGAGTTCTCGGGAAACATCTGTGGCTACGCTGCCAGCGTTTGGGTGGACTACGGCTGCAGCTACATTCGCAATGACTGGGCATGGCGCGTTCCCCTCCTGATGCAAGTCGTCATGGGATCTTTACTTGCTGTAGGAAGTGTCCTCATCTGCGAATCTCCTCGGTAAGCCCATCAGCTCTTGTGACCACACTTCATACTGATCATTTCTAGGTGGCTCTTGGATAACGACCACGACGAGGAGGGTATTGTGGTGATTGCCAACTTATACGGCAAGGGCGACATCCACAATCCAAAGGCAAGAGACGAATACCGCGAAATCAAGATGAATGTGCTTCTGCAGCGCCAGGAGGGAGAGAGGTCGTACTCTGATATGTTCAAGCGCTATGGACGGCGAGTGTTCATTGCCATGTCCGCCCAATCACTTGCGCAACTGAACGGCATCAACGTCATCTCGTACTACGCACCACTTGTTTTCGAGCAGGCTGGCTGGGTAGGACGAGACGCTATTTTGATGACTGGCATCAACGGCATTACCTACCTCCTCTCCACGGTTCCTCCATGGTATGTGGTCGATACACTTGGCCGCAGAGTAATCCTCCTTTCTGGTGCAGTAGCCATGATGGTTTCCCTCTCACTAATATCGTACTTCATCTATGTGGACATTGCATGGACTCCACGGCTAGTTGTCATCTTCGTCATGATCTACAATGCTGCCTTTGGCGCCTCTTGGGGTCCCATTCCTTGGCTCTACCCTCCGGAAATCTTGCCCCTGAGCATCCGAGCAAAGGGTGCGAGTCTGAGTACTGCGGCCAACTGGGCGTTCAATTGGCTGGTTGGCGAAATGACGCCTATATTGCAAGAGTGGATTCAGTGGCGTCTCTACCTTCTGCATGCATTCTTTTGTGCTGTCAGTTTTGTCGTCGGTAAGTTCTGCACCCTTCGGACGTGCAATAGTGAATGCTGACTTTGCGCAGTTTGGTTCATCTACCCTGAGACGGCAAACGTCCGCCTCGAAGATATGAACTCGCTCTTCGGCGATGCTACATCGGTCATGCCCACCCCGCAAACCCTGGCCGAGGCAGAATCGCTGTTCAGTGGCGACCGATCGCCGGTCCCATCCTTGGATCTTCGGCAACAAGGTGCTATCCCAGCCGACAATGCCATTCCAGGTCTGGATATCGACCCTCCAGACGTTCAAATCAAGAATGGCAAGCCACAGCTCTCTCGTCAAAGCTCTGTACAAGGAGAGGGCGTGGGAGGATGGATATCGGGGATGGTAAATCGAGCGAAGGGAAATGGAGAAGGAGAGAGCGGTGGCTATAAGAAAGTGGGACAGGATGAAGATTGAGCGTATGAAACAGTTTCAACGTGTATATTCTCTTTAGCCAGCACGGCTATTGTTCCTTGTTGTCCTTGGGCTTGTATAAGCGGTAATGTTTCCTTGGGCGGACACCAGCTATGGAGTGAGCACTCCGAAGATCGCAAAGCTGTCTGATAGAGCGCGTGTCTGCATGCGGGCGATCTGTATCTATATTCAAGACTGTTTTCTTTAAGAGATACCTTTCCTAAAATTTACATGTTGTTCCCTCCTTGCTGCTGCACCTTTGATATGCCCCTGAAATGCCAATAGCTGCAAGAAATACCGGAAGTGAAACAACCGTGTGGTGAAGACGTAACTTTGTTCCTGGCGTCCACACGGAATCAGCGTCCCGATATTTCCTCTGAATTCAAGCCAGATGTCTGCGAAGTCAAACTGGACGCCTGAGATTGGAAGTGGAAAAGGGGAAAAGCTGCCGTACACGTGATCGGGCTAAATATAGGAGCGTGACTGGGTGCAAACACTGCAAACGAGTTTCGAAACGCGACTCGGGTCCAGTTGGCCCCTGTAAATTCGCACCGCTCAGGCCACATTGCGTGGATCTCGAGAGCAGGGAGGCAAGTGACAACCACCGCGCCATAGGAGAGAAGCTGAGGTCCAACACCACCAAACATTTCGCCGCTTGTTGTGAGGCGTTCGTGCAGAGAACACTTTGACATTTCCCTGAACGGCTGCTTTTCCTCTGCGTTTGCACCTGTTGCATTACGAGGGCTCTTACAGCTGTCCTTTTCCGAGCTTCTTAACGTCCCCCCTACCTGACAACTTTTCTCGTCACCACAGACTCCTCGACCTTGCATCCCTCACCACCGAATCCTTCAGCACACTCCATAAACTTCAAGAACAAGCATACGGCGTGAAGTACTTCTACACGTACGGCGCGCTCCGCTCCACTCTCATATTCCTTCACAATGGCCTCCACGGCCCAGGGTTTCGCGTCGGGGACAGATACTCAGGGCGAAGAGCTGCGAAGAAGAAATGTCGACCAGGCCGAGGTGAATGGGAAGCCATTCCCCCTCGTTCCTGATGACAAGAAGAAGCAACAGGCCAAGAAGGTATGGATACATGGGCTTTGCGCCGGTCTCGTCGGACAGCGTTGCTTGCGCATATGGAGCTGACACTGTGGAATTACAGGCAGGAAAGTCCTTCATTGCCATCCTAGATGAGTGGGAGTTTGTCATAGCTCCCATCATTTTCACCGCCTTGGCCTTCTTCACGAGAATGTGGAAGATCGGCCTGTCGCCAATTGTCACTTGGGACGAGGCCCAGTATGTATTCCCGCGAATTTCTCTCAAAGTCATCGGAAGTTTATTCTTCTGTAGGGACAGAAGCTAATTGTTAAATCAGTTTTGGAAAGTTCGGCTCCCACTACCTCAAACGCGAATTCTACTTCGATGTCCACCCTCCACTCGGCAAGATGCTCGTGGGTCTCTCCGGCTACCTCGCTGGCTACAATGGCTCTTTCGAATTCAAGTCTGGCGAAACATACCCAGCGGAGCTGGACTACACTTTCATGCGCGTGTTCAACGCCGCGTTTGGTGCTCTTTGCATTCCCTTGGCCTACTATACCGCTAAAGAGTTGAATTTTCGTCGGCCAACTGTATGGCTCGTCACAATGATGGTTCTATTCGAGAACTCATACACCACAATCAGCAGGTTTATTCTGCTCGACTCGATGCTCCTGTTTTTCACCTTCACGACAGTCTTGTGCTGGGCCAAATTCCACCGCCTCCAGCGTGACCCCTTCTCTCCTGAGTGGGGTCTGTGGCTGATGCTCTGCGGCGTCTCAATTGGCTGCGTCTGCAGTGTTAAGTGGGTTGGCCTGTTCTGCACTGCACTCGTTGGGCTCTATACTGTCGAAGATTTGTGGAACAAGTTTGGAGATCTCAAGATGCCCAAGGTGAGCCAGGATCCACTTACATAACTGCTCTTTCTCTGACACGACAAACAGGTGGAGCTTGCGGCGCATGTCGGATTCCGCGTCTTTGCTCTCATCGTCATCCCAATGCTGGTCTACATGTTCTCTTTCTACATGCATTTCTTGATCCTCGAGAACTCTGGTCCTGGAGATGCGCAGATGAGCTCTCTCTTCCAGGCCAATCTCAGAGGCACCAATGTCGGAAAGGATAGTCCTTTGGAAATTGCCTATGGATCCCGTGCTACTCTTAAGAACATGGGATACGGTGGTGGCCTGCTCCACTCCCACGTTCAGACTTATCCCGAAGGTTCTCAGCAGCAGCAGATCACGTGCTATCACCACAAAGACGCCAACAATGACTGGTTTTTCTACCCGAACCGCCACGAGCCCGAGTTCAATCCCGAAGATCCGCTCAAGTTCGTCGGCAACGGGGACGTCATTCGTCTGATTCATGCGCAGACTGGCCGCAATCTTCACTCCCATCAAGTTGCTGCTCCGGTCTCGAAGAGTGATTGGGAAGTCTCCTGCTACGGCAACACTACTATTGGCGATACGAAAGACCACTTCACGGTTGAGGTTGTGCGTGATGCCGCTTCCAACGACTACTCCAAACTCCGAACATTGACCACTTCGTTCCGCCTCAAGCACACCGACCTGGGATGCTACCTTCGTGCTGGCAATACAAACCTACCACAATGGGGTTTCAAGCAGATCGAAGTCACGTGTACCAAGGAGAATAAACCTCGGGACCCCTATACCCATTGGAACGTCGAAAGCCACGTCAATGAGAAACTTCCCCCCGGCGATGCCGACTCTTACAAGTCCCCATTCCTCCGTGACTTCATCCACCTCAATGTTGCCATGATGACTTCGAACAACGCGCTGGTTCCGGATCCGGATAAGCAGGACGACCTTGCTTCCCAGTTTTGGCAATGGCCCATGCTAAATGTCGGTCTTCGTATGTGCAGTTGGGACGACAGTGGTGAGTCAACTAATCTGATCCCCTTTGAGATTCCAGTTTACTGATTTTATATCCCAGTCGTCAAGTACTTCTTGCTTGGCAATCCTCTCGTCTACTGGGGCTCCACTGCTTCGCTGGGTGTTTTTGGCCTTCTCGTTGCATGGTATACCATCCGTTGGCAGCGAGGCTACACGGAGCTCAGCCAGGCCGATATTGACCAGATCCACTATGCCGGTCTTTACCCTGTTATCGGATGGTTCTTGCACTATCTCCCTTTCGTGGCAATGGCTCGTGTCACTTATGTTCATCATTACTACCCGGCTCTCTACTTCGCAATTCTCACTGCCGGCTTCTGCGTCGATTGGGCGACGAGGAGCTTGAAGAAAGAAATTTCGTGGGGAATCTATTTCTTTTTGTACGCGGTCACGATCGGGCTGTTTGTGCTGTTCAGGCACATCTCGTTCGGTATGGTGGGAAGCCACACGCAGTGGAAGCACTTGAAGTGGCTGAGCACCTGGAGGATGACGGACTAGATGTTCGTCGAGTTGGGTTGGCGCGAGGCCTCTAGAAAAGCCAGTGGCCACGGCTCAGCTTAAGTGCCAAACATGGGCTGCTCTACTGGGGCTGGGAGCATAAGGCAACGGTTGCTTTCGCTTCCATGACGTTCAGGAGCGGGTAACTAGTCTCAAAAGAATGGCGTTGATGGGGTTTGTGACTGTTGGTCTCGGCATATTCATCCTCACTGTAGCATAGTTCGTTCTTTTCTCTTTTCTCTTTCTCTAGGGATATCGTAGGTAGGGCCAAGGCTGTAGTAGTAATCTCTCTGCACTAGAACACTTGTATGAAGCTCTGGGCTCACACAACTGATTTGATGTTAGTTATCAAGAATGCTTCATGCTTATAAACATACGCGGATCCTAAGCTGAAATGCTTGTCTTGATTTACTAGGCTATCAGAAGAGCTTGACTCACTGAACTAGATCTGAATGCTCCGTGTGGTTACATAAAAGAGCCTCGAGCTTACCTTATTGACCATCTCGTATCCAATAACAACGAAGCCAACACCAAGCTTTTGAGTAAGCAAGTAGCGAAAATTAGCCTGCCAGAAAAATGACAAAGCACGTCTTGGCATGTCTTCCGCTCAAGATGGGGCCAATCAGCGAACCTGTACAGAAGCCACCACGACTCTCCCTCCGCTGCTGTCGGGGCGGACGCGACTCGACGCAGGTCGCCTGGGTGGGAGTTGCGCTGTATAAAGACCCTTGATCGCCGCTCTGGTCGACTTGTGGGGCATGAAAGCAGCATCTTCCTGGCATCGTCCTTGACTGTTTGCCGTTTCCATCGTTATCAGCTTGGGAGAGCTTTGACGGCCAGCGTCAACAAGGGGTGGACCAGGACCGAACCCGAACCTTACCACCATCCATTATGGACACACCAAAAGGAGGGGCCACTGGGACCACCACCACCGGAAGTGCCACGCCCGTACATCACCACTTACACGTGCCCGGACGCCGCCTGAGGCATTTCCTAAGGCCCGATGGAAGGAAAGTCCATGTTACCACTCCGGAGGAGGTGGAGGATATGAGGAGGAGATTGAGTACCATCGAAACCGAGTTCGAAGTTGTCATTCATGGGACCGAGCAACACGTGAGTGAGCCAACTTCAATCATTGCAGAAGAATCGCTGACCATAAGACGCAGATAAATGCCCTTCGCGAGACGCATGAGCACCACGAGCGGGAAAAGGCCACGCTGAGGGAAAAGCACGGCGATATTCTGGACGAATTCGAGCGAGTCATCCGAGAGCTGGATGCGTTGAGCAGCGAGATTCAGAATGTCAGCGAGCACGCCGTCGAGCTTTCTTCCAACTTCTCCAAGTACGGCTTTTCTTCCCACTTGAGGACCAGGGAGACACCAACTGGTTCGTCTGCGAACTCGATGCACGGAGATGCTCCCGAAGACTCTGACAGCACTCTCAACGACTGGAATGCTCGCCGTAAACAAGGCGGATACATGCGCTTCTTCAAACGCCCCATCGTGCGGCAGTACTTCCACAAGGGGCTGCTTTGGAGGGCCAGCGAGGCGCTCGAGATGGCTAGTTACGAGCTCTTCGTCGATCTCTTCTACGTCGGTATCATTGCTGTTGCTGGAGACCAAGCGGCCGAGGAACACACCGGGGAAGCTCTCCTCCGCTTTGTCATTGTTTTTACCCTTGGCTGGAAGTTTTGGTCTGATGTCTCTGTCTATGTGAGCTGGTTTGATGCCGACGATATCATTCGGAGGCTGTCCGTGCTTTTTGGACTGGTGTGTCTGCTCGGTATGACTACGAATATGGCTGCATCATTCGAAGACACCTGGACGCCCCTTATTGCGTTTTACATCGCCGGCCGCTGGTTTGGATCCGCGTACTACCTTTGGCTGAGTTATCTTATCCCGATGATAAGAGGCACCATGATCGCAACTGCGATTGTGAATTTTGTCCCAGGCCTGCTTTGGATTGGCAGTTGTTACGTTGAGAACTACGCTCGTCAAGGTCTTGTCTGGCCTGCGCTTTTCCTGGACATTTGCGGCAGTGTTATTCTTGTCTTTCTCCAGCGTGGAACGGCTCTGGTGTCTCCACGTCTCAAGGAGTGGGCCTCGAAGACGTTTGAGTTCTATCCGGCTCTCAACATCGAGCACAAGATCGAGCGAACCGGAGCTTTTGTGACGCTAGTCTTTGGTTCCTCGATCCTTTCGTTACTTTATCAGAGCAAGGCAGAATTTGGGATCAACGCCTTCTTCGGCAAGGCTGCGTTGAGTCTGATACAAGCTTTCACGTTTAATTGGCTGTACTTCGAAATTGATTCATTCAACCTTCACACTCATGCCATTCGGCGCCACTACGCCAGCTGTAAGTCTAGACTAGATGGTCTTCCCTTTCCATTCGAACCAGCATTAACTCTTGATAGCTTTTATCTGGCTCATGTGCCATCTCCCTTTCGTCATGGCATTCACTCTCGCCGGGTCGTCCCTCGCCCACCTCGTACTGGCTCACGACTGCGAAGATGCAGACTACCACACCCTTCGCGAGCCATACGAAGAGCGCTCAGAAGAGCACGTTCCTCAGGGTCTCCGCTGGTACTACTGCTGCGGCCTCGCTATTGCTCTCATGATGATGAATCTCATCTCATGGACCCACGTCTACAAAACTGTTCCCTCCCAGCGCCTCAAGAAGGAATACCGTCTCATCTTCCGCTTCGCCGTCTCGATCGTGATACTGCTTCTGCCCCTGAAGCACGACTTGAACAGTTTGCATCTCGTCGCCACGACCACCTGCCTGATCGTGCTTGCCCTGATGGTCGAATTGGTCGGCGCGAGCTGCGTGAAAGCGGGTTTCTGGTATCAGTGCAACGCCAAGTGCAGTTATAGTGCGAAATGCAACCTTTTGAGGAAGGATTTGGAGCAGACGCTGAAGAAGGGGGGTGTCATTCATGTGGAGGACCTGGCGGGGAAGAAAGGGACGGAGAAGGGAGGATATGAATTTGGCGCCTAAGGGGTTGTTGGCAGGGTAATCATAAAAGTAGGAGCAAAAGGACTGCATAGGGGCAATCTGGATACGTCCCAAATATCAGAATATCCATACTTTGTAGCTGATGGGAGCAATCCGGAGCACATCTTCCCTAATCTTAATCCCTTCCATGGCCAGGTCCCTGTGGTTTATTTCGAATTCAGTATTCGACCTTCCTATGTGCAGTTCTTTGACACCATGCTCTTGAGAAAACACCACATAATTACTAGAGGACGAAAGCTCCACAATTTAGTAAAATACGTATAGCCTCGGGGCCCCGAGGAGTACTTCAAGGGTCTATCCTCTTCTCGACTATTCATAATAGCCGATATTCTTAGTGGGAAAGACTCGAAATCTAATTCGTCCTGCTAATCCTCCGTCCGATGAATTTATATACCTACTGTGCGATGTTCCATGAAATGCTTCGGACCGTCTCGTCCAAGTCTTACAGCATCGGGAATTATCTTGGCAGTAGCATGTTCCTTAGTAACCAGGCCCCTGATTAAGGTTGCCAACTACAACGATAGGTATCCATCGTCCCGGAGTTGCTCCATGTGCTGTGTACGATTGACGGTGCTATCAAAGCGATGTCTCGTATAGCAACCTTTTGTTTTTTTGTTGCAGACGATAGCTGAAGGATCCCAAGGGTTGGAAGATAACACACGCGCACAGAAAGCGGGAGGGAGAGATAGTGGCGGGCGGATTACTACTGCTTAGCCGCGAGGAGGTTCGCGGGCTACTCTATACATGTCGATCATCCACTCCCCCATGTCCTCTGCTTGCGTGCATGAATCTTGGACCTCGTGCTTTGTGCTGAACGACTTCGTCTAACGCCATTGATATTCACCTTTTAGCAGCAGAAGGGTAGAGGAGTGTACGGCATGGACGCGCTCAGGAAACGCTCTGTCGCCTCGGGTATGGCGCCCAGGAGCGGATCCGTCACAAACGGCGGCGAAGCTGATGCTGCTTTGGAAAGATTGGGTTATGTTGGCGAGCTTCCTCGTAACCTATCCATGTTGAGTGTGCTCGGGCTGTAAGCTATACTCCATTTCAATTCTAACTCTAGACGCGCGATCTTCGGATTGATACTTGGTCCACATCATGGATCCAGCAACTAAACTAACAATTCCTACACAGTTCCTTCGCCATCATGGCCGTCCCTTTCGGCATAAGCACAACCTTCTACATCACCCTGACCGACGGCCAATCCGTCACCATCCTCTGGGGCTGGGTCTTCGTCTCCCTCATTTCCCTCTCCATCGCCGCCTCCCTAGCCGAAATCTGCGCCGTCTTCCCCACTGCCGGCGGCGTCTACTACTGGTCCGCGATGCTCGCCACGCGCGAATGGGCTCCAATCGCCTCTTGGATTACGGGTTGGTTGACCCTTGTCGGCAATTGGACCGTTACCACCAGCATCAATTTCTCCGGCGGCCAGCTGATCCTCAGCGCCATCAGTATCTGGAACGAGGACTTTGTGGCGAGCGCTTATCAGACGGTGCTGATGTTCTGGGCCGTCATGTTTGTTTGTTTCATGGTGAATGTTTTTGGCGCAAAGTATTTGGATCTGATCAACAAGATCTGCATTTACTGGACTTCGGCTTCTGTGATTATCATCCTGGTCACTTTGCTAGTGATGGCGGATCATAGGAGGAGCGGCGAGTTTGTATTTGCCCATTTTGATGCTTCGCAGAGCGGCTGGTATGTGTAATGCTTCAATTGTAGTTTGGAGATGGAGACTAACAGCGACAAGGCCTTCCGGGTGGGCATTCTTCGTCGGTCTCCTCCAGGCAGGCTACACTCTGACTGGCTATGGTATGGTAGCATCAATGTGCGAAGAGGTCCAGAATCCTGAGCGAGAAGTTCCAAAGGCCATTGTCCTGTCAGTCGCCGCCGCAGGGGTAACAGGGGTCATTTACCTCCTCCCCATCCTCTTCACCCTTCCCGATATCCAGATGCTCCTCGACGTACCAAGTGGCCAACCCATTGGCTTGCTCTTCAAGACCGTGACCGGCTCCGCAGCAGGTGGTTTCGGTCTCCTCTTCCTCATCCTGGGAATTCTCTTCTTCGCCGGCATTGGTGCCTTGACAGCCGCGTCCCGCTGTACCTACGCCTTTGCCCGTGATGGCGCCATTCCTGGATCCCGCCTCTGGTCGAAAGTAGTTTGGGATATCCCGCTTTGGGGTCTCGTTCTCTCGACTATCGTCGACTGCCTTCTTGGACTTATCTACTTCGGCTCTTCCGCTGCCTTTAACAGCTTCACAGGCGTGGCTACTATATGCCTTTCAACCTCCTACGGGCTCCCCATCCTCGTCTCCGTCCTCCGCGGCCGCCAAGCCGTGCGAAACTCCACCTTTTCACTTGGCAGATTTGGATATGCGATCAACATCATGACGCTCTGCTGGATCTGTCTCGCGGTGGTCATTTTCTGTATGCCTGTTTCGCTGCCGGTGGAGCCGGAATCGATGAACTATGCTTCGGTTGTATTCGCTGGGTTTGCGTTGATCAGTTTCATTTGGTATATTATTAGGGGCAGGAAGTTCTTCACCGGACCGCCTGTGCCGGCGGATGCGGAGGATGTTGGCGTGGTGAAGGGGCAGAGTGTGCCAAACGGAGATCAAGAGAGGGGAGATGGAGACGTCATCGAAGGGGAGAGCAAATGAGGGAATGAGTTGTAGTAGTCTTCGCAATTGGTATGAACTTTCTCTTCATTCGATAATTTCACCTGATGTGCTGATTCCTTCGAGTAAGAGCATAATGCAAAAGAACTGCATGTAGGGCGGTCAGATATCGGATTGGAACTAACCTAAATCTCAGGCAGCCAACCATGTAATCTACCTTGGGGTGGATATGCTCTGGAGTACTCCCATCAGCTGCAAAGTATACATCTCGGATATATGGCCTGTGAGGATACCCAAAGGCATAGTGTTTCGCGTCCCTGGGCAGTCCATCTACACCATACTCTTACTACTTGAACGCAAGTTAGTTCTTGTCCGGCATTGTCGAATGTTATTACACGAGGAACGAGCGTTTTCTATATCACTGAGTGTCGTACCTATGGCTGAGGCCCGGGCTAAGCACGCTACGAGGAGGTGGGTAGTCTCCTTAGCGCCTACACAGTGGGTACATCAACTCTGACACTCCGATCAGTTCAACAAAGGGAAGCTCCGCCATTCAGGAGAACATATATGTCCTAGAGACCTCCGGGAGTACTTTGGGAGCCTCTCCGCTTTTTGATTTCCAATGAATAGCTAAGTGCACCGAGTGGAGGCTTCCACTTGCCCCCACGGAGTACCAAGCTCTTCCTTCGCATTTGTTTCGTTGTTTTCCGCCCCTTATAGTTCCTCCTGTTGAACGTTACCTTGATCAACCCCGCCCACGAACAGTGCTTGCGAGGAGAAGCGATGAACAAACCATTGACTTGGTCTCCTGGACCTTTAAAGGCGAATATTCCTCGGGTCTTGAATGGTCGGCGACCAAGCTCTTTTCACTCAATCAGATTGAGAATAGTATACTCCAAAAGTGCAACATGCCCGATGAATGCCCAACTAATTCGCCTGAAACGGTCGAGTGTTTGCTTCGTACTTTAATCAGAACAACTTCGTTGGCTCAAATGCAACCCTTTCAATCAGACTGAAAGCTAAAAGTCGCGTAGACTGCTCAACACCGGGTTCAATTGGGATCCACTGAATTTTGGCATCACCATCCTGATCGGCATCCTTGCTCTCCTCGTCGCCAGTATCACAGTCTTTCAGAGCTTGCTTACTGCTGGACCAGACCGTTTGAAGTCGTCGCAAAGGGCCATTGGTCCCTGGTCTGCATATACTACGCGAACATCCTCAAGGGCTGAGTTTCGGTTTCGAACAAAGACGAGGGTGCCGTATATAGGAGATGCTTTTGCGGAACTGTTGCAGTTTTTAAGCCGTATTTCGGGACGAGGGCTTTGGACGTGTGCGTCTATCTCGTAGAGCGAATCATTTGGGCGAAGAAAGAGTGAGTGTCCGGGTAGCTAATTGATATTACACAGGTATAGCGCTGCTGGCAAAATCAACAGCAAGCAAGCTCTCGGTCGATTCAGCATTGACAATGCTATATGCGAGACCTCCTTCCAACTCCTTTCGGATGCGCTCTGCAAGCTCTGCAAACTCGACGTAGACCTCGAGTCTGAGGTTCTTCAGAGCCTGAGCTGGAATCCAAACGGGCCGAGCGCAGGGAGTTCGTGGGCTTCTCCCGTGAAAAACAATATAGTGCTTTTGCTGCTCTGCGATAGCATGGCGCCAAAGTGTATCCATGATCCGCGGTGGTTTCATAGAGCCGCATGGTACGCGATCCACCACATCTGTAAGGCAGGCTGGATGAATAGTCGGGATAAACATGAGATGCCGTTTGCAGAGCTCCTGGCAAGCCATAACACAATCCTGGGCTCTGAACCACCGGAGGAGAAGTCCTTGGAAATCGATCATGGCTCTGATCTAAAGCAACACCAAAGGTCTCGCAGCTTTCAACTGGGTTGGAGTTGGATCTCCAGAAGCGCTGGGCATTGTCCAGGGGGAGACGAGCGACCCGGGTTCAGACGTCAACCTGACCACATATCGACCATTGAGATGTCTTATGTCTTGAAAATCCCTCCACATGCCTTTCTCGTCCATGGCGATGCGATACTATGGTGCAAGAAATGGCTTGAGACCCTAGACTTATTCAAAAGCAGTGACTCTGACGCGGCTGCAGAGGAGTATCGCTGGGCGAATGAGAGTACAGAGCTCCGCGAGAAGAGACGCCGTGTATTGGCGATGCAATTGCAAGAGGTAAGGTTACCCTGATACGATACCGGTGTTTCTCCTCATCTCTAGACTAACAGCATCGCTTAGGTGGACTACTGGCTCTGGAATTGCGGCGGACGAGACGCCGGTCTGGAAGTTGTGCAAATCCTGCAAGACTTCAACGAGTGCGCTGAGGATCTGAAGAACAAGTACGAGGAAAAGCTCTACAGAGACTCCAAGCCTGTCACTTTTGACGAAGGAGATTATGAAGACGTCCCCGAAAGCATCCAGAGAGAGGCCTCGAACCGACTCGAGGCAATTCGTCAGATGCTTTCTCTGCGGATCACGCTCTTCGGGGCGTTGTGCTGGACCGCTGTTGATCTCAGAGGTATAGAAGGCACAGAAATGGGCGAGAGGATCGTACATATTCTTTGATAGGTTTTCCTCCACGGTCTAGGATTGAAAAGTGAAGGCGAAGAGCGAGAAGAGGCAAAAGGCCCACGAAATGGATACATCGACCGCTCTTATAGGGTCTTTCCCACGAACAAAATCCGTCCTTTATAAATATTCGAGAAAAGGAGAGGCCCTCGAAGGGCTCCTCAGGGCCTCGAGGCTTTACATTTTCTGCTGAATGGTGAAGCGTTCCTCTTCGAAGGCTGCAGTGTCCGGAGAATTACTACACCCCCTGTACACATGTTTGTTTTACGACATCGACCTTTAGAACTGAAATCATAATTGTTATTCATCCGCTACGTAATGGTATCAAGTGGTATCAAATTCATGCCGATAAAAGTAGCCAATAGTTAGAACCCATCACTTTATTTACCCCGTCATCGCCGAGCATTCTCGCCGCACACTGCCATTACATCTCCATATGTAGTTTACCTACTTTCCACCCAGGAACGACGAGACGCCCTTGGTCGCCTGGTCGACTCCGCCGGTGACGGTATCGCTCGTGGTCTTCGCAGCATCAGTAGCCATGTCTCGACCGTCCTTTGTGGCATCCGTAGCCTGATCGCTAGAGTCCTTTCCAAGGTCCGCCGCTTTGTCGCTGACGTCCTTCGCGGTATCCGTCACAGAGTCTGTGGTGTCTTTGCCGGTCTCAGGGGCGGATGACTTGATGCCGGAAGACACGTCGTCAGTGACAGACTTGCCAGTGCTGGTGGCCTGGTCTGTGAGGTCTTTGCGGCCATCGGCGAGAGTTGAGGTGGTGTCCTTTGCAGCTCCACTCAGAGTGTCAGTGGCAGATGAGGTGGTATCCTTGAGCGAGGAGGTTGCGTCGGAGGCACCTTCGGAAGCATCTGCAGCAGTCTTCGAAGCCGTGTCAGTTGCATCTGAGGCCTTGTCTTGAGCTTTGCTGCTGAGATCTCCACCAGTTTCAGTCGCACTGCCAGCGAGGTCTTCGGCTTTCGCCTTGCCATCCTCGGCAGTCTTCGATGCTGTGTCGGTTGCCTCCGAGGCCTTGTCTTGAGCTTTGTTGCTGATGTCTCCTCCGGTTTCAGTAGCACTGCCAGCTAGATCTTCGGCTTTGGCTTTTCCGTCCTCAGCGGTCTTGGAGGCAGTTTCAGAGACTTCCTCTGCCTTGGCTTTGCCATCTTCCGTCGCCTTGGAGACGGTATCAGAAGCATCACCAGCGAGCTCTTCACCCTTGGCTTTGCTATCCTCTGCCGTCTTCGAGACGGTATCAGAAGCATCACCAGTGAGCTCTTCACCCTTGGCTTTGCTATCCTCTGCCGTCTTCGAGACGGTATCGGAAGCAGTGCCAGCAACCTCTTCAGCCTTAGCTTTGCCATCCTCCGCAGTCTTAGTGGCAGTATCGGTAGCGCTACCAGCGACTTCTTCGGTTTTGGCTTTGCTATCCTCCGCGGTCTTGGAGGCAGTATCGGAAGCCCCCCCAGCGAGTTCTCCGGCCTTCGACTGAGCATCTTCCACTGACTTGGAAGCGGTATCGTAAGTGCTGCCAGCAACCTCTTCCGCCTTGGCTTTAGCATCCGCTGCCGTCTTTGTCGCTGTCTCGTAGACGGATCCAAGAATGCCTTGTGCTTGACCAGTGACACCGGCAGCTGTTTCTTTCGTCTTGTCAACAGAGTCGCCGGCAACCTCTCCAGCCTTGGTTTTAGCATCTTCCGCCGACTTGGTCGCAGTCTCGGAGGCTGAACCAGCCATGTCCTGTGCTTGACCAGTGGCATCACCAGCAGTTTCCTTCGCCTTTTCAACAGCCTCTCCCGCCTTTGCTTTGCCATCTTC
>ML977187.1:86291-190635 GCA_010015705.1 Aulographum hederae CBS 113979
GCTTGACCGGTAGCATCACCAGCAGTTTCCTTCGCCTTTTCAACAGCCTCTCCCGCCTTTGCTTTGCCATCTTCAGCCGTCTTTGTCGCGGTCTCACAAGCTGAACCTGCCATGTCTTGTGCTTGCCCAGTGGCATCGCTAGCAGCTGCCTTGGCCTTCTCGGCAGAGTCTCCGGCAACTTCAGCAGCCTTGTTACCGCCTTCTTCGGCAGTCTCCTTTGCGGCTCCCAGGGCGCCCATGGCGGAGTTGAAGACCTCGCCGCCAATGTTGGAGATCTGTCGACTTGTGTCAGCAACTATTGTCAGGGTTGAATTGGTTTGTACCACTCACAGTCTCAGTCGCGGTTGCGAGCATCTTCTGAGCTTCCTCGACGATGTTGCCACCCTTGTCCATCAGGCCAGACGCTTCAATCTGCTCTTTCACCTTGGCTTGGAGGTCTTCGGGCAACTCCTTGCCAGTGGCGTCTTTGATAGCACCCGTGGCCTTGTCAATCTGAGCTTGAGCACCTTCCGGTAGCTCGGGGAGCTTGGAGGTGACGTCTTGGGTAGAATCAGACATGATGATGGAGCGAAGTGTGAGGTGTGGGGTGTGGGGTATGAGATACGAGGTATGAGATATGAGATGGTTTGGTGAGAAAAGGTCAAGTTGGGGGATCAGAGGTTGGAAGTGAAAAGTTGAGAAAATTAAAAAGATGAAAGTATTGATATGTGGCTTTAATCGTAGGCAGAAGAAAACAACAGCGGTGACAAGTGTGGCGAGACACAGCGAGAAAGCAGGTTTAAAAGGCGCTGGACTGCGCGGGCGAGCGATGGCTATCCTGTGATAGGCATCAGGTAAACATGGTGGCGTAACATCGTCATTGCGCAGGCGTCACGAGAGTCAGGCCTATCTCAACACCTATCATCATGGGAAACCAATGTCTCAATCGGCAAACCGCACGCCTATTCGTCTAGACTGGGGTTAGATGCCTGTGGGTGAACGGTGATGGTGTTGTGCTTTAAAGGATGTGTGATGACGGTTTGGCGGTTCGAGAAGGGCGGAGGAAGGGGGCAGGGCAAGGGGATGCGATAAGATAAGAGTCACGTGCGTCGCGTGAGCGCGTTGAGACGGGAGGTACGCGTTCGCGTCAACCTTGGAAGCCTCCTGCACCGATGTGAGACCTCCACAGTGGGCGCAAGAATTCTTGAATAGCAAAATAAAGATGGATGACATTTCAAATTCCCTCACGGAAGATGAGGGTCAGTTCTCAATAGATAAGAAGAGGAGGGCCTCTCGAGTTATTCCCAGAGGTCTCCAGGAAATGTAGCTTTGGGTGAACGGTGGAGACCAACATCACCAGGCGAGGTACCATCTCTCGCACGACCACTCTACAGACCATCCCTCTCTCTTCTCTCTTTCTTTCCCTCCATACCTCATCATCATGAAAACCTCACAACCTGTCGGTCCTGCATGTGGACTCATGGAAATCCCTCCAGAGATACGCCTCCTCATATACGCTGAAATCCTCAAGGGAGTCCATTTGGGCGAGTGCCATCTCAACAGCCCTCCTTCCGATGAAAGGCCAAGGCGGTTGAGCTTGAGACACAGCTTGCTTCTCACCAACAAGACTTTGAGCGACGAATATGCTTGCGAAATATACGGGAAACTGATGTATGTATTTTTCTTCAGACAAAACTATCCTGCTTTACTGATTGCCCTGGTGAGTTTCTTCTTTCATTTTCGTCCCGAAAACAGAGCCCTGGGGCAATACCAGCATGGCATCTTCGACTTTTCGTGGAACGACTCTCAGCTACACCATCTTACCAAAGCCCGCGTGCGCGTAACCATTGCTTTCATCGACGTCCACAGTACGGACCCCTCTGCGCTGGACCTTGAAATCGTCACACATGTCAAGGAAGCCATTGGAAAGATGGTGAAGCTGAAAGTTCTGGATCTGACCTGGTTGCCGCTATCTGGGGCTTGCCCGTGTGTGCACGACTGTTGGAAGAGGCTTCTCATAGACGATTTCGAAACAATGCTCAAAGAGAAGGAAAGTCTAGAAGGTTTTACTGTCATGGCAGGTAAACAATGTGTTTCTTTCAGGAAGGTTGAAGGTGCATGGAAGGCTGCTTCAATCTTATCCGTTTGGGCCGCTTTCAGGCAGTCAATATATGCTCGCCGATAGTCCATGCTCAAAGGATCATCCAATGGCATCTATCTCGACCATCATTGAAACAGAGACACTCCGGTGGCAGAGGGTGGGCGCACAATAGGTGGGAGAATTCATCGGACAGCAGATCAAGAACGAAGGAGATCTCAACTCTTTCCCGCGAACGAAACCGGTCATTTTTCAATAGTTGGTAAAAGGAGAGACTCTCGAATTACTCCCGAAAGCCTCTAGAATACATATGTTTTCCTGAATGGCGGAGCTTTCCATCGAATTAATTGGAGTGTCCGGGAGAATTACTGCACCCCTTATGGGCGGGGGAACAATGATCTCGAGAACCACCATCATGCGATGGAACAAAGTAGATTGGCGGTTGATGAGGTATAAAGATATATCACTTCGCCCTTTATGCTCTTGAACGTCCCCATCAGCTATCAAACGAAAAAATAAGGAAAATGCCAATCCACTCAGCTCTTGTTGACAGCAAACTTGCTAAACTTTCTCACTTTCGGTCCCCAGATGTACAACGCGTATGGGACCGGCATCAAAAGGAGGCCAATACATGCCATGATTGTCAATGTCCAGTGCGTGCCCACGTTCCTGTAGAAGGGTATACCAACAACCGTCATGCCACCTGCTACGAGATAGCGGACGAAAGCCAGAAACGTGAGCGCCGACGCCGCGTATATCTGATAAGAATCAATGATGTACATGTAAGCGGATATGAAAATGCCTATGACACCGTAGCCGAAAAGTACGGAGGCGAGCAGTGGAGACCAGATGGAAATCGAAGACTGTGAGTACGTCAGTTTACACTTTTCGATTTACAAAACTGGGAGTGAGTCTCACATAGTCCGTCCAGGCCATCCAGAACAGGGAAATAGGCATAGCTGGCGCACAGCCCAACATGACAAACCAAAGCCTCTCTTCGGGAGGAATGCCTGGCTTTCCCGCCTCCAGATTCTTTTGGAATTGCTTCTTCGTCCGGGAGTATATGAACGGAACGAGAACAAGCGCCGAGAGTATGCCAACAAACATTGCCACAAACAAAACATTCGTCAGACCCTGGGACGTACCGTAGACCTCGCTGAAGATGTAAGTGTATCCGTCGAAGAAGGTGAAAAGGACAATGTAAACGACCGTCAAATACAGCGTCATCAGGAGGATGATCAGCTCGGTCCGTACAAGCAAAAATGGTCTCGACAAATTTCTTATCAGCTTCTTCGCCAAGGAGTCGTTCATGATTTCGAGTTCGGCTTTGAACCGGTCGTCGCCGGTTACTTTCCGCAGATGCTGTGCCTTCCAAGATAGCAGAAGCGGTGCATACGTTTCCGGCTGGAATAAGACTACCAGTGTCAGGACCAACCCCGCAATGATGAGGGTGATCCACTCGGTCCACCGCCAGCTCACGAGACTCGATGGCCCCATGTAGCTCCCTACGACTGGTCCGAGAACTGGTCCCCCGAATCCAGAAATCGCGAAAAGTGGGAATCCATATGTTCTTTCAAGGGGATTGTACACATCCGCCACAGTACCTCCAGCAAGCGTCAAAGCAGGACTTCCGCAGACACCGGCGAGAAAGCGGAACGTCACCTGGGCGCCAATGTTGGGCGCGAGTGCAGCCGCCATGATCCAGATCATGAACAGCAGCAGTGTGCCCATGTATACATAGTTGCGGCCGTAGAGCTCGGAGAGGGGACCGGCATAGAGGGATCCAACGCCAAATCCGACGAGGAAGAGGGCCGTCGCCAGACTCTCTGTGACCTCGCTCACACCAAAGTCCTCGGCCGCCTGTGGGAGAACGGCGGAATCGATGGAAGAAGCGAACGTGACGATGAAGGCGATGCTGGCGACACAGAGAATGATGCGGGCCTTTTTCATGCGCGAGAAGTTTTGCGGGTTAAAGGGGTCGGAATCTCCTGACCAGCCAACGACGAAGACCTTGGAGTCCTGAGTGGTGGCTCTGCCTTCGGCAGTGGTTCGAGAGCGGGGAGAGATGCCAGTCAAGGCGTGGCCCAGAGCCGTTCGTTCGGAATATCGAGTTTGGACGCGTTCGGCTTCTGCTTCTGTGTCTGCTTCGATTTGTTCGTGGACTTGCTCTAGCTCGACGTCTTCGGTTGGGGAATCAAGTGCAGGTGACGGTTCTTCCTCTTTTTCCCGCAGGGTTTCATCGCTTTGGTGGCGTTCGTGGACCAGATCTGGTCGAGATTGTGGTGGTGGTGGTTGTTGGGTGTGGGATTGGGCTTTTACGGTCAACGCGATAGCCTTTTCAGCATCTTGCTCGATTTGTTTTCGTACAGTCTGGCCGAGGCGTCTATAAGTGAGGAACGACTGCATGTCAGAATTGAAGTAGCTGAGGAATGGAAATGGGACGAAATGATCAGTTGAAATTGATATCAGCTTTGACGGAATACGTCAGGAAGATACAGGACCCATTTCTGCTGTTACCTCGTCGTCGATTTATCCCCTAGGCCGAGTCTTCTCCTCCGAAGACTCATTGATGCATTCATCAGCGTGAAAGACTGGAACGAAGTTGCGGGCCCATGACGTGAGCGGTATGAGGGATCGGATGAAATTCCGGATATCAACTGGGACTATCGCCGAGTTTGCCAGGTATCACCGACCACTGCTATAAGTGTCGGAAATCCCAGCGCCAGCAGGGGCAGGTATCGAGTCAGATCAAAAGGCCGCCTGAAAAGACTTTTAACACCTGGAGAGGTCTTGTAGACGAGATTTAGCCGTTAGCTTTCGTTCTGTCCTCTTCCCTCGGGGAGATCGCCCCTATTACGCTCTATCGCGCTGAGCTGGCCAATTTGTTGAAGGAGTCTGCCAACATGAGTATGCAGCCATTTCTGGGGGTGTTTTGTGAGAGCAAAGTAAAGAATAAATTCATCAAAACATGCACGTGGGCACTATACGTCTCTGTACCCCTTGAACTACCGATCCATTCCACGTGATTTACCCGCTAACCCTAAATTCTGTCTGGAGTAGCTCTAAGAGCTGCGACCACGCGAAAGACGGCAGCACAGCTGTACCTCATCAAACATTCCTCAACTCAACCACCCTTTCTCTGTCTTTTCTGCTTCGACACTTGCTGGTTGTTTCCGGCAGTATGCAGTATATCCGTCTGAAATTCTGCTTTGTCGTTGGGTAGGTACTCGTAAAGCCCTACCGCTACCGTATGTACCATTCGGCGAAAGACGTACATTCTAGGTAGGTCGACGGCTTCTGGATAGATTCAGGAGTGAATCGGCTTTCCGGTCTTTCGCATATGGCTGTATGTAAGACTAAGCCGGATCAGAAATAGGTTGGCCCTCATAGGTTCCGAGATGGTATCCGTTCGATATCCGGGGCAACGTTCGCCAATGGACACGTTTCGCTGGCCAGTAGTAGTACTATCCGTAGTAGTCTCGACCTGGACAGCCTCAACGTGGGTATTGTGGCAATTGACAAGGTGGGAGGTTCTCGCATCGCTTATAGACATGGAGGGCCAAGCGGCCAACAGCAATCGCACAGGCAAAAGCTTGCCGCAACATAGCTTCGATGCCTGCGTAGACTTCTTATCCATATGGGAAAAACTAAAAGGCAAAGTTGTTGTTGGATCCTTCCAGGAACCGTCCAGGACAGACCTCTTCCACCATGTGGCTCTCCACATTACTGCTGGCAGCCCAATTGTTCTCCCACCAAGTCCTAACATCTATCAGCTCATTTCCCGAGGTCCAAGACATACTTCCCACGGTCACCGTCGAGCTTGTACCCCAGGAACAAACTACACTGGAGCCATGTGCGGAAATTCGAGAGTCTCTGGCGACTGCGGACCCATCCCATCCCATGAGGTCAACGCCGCCAGACGCAGAGCCCCCGGATGCAGTGACCCCGGAAGCAGTGCCCCTGAGCCCAAAAACACTGAACGCAGAGCTAGCATTCAAGTGTTTGAGCTCTGTTCCACTCGATAAGGCTGGGAACTTGGTCCTCATTGACGAAATACGAGCTTTCGTCGAATTCCAAAGTACTCTCGCTTACATCAAGGATCCACCTCCCCTTCTTGAAAGAGAGCCTGTGGACATACTCGCAGAATTAAAGAGGATCAAAGATTGGATAAGAAATGGGGTATTCCTGGATGAGTGGTCTTTTCAAACAGCACTGCAAAGTATCTTGAACAAGGCTCACGACGGCCACTTGGCATTTTTGCCGGATATCGCCGATGTGTTCGTCTTCCGGCGGAACGTGACGCTCCTCTCTGTTTCTTTAGATGGGTTTGAACTACCCCGCATCTATACTGCTGGTAAGAGAAAACTCTTATTTTTGAATTCCTAGAATTTTGCGGTAAGAGTATGGTGTAAAAGGAGAGAAAGTTTTGTACATCGAGGCACCCATTCAGTCAAGGTATCAGAATATCTTGGTATAGCTGATCAGAGTAGTACTGAGCCTATCTATTCCAGCCCAGTATCTGCAGATAGCTCCATATAGCTTGCTTCGAATCAAGCGTCTTGCCGCCCTCTATATAGCTCTTTTGCACCATACTCTTATCCAACAATCAAACGATGCTAATGATATATACTAGAAACGCTGTTGTCGAAAGACTCTCCTTATGTTCTCTCCCAATCCCCTGTAACGATGATCAATGGTATGGATGTCAACGAATTCCTTGAGGAATCGGCGTATGATTATCGACTCCATGATCCCGATGCTCGTTTCAATGCTCTGCTCCGCACAGAAGGCTTCCCGCAACCCGGGTCAAGATACCCTGGAGCATCGACGAACATCACTTATGAGAACGGAACATCGGTTCTTTCCGTCAACCTCGCTATCCCATTAAGGAGCTTCGAAAATGTTGTCGACGGGAAGTCTTTCTTCAAGAATTTGCTGGACCAGAAGCCGCTCAAAACTAAAAGTGTCCATCTAACTTCTGACTTGGAAAGAAACGAGCCATTCAAAAGATCTTTGGCAGGCAATGACAGCAGTCCGATACAGGGACTAAACTATACATATAGTGTTAACCATGGCAATGCACTGCACGGTTATCACGTGGACGAGCTCAACGATACAGCGATATTGCAGATAACAACTTTTTGTGCAGAGACTATTCCCCAGTGGCCTTACCCGCAAACCGACGAAGATGGTTTCATGTCGACAATCGCCAAATTTCTCGATACTAGCTACGCCGCAGGGAAATCAAGGCTCGTTCTGGATCTCAGGGGTAATATGGGAGGATCGGTTTTACTAGGCCTCAATACATTCTGGCAGATTATACCAGATACTGCGCCTATTCTTACAACGCGTTTCCGAGCACATGCTGCTATGGGTATCATTGGCCGAGAGATCTCGCAGGAATACCAAAGGAACGGGACATTTAGTGGAGATCAGAGGGCTAAAGCAGGGGATATGTTCGAAGATTTCGACCTCAATATCACGCGGAAGACGAACGGAAAGCCCTTCTCCTCCTGGAAGGAGAGGTTTGGCCCATACCCCCTGTATGAGGATTACTTCAGCGCACCTGCACGCACTAACGTAAGTTCTTGAGTCTATTGTTTGCTATCACATGACTTATACATCTTACCAGTGGCAAGACCCGACTGTCAGGTTGAGATCATTCATCGATCCAAAATCCTACGTGAACGAAACGCGAGGCCCTGTATTTCACTCTGGGCAGATTGTCTTGGTGAGTCAAGAAGATTTCCGAAGATTGTTCACAAAGAGCATCCTAACCGAGTTTCTTCGCTTGGATATCAGAATCCGACTAACTTTTGAGCAGCTGACCGATGGAATATGCGGCTCCACATGTGCTATCTTCTCAGAAATGATGAAAACGCAGGCTGGCGCTCCTCACGTCGCTATCGGCGGCCGTCCACGCCTCGCGCCTATGCAAGCAGTTGGCGGAGTAAAAGGAGCTGAGCTAGGAAGAGCGGTGGTTCTCCAACGATTTGCAGAACATGCCTTCAAGCTCGAAGACCCAGATGATAGATTGGCATGGCGCAACACCTCTCTCGCCACGATCAAGAACGCTACACAGATCTTCCGGCGCGTCGCTCTGGGTTCTGGCGGCGATCCTGAGCTGTTTGTTAACCTTGCCGACCATCTCCGGCAGAATGATACCAGCCAGACACCTCTTGAGTTTGTTTATGAGGCTGCAGATTGCAGGATCTTCTATACAGAAGAATTGCTTAATCACCCGGATAAAGTCCCGTTGGTGGCTTATAACGTCACGTGGGGCGGGCGTGATTGCGTCCATAATTCAACCGGTCATCCTTCTGCAGCTTCTCGGGCTGGGGTGCCGTGGGGCGTGCCTTGGGAATAGGGGGTTAGAGAGTCACAGGTTGGATAGAATGGGGATCGATGGGTGTTCTTGAAGTCTGGAGTTGCTAGAGTGCTGGAATTCTTCGAAAAGTCACGGCCATGACATGCATTATCAAACACTTTTCCTCAAAAGTCTTTCTATACCTGTAGTGCTGAATTTGGTGCCGAGCTCCTTTTCATGCTTCTGATTTTTGATGGGCCAGATTGGGACATGACGCTATTTTGGCCGTCATATCCTATGAAATGTTTCTGCAGTGGCTCCCTTCAACGTGAAGCAAACTTCTCGAATGGTGCTTGGACTACGCGCTGGCGATCTTTATTTCCGTACCTCTGATACGTAGCTTGAGAAATGCTCCAACTTGTTGGACTCTCTGTTTGTTAGTGTCTCTGCTTGATCCCATTTCGCAGCGACGACGGCAAGCCAATCGTATAACAAACGGAGAGAGGTTCGAATCTACTAATACTGTTTGGCAACATTCCCATTGGCACAACGCTGAAAGGCATGAAAGAACACGATTCATATTCATGATGATACTTTCAAGCTATCTGAAGGTTCGAACGAAGGGTTGGAGCCTGGAAAAACAAGGCGGCTGTCACCACAGCGCAGCACAGCGCATACGACAAAATTGCTGCGCATAGAAAAGAAACGCCCAAGGGCCCCAACACCGCGCTCATGTCACCGAATTTCAAGTGCTCCCCAGAGTACTGTACAGTAACGATTGCGTGGGAAAGCAAGATTCCACCCTAATTTTTCCAATGCTCCCGAGCATGTGCGTTATATCATCCCGCTTTTCATAAGAGAGGGCCGGCCTGAAAGTTCGAACGAAAGGTTTTCGTATCCGTGTGCGTATCTCATTGCGTCGTATTGGTGGGTATCCGTCAAATCGTGTCCGTTTGTCCGTCTTTTCCGTCTTGTCCGTCTTGTGCGAAGATACATTCCTTCCATCATCGAATAGCGTGAATTGGTGTTCGGACATGTGTTACTTGCGCGGCCTTTACGCAGGACCAGCATTGCATGTTCATCTTTCCGCCGATGACTTGGACGGGGTGGTTTGGGTAGCCTTGGTATTGGCAGGGGACGAAAGGGTCCTCGGCGCGGTGGCCGCAGCTGAAGAGGTTGATGGTCTTGGTGCACATGTCGTATGGTGCAGGCTGCGAAGGGTGGCTGTCGAAAAGGAGGCAATCGGAGCACGTGATGATCTCCTGACTTGAGCAGCACGTGACTTGGAGTTCAGGTCGTCCGATGAAAAGATTGCTGGGGGTCGGAGGCTCTAGGTGGAGAATGATGCAGATTCGAAGATGCTTTGCTGGGTTCAGACGGAAACCTGGGGTTGTTTTATGGTGGTGAAGCGTCCGTCATGTGAGAGTACAAGTTGTTTATTTGCTGTCAGGGCAAAGGCCGACAAGGCTCGCATACGTGGCGTCCGAGTTTACGGTCGCGTCAAATAGAACAAACGAAGACTTGTTGCACTGGGACGAAAAACAACTTTGTCAGATGTTCGGAGGGCGATGAGGGCAAACAGGGGAGGGGGTGGAGGAGAGCGGAGGGAGAGATACGGAGCAGTCTTGTCGGTCTGAAATAGCAGAGGTCGAGACGGGATATTTAAAACAAAGAGCAGCTTTCGGCGCCATCTCTGGTCGCGCGATCCTTCAATTCTTTTCTGAGGTCACAGCTGCCGTCACCGTCCACGTGGACCAAGACTGACAGCTGCGGTCCTGCTCATCCCCGGGGCCGAAATTGGGGATTGGGGATTGGGCATCTTGGACATGCTTGATGCAGAAATGAGTGACCACCTCAGCGAGCAAGGGGCTTCGACCTGCGCTTCTCTCTCGGAGTCTCTCCACTGCCGCGAGCCCAGCACTGCGACGCAGGACAGCCTGGACGGCAGGGCCATCGGCGCCCACAGGTCTAATTTTTTGCGAGGTCACGAGCGTCTTGGTGCTGCGAGAGAAAGAGTTTTGGGAGCGGCGCAGACAGCTCCATCAAGCTGAAACCGCGGCCTTGGAAGGGCGAGATTTGGCCGACGAGGGCCTGTACCTACCTAGGTACACAGTCTGCGATTGCTGGCCATGCCGCCAATCCATGGTGCCATGCGGTGGGGAGGGTGCTGGCAGGGGAGCAGGGAGAACGTGTGGAGATGGTGCAAGTGGATTGTGGAGTACCTGGCCGAAACCTTGGAGGAGATAGGCGCAGGGGCAGCACTGATAGATCCGGCATCAGCCGGCCCGTCTGCGCATCACCTGGGGCTGGAGAACACCACCACAGTCGACTTCTCCCACTCACCACCGTCCTCCGTCTGCTCATTTGCTCCCTTGGACCAACCACCACGCAGAGGTGTGTTATTCAGCCATCTGTTTGCTTTCGTCGGCCGTGTCTCTGACCGCCTTGCCGTGTTTCTCGGCTCGGCGTGCCTGTCACGATGTAGCTCGTCCTTCTCCGCGCGCCAGAATCAGATGTCCGTCAGCGTCTTGCAAGCTCCTTATATTACCGCGCGTCTGGTCGTCCACGGCCCAAGCAGCCGTCTTCAAGCGATGGTACATGACTCCGGCGAATTGGAATGCCCTATGCAAGACTGCACGTATAACCCGATCTGTAATATCGCCCTACCATCATCTCGGTTCGTTTCCGCTGCGCTAAACCTTAAGACACGTCAAAGTCCACTTTGCAATTTTCACCGCGGTTAGGACGGATTCCAGGAGCCATCGTGGAACAATCGTCGCTTTTGGGACTAGGCATCATCGTCTAGCTCTGTATGCCTCTCCACACGAGGTTGGTCTGAAGCCCTCTGCTACAGTCTAGCCTGGACCAACTGCACTTCCATTCAGGAGATACCAATCATGGAGCTACACAATTCGAGAAGCTGAAAAGTCATCTTCGGAGCGTGACCAGACGGCAGCAATATGCCATGCCTATAGTGGAAGAGGTGGCACTATTCCTGTGCCTTGGTAGATTTCTTCACGCTCTGTTTGTCTGTCTGCATCCGAAAGGACTTGTCTCGAAGTCAGTGGCTTTTGACCATTGGGCTTCAAACTCCTTGCCAGTCTGCTGGGCACCTACTCTACGTAACACTCACTCTCCGACGGCCCGCCTGAAGTCCTCATTCATCCATGTGGTGGCTTCAACGACAACGCCGACCAGCGCTTCACTCAATACTCCCGCTCTTTTGCGGGATAGGGGACCCGGAGATGATCAACTAGCCGTCACCTCGAATCATTGGGCGGCGCATACAATCTATCTGGGCTTTTCTGACTTTTCAAAAGATGAACAATGCAACCTGGAATCTTGGCGAAGAGACGCCGCAAATCACTATTGAATGTATTCGAAACCGAGACATTCTGCTTCTTTGCCAGCAAGCTTGGATCTGATAAAACAAGACAAGTGTTAATTATGGAAACTGAAGCCGGTCCCTCCAGCGTCTACCAGGCACTCCAAGTCTACAGGACTAGGATCTACTAATGGACGCCAAGTTGATCTGCATGCTCTCCAGGCATAAGTCAATTCTCATTTTACTCGAAGTGCTGAGAGAGCAACATGATCTTCGACTGAGTTTTACTACCCCTCAGAGAGACCTAGAATTTTGTTTGATTCGCTCTCTCCCTCAATATTCATTTCCAATGTTTGTCATTCCGAAAACCGTCGACCGCGGCAAAACTACGTGTCAGCTCTCTGTTCGCTCGTCGATCTCCCAGATACCAGGTAACAAGTCATAGCGCGCGAATGACAGCCCATGAATAGCGAAATACCCCAGATTGTTGCCTCTGATTTAACTTCGAAGCTTCTCGAGCACTACTTGGACAAAGTCTGCATAAGCTGCAAAGCACAGACAACACCTTTAGACTTGGGGTAAGCATCCATCATGAGGTTCTCTGGCGCTTACTTCCTTGTGCTTGCTGCATCATTACAGGTCCACAAAGCTTTTGAACAGGCGGCATGTTCTTCCTAGGCGTCATGGAATCAGTATATGTCAATGCCAGCAGGCCTCCCTGTCCGATATGGACACATGACCGCACAAGGGGGCCCGGAATCTGCGATCAGTCACCGTTTCCTCGAACCAGCCGATTATATCTTCAGTGCCTCGATCTCACGGCTTCTTCCACGACTGCCACCCAACTGCCTACAATCCCTTTGGAATTGCCCAAAGCCTGTCAGAAACATCTGACTCCGTTTGACTGCAGGGACGTATAGCCTTTCCATAGGTTGTCGAGATCAGAAAGGCGCAAATTCCACCAAGGAGGTTTATTCTACATCGCTCTCTCTTTTGCTGATTACTCTACGCGACTCCTACTCGAGATCGCATTACTTAGCACTCGAACTTCCACACAGATAGTGTCTTAAGCAACATGCGTAGTCTCTACTCGATCTTTGTCTCGACATTTTCGCTACCTTTTCTGGCATGTTTTGAAATTGATGCTCACAGCCTCTGCATGTAAACGAAGCGCTTCCCCCTTGTTCATCTTCATTCTCATACATGATAACCTTCTTACTCGGCTGATGGTCTGAGGGTGTTCAGGCGAAAGTGTACATGGATCCACTCCATCCAGCGAATGAAGTTCCCTCTGAGGGTGACACGGAGCCGCATCTACCCGCAGGTCATCATGTCCTCGGGTGCTTCCGGTATGCACGATATGATGCCTCGAGGGCTATACGAGGTATGCCTGCCCTCCACTTTAGCCGATACTATTGTTGTCTTCTTCGCATTGCTTCCTAAAGATTCGTACTTCTCGCCTCTATTTTTTATCCTTTCCCTCTGGACTAGAGTCTCGTTCAGGAAGCTTCCATTACTGTCCAGGTTCGTTTTGCCTACTCGTCGTCTTGACGTAAGTACTATGGCAATGGGGCCGGGGGTCCGAACCCACGAAAAAAGCTGGGGTATTGCAGCAGATCCAGATCGGCCGTGCATCCAGTGCGGTGGGAACGGCGCGGAAAAGAAATTGCTGTAGATCATCGAAACGATCAAGTCGCAATCTTGTGCAATGGCTTGATTAAGAACAGGTGAGTCTGGCGTTGATACTGCGAACAGAAAAGATATCAGGCTCTACCTTCAACGTACATTTCATCCACGGTATCTCTGCTATCAGTGCAATCCTTTAAGCGCAATTTTGTGTCTTCATGGTTCCAAGTATCTATGCTCCGATCCCGGTGAAGGAACCCTATGATCGGCCCTTGGCTCTTGTACATCCTTGAGGGTTGAGTATGTACCATCTACCCCAGACTGAAGTTTCCGCCGCTGGAGAAGCCTGAGGATGAGGGATCGAATGACGAGTTTCTCTCCACTCTCCAGATGTAACATGATCAATTTCGCAAGGCAAAATGTGTGCAGAATGATTTGAGATGTACTTGTGTACTAGCATATTCTTCGTACGTCTCAAAGATTGGTCGAGATGAGTGTGTTGTCGTCAGATGAAGAAGCATCCAAGGTAACGTTAATCATGGGGCTCTACGAGTCCTAGGTGTACGGAGAAAAGCTTTTCACACGCATGCAACAGCAGCTTCAGCGAAAACCTGAAATGTATGCTCACAGCCCGAAAGACATGGTTCTCTTCAGAAGTTGGACGTATATTTGGCTTGATTCAAAGAGAACTGGAAGCACTTCAGAGGGCCATCTAGTCACGTGTGAATTTTATATTCGACGTATATTCACGTGACCTCTATCACCAAAGGACGTATTTATGTTGAGACGGAGCAGCGCGATTACAGCTGTGTGACGTAGTCGCAACAGTGGCTTTCGCTCAAGATCGTCCTACGTTTTGCGATTTGTTCTGTTTGAAACGGTCAATTGACCCATTCAATTCATCAGGCGAAGGGTGTATCTAACATTGTAATTAGTCTCAAAAGATCTTTGAAAGCACGCGCTTCACATCCTCCTGTTGATCGTTGTCTCCCTTCTTCCTCGCAGACTTTGTCCTGACCTCTGTTTGCCGGAAATGCTGCGTGTAGTCCTTCCTCCTGCCTGCCTCCTTTTCAGGACTCTCCTCCGTGACAATTGCATTGCCCTTCCCACTCTTCCCTGTTGCCTCGTATCTCGCTTGCATACCTTCCAACATCTTCGCCCTCTCCACATTCTGCAAAAACACCTTATTCTCCCGTGTAGTATGTGCGATCTCAGTCCTCAACCTCGCCGCCCGTTCAGCGTTCTCATTCGCAATCTGGTCCGTCAAATGGTGCCACTTAAACCCCTTCAGATACTTGATATTCCACACATCATCGTGGTACCAGCCTCCCTTCTTCCCGCCGATGATATGCGTATTCAGCGTCTCTGCCACTATTTTGGCGTTTTTCTTGTTGACAAACTCGATCCAGCCGTCGACGAAAGAGCGCTTCTTGTTCCCGCCTGCTTTCACGCGGCGGGTGTGGGCGGCGGGGTCTTCTGGTGTGAGGAAGATGCGGCCGATTTCGCCGTATGGTTCTAGGAGGTTTCGCACGGTCTGGGGCTTCATGAAGGGGGGGACGCGGGAGAGGTATATGACTCCGGTCCGCTTGGCTGCTTTTTGGGCTTTTGCGAGTTGCTTTGGGGTGAGTGCTTTGAGGATCTTGGTAGGGTCGTCGTCTGATGCGCGATGTGATTTCTGAATCTGAGGGATTTCCGCAATCTCGTTTTCAGCAACCTCTTCTTCATCTTGACTCTGATCTTGGCCCTGGTCTTGATCTCGGTTTTTCTTCTTTATTATAAGGCCATCCCGTGTAGGTCTTGCGGAAACTCCATCGGCGTCAGAATCGGATTCTGAGCCAATGTCGACCTTCCTCCTCTTTTGATCGCGAGCGCCGAGGGCAGTGCCCCGACTATCGAGGTTCTCGGAATCATAGCCTTGGTCGTCGTCTTCGCTCTGGTCGGCTTCGAGCCAGTCATTTCGCTTTCGTGTCGTCATTGTGTTTACAAGAATGGCTTTTTGGGCTTGTTTGCAAAAATTTGGCGGAGTTTAAAAGTAAGTCTTGGCGGAAATGGGCCGTTGCCGTAGGGCTGAGATCGTTCTGCCGATCTCCCGTTCCTTCAACTTCGAATCTTCAAAACTTCGGCCCCTGAATTCCGTAAGCAGAATGTTATATATTCAACGATCTTCACCGTAAGTCTTGCGGATGCCTCAGAAGATAAACCCAGCGACCGTGGGACCGCCCCACAACTCCCAAAGCCCATTTCTTTCCGTCCGATGACCGCAGCCGCACACGGCCCGAGAAAATACACAGTCCGGCGATGGCACGAGAACTGGCGACGTCAAATCTGTCAACCTCGTCCGTATGGCCTCCCAAAATAGTATAAACACATCAGAGAGTCGACGGGTGACAATGGGAGGTTGCACCCTTGGCGGGCCAAGCCGTGCCATGATACGAACTTTGAAGCCACTTCGCAAAGCGTAGCCTGGAACCGCAAAGTTCCATGCAGTCCATTGAGCCCAGCTTCACCCTTCAACCGAGGAACGGGAATTGTATGCCCATTGCGGGGACATACATAGTCCAGGCCTCCCCACCAGATCATCGACTTCAATTCTTTCCCGTTCTATGCAAATCAGAACTTATCCTCTCTTCTCCGATTTCGTACCCATCTACCGAAGTACTCTGCCTTCAGCGCCGACACTACTGATTTTCCCTCCTTTCCAATCGCATCAGAACCGACATGCCTCTCATAAAATTCTTCTCTCTCACGCCGTCTTCACCCCTCGCGCTTCCTCCACATATCCAACGAACCTACATCTCCACGCCGTCCGGCCAGCTCGAACTCCTCGTTGCAGAACCAACATCTTCTTCCTCTAGTGCCCGAAAGTCTCCTACTTTCTTCGCACATGGCGGCTGCGGAGCCGCTGCCGTCTGGCTCGAATACATGACCTTCTTCTCCCAAAAACATGGCATCCCCTGCTACGCTGTTTCCTGCCGTGGTCGTGGCGCGAGTTGGTATCCCAGTTTTCTGCGGCTTTACTTCACGACGAAGCGAATGCTAGCGGATGATTTAGTCGCTGGGATTCGGTATGTGGAGGATCTGGAGAACGAGAAAGCTCGGGGCGGTGAAAAGGTGCAATTGGTGCTCGTGGGACATTCCAGCGGTGGTGGGCTCAGCCAGTTGATACTGAATGCTGGAGACGTTTCTGTGCAAGGGCTGGCTCTACTGGGGGCTATTCCAGGGTATGGATCGTAAGTCTATCTCTACCGCCGAGCTTTCACATATTTCTTCTCTGCCTAGCCATCTGACCTTCCCCAGTTACCGCGTGAATCTCAACTGGTTACGCTTAGATCCTTGGTTCAACCTCCGCATGTTCTTCCATTTCGGCCATCCCATGTCTCCGCTCTCATTCACAGCTCTGGTCAAACAAGCTTTCTTTTGTTCCGCTTACCCAGACTCCAAAGTCCGTGAATTTGAGACCAGAATGCCGCATTCCGAGTCCTTTCTCTGGCCACTAGGCATGCTTTTCCGCTTTGTCGATTTCCGAAACGTCGTCCGCGGTATTTCGGGTTGGGGAGGAAACAGATTCTTGTCAAACTCCGGTCAGGCTATGGGACAGCATCGAATCTTGGTACTTGCAGGCGGAGAAGACAAGCTTGTTTCGCCAGATCTGTGTCTGAGACTTGCGAGCGAGATCAGAGGGGCGTACTCAGAGCTTGTTGCGGAGAAGAAAATTGAGGCGTCCAATACTGAAAAGGAGAGAGAGGTTAAGGAGACGAGCCCTGAGGTTGAGACAGAAGGCCAAGGTGTCTGGTACAGGCGTGTCCCTGGGGCGGGACATCATTTCCAGAATGACTTGCAGTGGGAAGAGGGCGCTGGGAAGCTCTTGGAGTGGTATGAGCAGTTATAAAAGGAGTTTGGTACCAAATGCTTGAAGGCCCGCATTTTGGGAGTCTTCTTCGCTCTATCGCAGTTGCACGATGTACAAGCGGTTGTTGCAGGCTTTTCTACATTTTCACCTCCGACCTTACTGGTTAGTGGGCTCTGACTTTTTTTCGAACTACCAGATGCGAGTTCAGTGTCGTCTGTAAGAAATATTCCATTCTCAACTTCCTCGCGGCTATCTATCGCTCTACGTACTGAAACCCCAGCCTTGGACAAAATGATAAGTAATTTTTCCTATTAAGTAGAGAGGCGTACACTTCCTCTCTTAGGTATCTCCGGACGTAGAATTTGGAAAAAGACGCCTAGAGTTCCCTACGGTACTACCCGACACGACCGATACCCACATATGCGAGGCTGTGAAACCTCTTTTTCCCTTAGAAATGACCTTGAGTTCTCATCAGATAGTAATGATACTTTGACTCGCAAAAAATTGTCGGCCAGTTTGCGAATCACACGTTGAATCTCTGGTGGTGAGCATGACTCGTGTGCAGATCTCGCGTCACCCCAGAACGAGATCTCAACGTGGGGAAACTGTGGAGGAGGTATTTACTCTACTACTCCTCGACCACCATCAGCCCTCCCTATGCCCTGAACAATACAGCAATGGGCCAGTAAAGGCCATGCGCTTCAATTCCCTTCGCTACAATGGCGCCTCAACATCTCCGCGTCCCTACGGACAGTCCGTCCTCGAGCAACGACTCCCCATCCTCGACGCGCCTGACGCCAGACTCGGATTCAGAGGAAGAGACGAGCTTAACGCTCGTAGGAGAATCGCAGCGGGGATATGAATTGAAGACTCTGAGCTCCTCGAGCCCTCGAAAAGACATGGAAGACCCAGACGACGGCGACGATGAAGAAAAGAGTTTCCTCCCCGACCGCTCCCAAGGCGCAAGAGATATCACAGACGATTACACCCCCGAAGACGACAGACAAGTACTCCGAAAGCTCGACCGCCGCCTCGTCCTCTTCATGGCACTCCTTTACATGATGAGTTTCCTCGACCGCTCCAACATTGGCAATGCGCGCGTCGCAGGCATGATGCAAGATCTGCACCTCAGCGCCTCGCAGTACGAATGGCTGCTCACGGCCTTCTACATCAACTACATTCTTTTCGAGTGGATGACGCTGCTCTATCGCGTATTTCCCCCGCACGTGTACATCTCCATCTGCGTGCTGAGCTGGGGCGTCCTGGCGTCGCTGCAGTCCATCGCGACGTCGTTCGTACCCTTGTTGATCCTGCGGGCGCTGTTGGGGGTTGGGGAGGCGGCGTTTGGACCCGGTGTGCCGTTTTACCTGTCATTTTTCTTCCGGAGGAATGAGCTTGCCATGAGGACGGGTTTGTTTATCTCTGCGGCGCCGCTGGCGACTTCTTTTGCCTCGACGCTCGCGTGGGTGCTCATGAAAGTCGGACAGGGAGGCCCGGTTGCCCCTTGGCGGCTGTTGTTTCTCGTGGAAGGGTTTCCGAGCGTGTTTGTCGCTGTCTTTGCATGGCATTTCATACCAGATGATCCTAGTACAGCCAAGTTTTTGAGTCCGCGGGAGAGAAAGGTCGCGGCGTGGAGAGTTGCTGTTGAGCGAGACCGTGATGCAAAGCCATCTCAGGGGCAGACTGGCTCAGGAGTGTCGAGAGGCTTGAATGTGAAGCAAGTTCTCCAGACGCTCGCGGACCCCAAATGCTACCTCACAGCCGTACGTTGCAAGCTTTCGTCCGCTATCCATTCTCTATACTAACAACATCAGCTCATGTTCTTCTCCTGCAACGTTGCTTTCAGCTCTCTCCCCGTCTTCCTCCCAACCATCATAAAGGAAATCGGCTATGAATCTCTCACGGCCCAAGCCCTCTCGGCACCACCCTACCTCGTCTCCTTCCTCGTCGTTCTCCTAACATCCCATATCTCCGATCGCCTCCAATCCCGCTCTCCCCTTTTAATCATGCATGCGCTCTCCGCAGCCTTCGGCTACGCGCTCATCGCCCTGGCCGGTTCCCTCCGCTGGCCGCCGTTCTGGCGCTACATTGGAATCTACCCGGCCTGTGCGGGCTTCTTCTCCGCTATCACGCTCATCATCACCTGGACGATCAATAACCAGGAATCAGAGAGTGGGCGGGGAACCGGCATGGCGATCCTGAATGTGGTTGGACAGTGCGGCCCGCTGCTCGGGACCCGGCTTTATCCAGATACGGATGCCCCTTACTATGTGCGTGGAATGTCGGTATGTGCGGTATTTATGGTGCTGGTGGCTGTGTTGGCTATGGGACTGCGGTTCATGCTTTCCAGAGAGAATGCGAGGAGGGCTAAGGAGAAGGGAAGTGCTGGAAATGGAGAGGACGCAGTACCACTGTTCGGGCGTGGGGAGAGGCGGCAAGAGACATTCTTGTATTTCTTATAGCGACGCCTTTCTTGAAGAGGCTTCTGAATACAAACATCCTTCCAATTTCCTCTGTTGTTGAACAATGACGCTTGATCGGTAAGTTAGATTTCAACTGGGTTTCTGCAGGATGACGCCCCAGCTCACGAGACTCGATTGCAACGATAGGTCTTGTTTCGAATCGCTTATGGCTGTTTTGCTGAGAGATCCATGTAGGTATTTCTCCATTCGATCTCAGGGAACGCCGAAGATCTAGCATCGAGAATAGTCACGTGGCAAGCACCTCCGAGCTGCGCTTGTATTGATGGAGTTCCGAGATTGAACTACCTGATTACTGCAAAGCTAACAGCAATCTCAGCGTCAGTGATCCCCGAACAGAAATGAAAATCCACCTTGAAGACCTCCTTTGCCTGCCCCTTTTACCCGTTTAAATGGCCGTAGCAACATCATCATCCAGTTCAATCTCCACAGTATCACCCGTCCGCTCCACGCAATCGCAGCCATACTCCTTCCTATACTCATACTGCGGCAACCCCTCAATCAATCCCAACGCTTTGGAACTCGCCCTCACTTTCGCATACCGACTCGAAGTTCCGGAGCTACTCGCCACCACCTTCCCATGCACCAGCACGCCGGCGACAAGGATGTCTTCGGCGCCGGGAGTGATCGCCTTGACGACTTGCGACATGAGGCGGTAGTCGCGGCAGCCGAGCTCGATGGACATCATGTGGTGGAGGCGGGTGGTGGGGTGGTTGTTGGCGAAGCTGTCGTAGAGGGACATGTCTTCGAAGAAGTATTTGATGTGGAGGTCGAAGAAACGTTGGACTTCGTTGTAGTCGAATCCGGAGTCGATGAATACGGCACCGATATATGCTTCGACGACATCGGGGAGGCACTGCACATTATTAACTTCTGATAGAGCATTGGAGTCCTGAATCAAACCTTTGGTGGATTCTTCACGGTGGTCCAATAATCCCGCGCGCCATCCGATTCCCTCAACGCGTCATCAATTTCATTGACATATTGTGTAATTTGAGAGCTGATATCAGAGTGGTTAGCCCGCAGATGCTGGTGGAAACCCAGCTTGACGGCCACAGCACCCAAGAACTTGTTCGCAACCATGGCCATCTTGTGCTCTGTCAACCACTGTGGATCCTTGTCGGGAAAACGATAGAACAAGTGGCTGATACAAACCATGTCGAAGAGAGAGTCTCCCAGGAATTCTAGTCTCTGATACGATGGAATGCGTTCCCAGCTGAATGGATAAGAAGGATGCATGAAGGCGCATCTGAGCAACCTGGGGTGCTCAAAGTGATAAGGGTGGGCGGCTTCTACCTTCGCAGCCATGTCTCGCTGTGGTGCTGTCACTTGCTCCAGTTGGAAAAGCGGAGGCCTGTATTGCTCGGCATATTCGGACCACTGTTGCTGAGTGTGATCGCTGCTTGCTACGACAGCAGATACAGCTTTGACAGCATCAGTCCAGTCCGAGGGTCTCCATTGCTCTGGATTGTTATGCTCGAGGAAAGCCGCGCCGATAAGAGCTTCGCAAACATCGGCTATTGTCTTGTCCCCTAAGCTATGAAGATAGACGCTCTCGCCACCCTTTTCTGCACCTTTTCCTTTGATGAGCTTGAGGCCCTCTTGGTACCATGTTCGTCGGCTGAAAGCTTGCGATCGGACATACTCGTAAAGCTTCACACTGACAGCATTCTCAAACATGTTCTTGTTGCAAATCATGTTTTTGCGTTTGGTATGGGAATGGTACTCATCGTCGGCAGCATAGCGGCAGTGTAGAGAGATCGAGGTGGCCATTTTCAGAAAGCAATCTCCCAAGAATTCAAGGCGCTCGTAATTATTCCCCATGCCCCGTTTGAAGTTAATTTGTTCCTTCTCATGCTCCTCGGTGTTGTCAGAATCCTTCGTCAAAGCCTCTAAAGCTAGCTCTGGCCCAATATCGAGGTTCAAGGCCTTGGCTGCTTCCGCAGCGATTAGGTATTGTTCGATGCGGTGGATCATGGCCGGAAATGCCAAACAGGTTGCCATGAAGCCAACTGGGATGACTGAGACCAGGAGAGGTTCTAAACAAATGTAGCATGGATTTTTGAGTTTCTTCTCCCTCGCAAGCTCTTTGTCATTCGGAGGCGTGAGCAAGCTATACCTCTGTGAAGTCTTTTCAGCGCGGAAAACTGGTTGTTCCATATTCCAAGTCTTGGTTTTCCGTGTTGCCCGGTACAAACTGCAAGAGTACTCAACGATGCTATTTTCCAGCATCATGGAGGGCCCTTTCATGACATTGTAAGGTACTTCGTCCGAAGCCCTTAGATTAGGTTCTGCTGCAGCAGTGACGAATCTTCGCCCACCGCTTCCCTCATCAACAATGAATTTGTTCACAAGCGAATCCGCAGGAGCATCCGGATCGAAAGGTATTCCCCTGCGTGAACAAGCGTCTTGAATAGGAGCGAAGTCAACCAAGCATAAGGGATCATCGTGCGAGCTCAACGCATTGGTGGCAGAAGGCAAAATAGTCACAAGCCAGTACGACACCTTTGATGGCTCGTTTTCGTAAACTTTGTGGAAGATGTCGTAATAGACTCTAAGAGTGAAAGTCGTCAAACGTTCGAGCTCCTCAGGGGTCACCTTGATCTCTCTTTCGAAGGTCTTCAAGACGGCCATGGTTTGCTTGCTGGAGTCGTCCACGTCAAGATACAATGGAAACTCTGGTATCGTGGGAAGTGGTTTTCGCGCGAGGAGACCGATCGGTTGTCGGGGTCGGCCTGGTGGATCCTTCAGATCAATAATAGTGAGGTACAGACTTGAAGGCATCGAGTCTTGATCCCAGAATTCCGGTTTCATGCGCATCGAATACATGTTTGACTTTTTCATGCTCAAAGCCAATTGCGCTTCTCGCATATGAGGCAACCTTTTGACGTATGCCGGCAGCAAATGCTCATCTAGTAGCTTTTGCTTTCGAAGGAGGATACAAGCCTCAAAGGCAGCAGAACGTCGCGCAGCCGATTTCCTGGGGTATGCCCTCCCAATTGCAGATCGCACAGGAGAGTTCTCTGGGAGTTTCACCTCGCACACAAACTTCCCTGCCTCTGTGAAGACGTTGTAATCCATCTCGAGGTCTATGGGGGTATCTTCAACTTGCGGAAGTAAGGACACAAAGTGCGCCAACACAGAAAGACTTGAACCATACGTCAATTTTGCTCCAGTTTTGGGGTCTGTGTACGATCGATAGCCTCGATCGACCCAAGGGGATCCGTTTAGGTCATCGTCCACACCTGCAAGGAGTCGATCAGCAGGTAGTTGCTGGCACCATGCTCGCATGCGTTCTTCTTCGCGGATGACACTCAAAACTCGTTCAGCCTGGACAGTGTCTCCAGTTTCGATCATGTGCAGATACCTGGAGTTGCTATGTCGAGCTCGACCTCTGGACTGAATGTACTGTATCATTGTCTTGTACAGGTCAAACCGGACAACCAAATTGCATTCGGGGATGTCAAGCCCTTCTTCTGCAACCGAAGTAGCGAATATGCAGTTGATCTGGCCGCTTCTGAACTTGGTTATGGTAGAAATCTGTTCTTTCACGGAGTTTCTAGCAGCCGCGTTGAAATCCCTTCCCAAGGTGCTCCCAATCAAAATAGCGCTGCGGAGATGTGTCCATCCTATTAGTCGAAACAGCTCCCGTAGAAGCCGTGCGGTGTGGCGTTCTTCGACAAAGACCAGGCAACGATGCTCATTGGGTCGGTCGAAATGTCTGGCAAGGTACGAATGAAGTTCGATAACTTTCGAGCTGAGATCTTCCGAGTGCACCTTCGGAACTCGAAAATCGTGTGCTTGGACAATTTCGGCCGCTCGACGTAAGTTTTTGACTTCGTCGTCGATTTCTTCCACGGTCTTTGTCTTCCGTAGCTTCATCTCAACTCTAGCTTCTTTCTTCTTGGCTTCTTTCTCCGAAAGCGCAAAGTTCCAGTACATATCGGAGCACCAACTCCCAAGTTTTGAGCTGGCTTCTTTGGACTTGAAGAACAAACTTTCAAAGACCTTCATGTGACCAAACTCGGATTTGAGCCGCCGGTGGAGGTCTGTTTCGTACGGTTCTCGCAGCCGGTCAAAGCGGACAACTCGATCTTTCGCCTTCTGCTTGCTATGCTGGGCCAGGCTGAGGTCGGATGCCGTCGCAATGGTGGATTGAAGCAAAGCCTCAAGCTCTTGAGCTGCCTGGGTGGCGTCTTCTTTAGAGTCGACGGGCGAGGCAGTCATGCCGAAGATCTTGGGTCTTTTGGCTCGGTCTGGTTCTTCCAAGTAGAAATGCTTGATGATCTCTGCATAAGGATGGTTTTTCTTGGCATGGTGTGCTTCATCAAATATAAGTATACTGATGTTGGCCATCTTTGTGAACGAATGCATGAGGCATTGATTGAGGACTTCTGCAGTACAGACAATGACCATGTTCTCAGAGAGATGCTTGGCCCAGGTTTTCGAGTCCCACAGATCAGTCCCCATGGCACCGCAGAATGATCCGATTGAATGGGCCAGATTGGCTTGGAGAACATTGGATTGCTGAAAGACCAAGGAAACAGAATCAACCAGGAAGAAGGCAACTCGAGGATGCTTGCCGGCAGCACGGAGCTCTAGCTCCTCATCAATTACGTGCTGGAGTAGCATAGTCGCAATATGCGTCTTTCCAGATCCGGTGTCCAAGACTGCAATGGTGTTGGTAGTTTTGGCACGCTCACAAAGTTCGCGTTGGTATTCTCGAGGGTTGGTAATCTTTTGCTGGGTGGCATGTCGAGCCATGAGCTCTTGAATTGATAGATTCTCATTCTCGGCTTCAGCCTTTTTCTCGCCATCGCTTTGCTTTTCCCGTTTTCGATATATCGTGTCAGCTTCCTGGGCTACCCAGGCACTGAAGATGGCTCGGTCTGCACGCCTCTTCTCTGTGCTAGGACGTGGACCTTGCGACGGACCCTCGTTTTCGCTCTCTGAAGCACTTAGACTGACTTCATTAGTAGGCTCATTCGCGCCATCGTCATCAGTCTCGGCGGTGGACATGATGGTATGATACGGGCACGCAGGTGAAGATCTCGCAAGCAGCTAGGCGCCTTCGGATGGATTGGTGCACCCCAAAGACCGGGACTGGGCTGGAGATCAGTGGGAGCCTGGACGGGACACGGAAGTTGAGATGTTGAATGCGCGAGAGTGACGAGGGAGGATGTCAAGCAGTAGAGACTCATTGGAACAGCAGACAACTGGGTGGCAGATTTGGCGGGTAGGTCAACTTATCTAGGTATTTGATGGCCACCTGCACTGGTTTTTGTAGCAGGCCAAAGGTTGTGGGGGACGTCGTTTGACGCTGCGGGAAGCTGCAGGTTGACGGATATCTGAACGCGGCGCGAGAACGCGCGCTCACGTGACTGCAGCCTTGGCATCGAAAATCAACTCTAAATAGACTTCCATACCTAAGGTTGACACTACGAATCCGACACCCCTCCAGCTGCTAATGAACTTCAAGATCATAAAACTCTTGGACCATTCGCCTTTTCGCTTGCCTTTGGAAACATGATCAGCGATGTCGTTCCGCAAGCGTAATACGGCCATCACACGCTCCGTAAATTCAGACAAAGCGCCCACCCCTTCAGCAGCATCAGCTCCTGGCGTCCGCACATCCCCATTGACAGGCAATCTCACAATCTCTACGGGCTGCTCATCTCTGGACAGCTTGCTTGCTGCACATGCCGGCCTGGTCCTCGGGAACTCCCTTCTGATAGAGGAAAGTGGAACAACTGACTACAGCGGCGTTCTCCTCAAGTTGTTTGCAGCAGAGGGCATAGTCCAACAGCAACATGTCCATGTTGTTGGCGTAGGAGAGGGCTGGGGTAGAGAACTCCCTGGGCTTGTGGAGGAAAAGAGCAGCAGGCAAGAGGACCGCGAGTCGAAGAGCAAGGGAAATGTGGTCACCAATGCAGATGATAAAGCCGCTGCTGATCGGATGAAAATTGCCTGGAGGTACGAGAGACTCGGACAGCATGGCGAGTCCAAAAGAGGTGCGTGTATAGCCTCAGCCTGTAACTCCACGGCTCATGGATTCATTCTCCTCGCATCATTTGTTTGTAACTCGAAGACAATTGACAATTGCATTATATCAATCTATACTGAACCAGAGTGTGTTCGCATTCTTTGTTTCATTTGAAGATACTTGTACTTTTTCGATCCTCCAATATTAACTTGAGATCAGACACAACACTATCACGTGCTTCGCTCTCCCAAGAACCCCCCTCTGAACAGTCTCTTAGCGAAGCATCTGCCCAGTCGCAAAGTACTTTCTGTCACACCTTTGACCTAGCCAAACGGTTGATCCCTCCATCCGAGTCCTTTCCCATCAAACACATTCCTATCCCTTCACCGTCAAAGCCATCATCCACGTCGTTCCTCTTGCCTATCCTTGACACGGTCTCGTCATCCCTCCTGTCCAGCTCTCCAACAGTACCCCACAGACTCATTATCCCCACACTGCTGTCACCATTCTCTTATCCTGCTCTCGCCAGCTCTCCGTCCCATCTGATCCCCTTCCTTCACGGTCTGCGGGCTCTAATGCGAGCACATCCCAACCGCCTCACGGTCCTTCTATCTCTTCCACTCTCGCTATACCCTCGAACTTCTGGCCTCGTCCGGCTCATCGAGACTCTCTGTGATGGCGTGCTTGAGCTGCAACCATTCCCGCACGAAGTAGGAGCCGTGGACACCGGGACTGGAAAGGGCAAGGATGAGGAGAAGCCCCAGGGCTTGCTCAAAGTTTATAAGCTTCCTATCTTCAGTGAACGAGGCGGCGGTGCCGGAAGAGGAGTGGGAGAAGGTGGAGAGGATCTGGCCTTTGTGCTGAGTAGGAGAAAATTCAGAATTGTGCTGTTCGATCTTCCGCCTGTGGACGGCGAGGAGGGACAGGATGGGGGAGCAAAGGATTTGGAATTTTGATCTGCTCGGTCCTCACGGTGGTGGCGGAGGCGTTCTCCCTCAATCCTTCTTTTCGTGATCTCCAAATGGCAATCCAGTCACGTTTGTCCCGTTCGAGTTCGCGTGTGTTGCATAAATGGCGATAGCTTTGAAAGGATCATCACCGAGCTCTTTTCTCTCCGAGTTCTCCATCCGCGATTTTTTGTCTGGCCGGGGCTTGGTGCAAATGCAGAGACAGCGGCAGCAAAAGCATACTGTGACGGAGTTGACAGCAAAGATTGAAACCAGGATGGCAACAAGTGTCGCAAGCACGGCTTGGTTATCAGTATCGCTCATGGTGAGCTGAAGTAGACGTTCTGCTCCGAGATGATTATATACGTTGGTGGAGCTGCCAGTGGACGTGAATTCGTATGCACATATGGGCTATCTAGAGCCCAGTGCAGGTTGTTACAGAACTTGAAGAACGAAAGAAAAAACCCATGTTTGAGCGAAGTTGACGTCTGACAGCCTTCTTCAAAAGCTGGAGTCGAGGGCCATTCCTCCGTTGAACTATAAGAAAACGACGTTCCTGGGTATCAAACCAGCAAAAAAAAAGTGGAAATAGGCGTCATGATGCCGTATTCAATGCGACGTCCGAAGAAGTTGTTCTCAAACACATTATGCGACAAGCATCAGCCTTTCGTGGCAATTCCTCACCAAGGTACCTTAGGTACCACGTCCACGTCCCAACATGAAACTTCTAGACTGCCAGCAATGGGGTTCATCCTGGCAGCTTCAAAGTCTCAATTCCCGTCTCTCCATCCATAAGCGTCACACGGAATACCCGTGGACACCTCAGGCATCAACTTAGAGTCAGCAGGAGCATGGCTAGGTACCTCCTGAAGGCTGAGGTTGGGCCCTCCAAACATTCGTTCTGTGTTGCATCAAGCACCTTGCATGGTTGATTACCGTACTCTTTAAATGGAGAACCCTGCCGAGAGTTTCCCTCTTCCACTCCAGCCTTTCATCAATCACACAGACTCCGTTCTCGTCCTCGTTGGACGTCTATCTCGAGGTGAAGGAAGCGAGGGTCCAGTCCACGGACCACGCCCCCACGAATCCCCAATCAATCACCCCTCCAGGGCCTCCACCAAACCTCTCACAGCCAAATCCCACGAAAGTCGCCACCCGCATCACAGCGTGGGGAGACGTCCACCACCTCTCCCTCCACATCTCCATCCCGCCCCCAAATCAAACCCGCCACAATTCCCATCCTCGCAGCAAGGATAAGCCACACTCCGTATCCTCAACAACGCCTGCTTTCCTTTCTTTCCTTACAAGCGCAGCGGCCGCGCGCGGCAGAAGCGAGCACTGCATCGTCCTGGTCCACCGCACACGCTCAGATCAACACTCATCCCGTTCCCTATTTCGCCCCGACGCAAAACATGCGGGTCGCGTCTACGGAGTAACGTCGACGGTCTATCCCATCATCGAGTCCTCAATCATCATCCCGTTCCGTTCCGTCCTGCGGGCTGCTGCACGCAATAACAACGTTTGGACGAGCCGGGCGAATTTACGCAATTTATTAAATCTCCCGTCGATAAGTCGTCGATAGGCTTGCTGACGTTGATTAGGTAGGTGTGTAACGTCACTGATGATTGACGTCTGCTATTTCGTATCTGCCCTCTCTCGAATTTTTGACTGTGAAAACTCCCACTTGGCAACAAGTCGACTCGAAGAGTCCCACGTGCTTGACAGCGGCGACTTTTGTTAAGGTATTGACAGAAGCGGGCCCTGACCCAGAAAACCAGAACAGGGCGAACGGGGGGCGGGAAAAGCGAGCCTCGACTCCGAGGAAAGAGTCGGGAGCATCATCATTCAGGATTCAGGAACCCGACGCGACCGAATCGAATCACCTCACCGAAAGCCAATTTGGCACAAGCGAAAGATCGTCGCTGTCACCCCGTTGCCACGTTTAGACTTGTCCCAACCTTCCCGTTCCAGCGTTCTTTTTTTGCGATCGTCTCGCTTGGGTACAGCCGCTACCGAACCTACCCTTTACCTAGACGCTTGACGCCGGTTACCGCGATAGTGATATCGACCAGGCTCCAGCCCTTCATCAGAAATAGGTTTGTAAGAAAGTCCGTGGGGGCCTATCTCTGTAGTATCAGGCTGCCCAAATTCGGACGTCCACCCTCCGTAGCCATATCCGTCCCCAGTGGTCTGACGAACGAACGCGAGAGCCAGGTAACCCAAGCCGTGACCGAGAACCCCAACATAGAGTAAATCACTACCTCCATAGTTCACACCCCCATACCGCGGATAATCCAGTCCACGAGACACTCATCTAACAAGGGCGAAGATCATCCCCAGGATCCCCCATCGCCCGCGCAAACTGATCTGCTGCCAGGAATACATACGCCCAACCTCCAGATTGGAGATGATACAAGGGATGATGCTTGGGGCGCATCTTTTTTTCAATCTTCCAGATGGTAAGGGAGGGGTGCCTTGGGATTTGCGCATGGACGTGGTAACTGTATTCTCGTATACGTATTGAGAGATGCAGAGATGGGCGCGGCTCGTCCATGATTAATAGTAGCGCCAGGGACCTCTCCACGCTCCCTACAGGAGTTCATGCTAGGATGGCGGCGTGGTTTGGGATGCGTGCAACTTTACTCCGTAGAGCGTCGGACGTCGTTGAATCAAACGTTGTCTGAGAGACAAGTCTGAGAAACACGCAACGGATCTTCAATGTCCTGAAACTGAATACGCTATCTATAAGGTATGTATCGTGCATCTATGAGGCGCCCTATGCAGATCGTGAACCGGGTATCTATCTTTTTCATGTACATACGTCAATAACACCCCATTTCCATTGTTCGAAGGTGGAAATCTAAGGGAGGTCTCTTTTTGCAAACAAATGATGCCGCCCGCTCGGCATTCAAACACCATACCAAAACGCCATGATTGCTTGAAGTCCGTCCCGTCTCCGAACAATGTGGTTGACGGATAAGAGAAGAAAGCAGCTATGCAATATCCGACTGCTGCGGCGTCGAATGCGAACAACGATCGAGCTCGGCTCACATGAAGCCCCTAATTCCCCTGATTCCTCCAGACTTCCCCGACTTTTCCTTCTTGTCTTTCATTTTCTTGCTGATATTCTGTGCGCCACCTGTGGGACAAGAGTCAATTTCCGATCTTAAAGTTACACAAACATGATGAATTTTTTGCTTACCACGACCATACATGCGGAACTCGTTCTTCGACCCATCTTTACCGTCGTGGATGCTGCCACCGGACCCAGTGCTCATAGCGCCCATCCGATCGCCACTGCTGAGAGGTGCGGTGGGGTTGAAGGCATGGAAATCAGGGTGCAGGGGGTTGCTTTCGTACGTTGCGGACAGGTCGTGGTCGTGGCTGACTGGCCGCTCACCGAAGCGATGCTGGAGGGATTCGAAACGAGTGGGGCGCCCTGGATAGCTGTTGCTGTTTGGTCCAGTTCTGTCTGCCTCGTTGACATGATCTCGGCGTGGTCCCTGTGTGAAAGTATCGCCATCCAGCAATGGCTCCGAGAAGGGATGTGGACGACCGCTGGAACGATAGCCTCCGGCGCTTCTGGCGCTCTTGGCACTCAAGCTATTGTTCCTACTGAAATTGACTGATGCAGATTCGTCTTTCGGGAGGTCCGAGTCTGCTGAATCGGTACCGTTGGTATTGCCTGCTGCTGCTTCACGTTCGCCAACGACTTCCTGGTAGCGTAGTTCCAGTTCAGTATACTTGTGCAGAAGACGAGTATGGGTCTTCTTGAGCTGTAACAGCTTGGATGAGCTTGCAGCAAGTGCCGAATCCAGCATTTGCTGAACAGATGGGGGCAGTTGGCCCGAGGAGAAGTTCGCGTTGTGCGGAGAGGACTGAAGTTGCCCTTCCAGCTCGGCGATTCTTCGATCGTAGCCAGCCTTCACCCTATCCCAATCGCCATCTCGGCTCGAGAGATTCATCTTCGTGATTTTGAGTTCGTTCTGCAGCTTTTCGTGGTTGCGGCTCGCCTTCTCGATCTCCATCTCGCGAAGCTCAAATTCTCGTAATCGAGCTTCCACCTCCGTCACCTCGCGGCGGAGGCCTTCAAGATCCTTGAGATCGGTCTCGAGCGACCGGAGCCTATTCTTGGCGAGATCTTCGCGATGTTCGCTTTCTACCACGAGACGCCTGAGTTGGTCACACTCATTCTTTACTCGCTCATAGTCCATTCGCAAAGCCTTCTCATCTCCCTGCCAATGCTTCTCGTCCTCGCGGTAGCTTCTGACCTTCGCACTCAGCTCCGTCTCCCATCTCTTGGACTGATTGCGACTGGTTGTGCTCTCCTTCTTCAGTTGGGCATACTGCTCATTCAGCTTGGCAAGCTTCGCCTTGAGGTGCTTGTTGGTGTTAATGAGATTTTGAGTCTCGGCCTCGACGGTTGCTTCGCCCATGCGCCGCCTTTGCAGCTGGCCAATGTGGGCGAGATGCTGTTGCTTTAGATAGCGCTCAAAGTTGAGATCATTCCGCAGAAGTATTAATTCACGTTGCAGGGATGCACGGCTGTGTGGTTCCGTTCCCGCTTGCTTGGGCGGTAGTGGGAATTGCAAGTTTCCTGACACCAAGCCGAGCTTGGAGACTGCTCTGCGGGACGGACTGGAAGGTTTGCGGCCAGAGTCTGAGTGCTTTTCATCCCCAGAGGCTTGACTTCCTTGAGATGGTATCGTAGGGCTGTCCGGCGAATGTCCTTGCACTAGAGAGTGCTGACCCGACGATCTGGACGATGGATTGCCGAAACTCGCCTGTGATGCTTTCGGTCTGAGGGCGGACGGCTCTACATGTCCAGCAATGGATGGCGATGTGAGCGATGTGGATTGCGTATTTCTCCAGCTGTTGTTAGAGCGCACGTCAGTTGGAGAGCTTGGGTCGTTATTTAGAGTAGCATCGTCGTCGACGAGAAGGGCATCGCTTGGGACTGCGGCGGAGCGATTGGACGACTTGGGCAAGGGAGGGAGTTTGGCGGTTGGCGGTGGACCAGGGTCATCCAAAGTCGCCGAGACTGCTACGCACAGGTCAAGACATTCCGCGACCAGGTCCGCTGGATCACTCCTCAGCCAGCGATTTTCGCTGAGTTCGTCCTCGACAGTTGTTGTGAAGAAGTTGGGGTGGAGGAGATGGACGCGTCGGTGGTCCTCGGTCCGGGTCCGAATGAGTTCTTGGTTCAGGTCAAGACCGTCGGTACCGGGATACTCGGCCGCTTTCAGGTACTTTCGCGGCTTGCGGACGTAGCTCATGAAGTTGAGAGGGAAAAGCCCGTAGAGAAATGTGAAGAAGTAGTCAACTCTCGGTGGAGGAGACGCGGTTTGATCGAATGATTGATGCAGCTTCTCCCAAGATGGATCCACTACCAGAGGTTCGAACTTCTCCTGTGCCATGGCTATGTATTGGTCCATGATACCGGACGAGTGCGTTGAAGACACTTGCAGTTCATTCCTGTAGCGGTCCCAACACAATATACGGCTGTAGATGAGAAATAGTTTTGGTAGGTTAGAGGTCAGGCAGGAGGTGATATGGGGCAAGAACATGATGAGAATGGTTAGAGCAAGATCTACAATTGTCGACGATGTGTCGATCAAAAGGCAACTCTGGAGGTGGTCGATAAGGGGAGTTTGAAGCACAAGGTGGAGATGTGGGGGTTGAAAGCGCACATAGGCCGATAGGAGGCCCAGTGCTTGAGCGCGGTACTTTTTGAGAATGAAGACCCGGTCAATGGCGAGGAGAAACTCCTGGGGAAGGTCAGCTTGACTCGCACAAAACAAAGGCAACCACTCACTTCCGGCATCTTGCGACCGAATGCGACCAGTATCGCTTCCAATTCGTGAGCAATAAAGTCGTCCTCGGGGGAGACGGCTTCTTCTGTTCCGGACGGTATTCTTGTCCTCGCCAGATATGCATCGATCAGCTTGGTGGTGAAGTGGGTTGACGTCTTGGAACGCTCTCCGGAGTGATCTTCTTCCGGATCGAAAGTCATGATGCCCAAAAGGAACTCGCGAGCGTCTTCAATCGTGTCGCGTCGGTGGCCCACGGCATCAATGGTCGGCTTGATTGCCAGCATCCACCATTCGTCGAGACGACTCTGGCCAGTGATGGCTGGGCGCAATAATCGCAGAACACTGACGAAGGGGCCATGTTTCTCTGGACTCTCAAGCACGCTCTTGTTGTATACGGAGAGGAGTTCTTCGTGCAATTTTTGGGAGTCGCTCTCGTCGATGGGGTTGTGGGAGTGGAGGAAGGTTTCTATGGTCCGCTGGAGGTCATCAGGAAGAGGATGCTGCACCGACGGGACAGCAAAGGCTTGAGTGACAGCCTTGACGGCATCTTTGAGTGGCCTAGGAGGAGAGTCAGGCATGGTTCTTCGTATATCAGATGCAGGCATGCGGCTGGCTGCGTTGCGACTCAGGGAACTTACACCATGGTTGAGCTGAACGACGGTCTGAGTGGTGGATGGCAGAGGAGGACTTCAATTGAAGCCGTTCCGCAAGCACAACACACACGCAGACTGGTTTGGTGAGAGGAGGGTTGAGATAGAGGAGCAGGAGGAAGACGAGGAGGTCTGGAGCTGGAGGACGATGGGGAGAGACTAAGGTGCAGAGGGCGAGAGGTGGGGCCAGGGCGTCATTATTTCACGGTGCTGCGTTCGTGGTTGTAGGCAGAGCAGCGCAGTGCAGGCCCAGGGATTCCGCCCAAAAGAACGGGTTGCAGCAGGGACAAGCCAAAGGGACGGCCGTGAGCCTTTGCCGGGATAAGTGTCCACTAGTCGTAGCTAGCGGACCGTGTCAATCGCGCGGATATGGGGACTTGGGGAGATATGAAAAGATTTTGGTGTGGGCGAGCACACAACAGTCTGTGCCGGCTTGTGCATGTTCCACCCACAACCCCCGTCATGGTGCCTGTCATGGATTCCAATCATTTCATAGGCCGCCGCGCCCAAAAAGCAACCCCGTTGATGACCTCCGGGGGCTCGGACGGCGGAGACTGCGACGCTTGACTAGAGAGTGGGAGACTCTTCAAGCCGGCTTGAGCCTGGGTGCAGACTGGAGAGTTGAATACACTCGGCCACTCGCCCGCGGAGCCACCGCCAACCCGCCCACCACCAAGATGAACCCTCGCTCCGTTTCAGCATGCCGTCTGGACACTTCTGACTGGGAGCCTGATGAGGCACAGAGGCACAGAGGCAGAGGGAGCTGTTCACGGCTGTCCCTGCCGCCTCCACTCGTCCATGAGGCAGCCCGCACCGCTTTCTGCCTGATGAAGGGACTCTCGAGCGGCGGTGCTGCAAACCACCCCCCCCCCCTTCTGGCCTCTACGAGATGCGTCGTCAACTGCTGTAACAGAGCTTTCCCACTGACATGGAATTCCCAGAAGTTTGGGTGACATGCACATCCTACTGCACACATTCAGGTCGTTGTCCTCCTACTCGTCCGGCTCTGTGCTTCCACTATGCATTGCATTGTTCTGCAGACGCCGCCGCAGCTTCGTGGGGGACCTCAGCTTATCAGACGTGAAGAAGCCAGGACTCGATGCCGGAGACAGCGGCCAAGATGACCAGCGACAGACTTTTGCCCTCCTGGGTCCCCAGCGCATGTCTCGTCAAGCTCTAGATGCGCTCATGATGCTGGTTGGATCACTTGGATCCCTCTCGTGCATCCTTTTCTCTCCCTACTGTACCTACTGTTGTCTACTGTACCTAGTCTGTTCCATTACCGTCAGCCCGGGTCGTCGTCGACTCCTGACTCGAGCTCTCTCGTTTCGTCTCCGTCTTTCTTTGCTTTGCCCTGGTTGTACGTACTCCGTTCACATCCATCAGACTATTGCCTGTAAATTGGTCGGTGGTTCAGACGAGAGGGCGTCGGCCGCCGGCAACCCCATCGCAACCACATTTGGCAAGCCGACGACCGTTGACCACGGGCCACGATCGTCTCTGGGCGCGGATTGCGCCAGCACCCGTCGAGATCAACCAGTTCCACGCCACGCGCTCCTCGGCTGCGGGCAAAGTGGGGGAACGGATCCGTACAAGTCACCAATGAAAATTCAAGGGGAACCTCTGCACGAGCCGCCGGTTGCTGGAAATAGGAGTCATGAAGAGCTAGAGACGAGTGAGGTATGGCGCGATGCGTCGCTTGGGTCCATTGACTCCATTGACCGACCCAATTGCCCTCTCAGGGGACGGAGATTGCGTTGGACGGTACCTCTATTGAAAGCTCATTGAAGAAGTTGAGAACACCAAATCCCCAGCTCCACAGCTCTGTAGGCTGTAGCTGTTACACCGGATGACAGCCCGCGGAGACGGTTCGCGTACCTGCATCTTCACATCGGCAAAGCCTGCCACGAGTGACCACGCTCCGGCAGCCCGCGACAATGATAACAATCGAGATGGGAACGTCATCATGAATCCATCTCCACTGCTCCACACCTCCCCTCAACCCAAGACGCCGGAGCGCGCAGAAGAACAGGCAAAAATTCCTCCACGGCTTCGAGTCTCCAAACGAAGGCGGCCTCACAGTGGTTCATGTACTACGCCTGTAGCTAGCTATATCGGCAGTATCGAAGCCCAATCATCGACTCTGGGGAAAGACATCCCTCTCAAGTCTCCGAAACCACAGACAGCGGACGCTGCCGCTTAGATTTAAGAAGGTTTGTTTTGTCCGGTTCCACAGTTATAGCCGTCACGAGGTCGATTCGTCCTCGAAGCATGATGATGCCGGTTGCTGAAGAGCAAATGCCAACAGCGGTCCTACCGACATATCCTCGTGCTACGTCGCTTGCGGGGACGACGCTGGCCGACGTCTGACAGGAGGCACGTCTGAAGAATCGAGATCTGAAGCATCATGTCTTAAAATTTGCGACAAACATTTTCGATGGAAGAGTTTTGCCTTGCCTTTCGCAGATGCAGAGGAAGATGGATTTCTCTCCGAACCTCGCCGTCTCCCTGCTACTACAGCAGCCTTCGCGTACATTAGTAGGTTGGTGGATCGCCCGAGAACCGGACCACGTGCTGCCATATTTAGACGTTCTCTTTTCAGGAGTCCAGGACCTCGACTCCTCCTTCCTTGTAAATGTCAAATTTGTTTCGTTGGACGCCGAGATCTCTCCGGTGTACCAAGAAACCCTCTGCTGCCAGCCCCTATGCCATGAACTTGATCCCTTGAAAATACCCAGAAGTTGGATGTCTTTGGGCTCTTCTAGAGCGTAGAAATCCGAAGGCAACATTCCGCGGTTTTCATATCATCAAGAAAGGTAGGGAAGTTGTCGGCAAAAGTTCAAAACCCATTCTTCACTGAATTTGCTTGCGCCAAAGCTCGCATGGAAGGATTCGGCCCTTTTGGGCACAAACAGCATCGGTTACCTACATCTTTGCGAATCAGCCAATGAAGATATTTGGGCTTTAGTGTCTAGCCCTGGACTCTTTGAGCAAGAACGACGAGATTGTCCTGTAAATACTGCTGTTTGCAAAATTATCGACATACCGGGAACTTTTGGAGGGAGCATGGCGGGCGTTTCGGTCGTTTTCCAAGAGGAAAGAGACAGGAGGCTCTCCGCGAATTAATTCTGTGACAGGAAACAAATTATGGTTGAAAGGAACAAAAGACAGAACATCTTCTGTTGCATACCTTAAGACTCCGACTTGCGAGAGCATTTATTGTCGTTGTAGAAGACCCTTGGCCACCCTTGCTTCCTATTCGCCAGCTTCTCCGGACGTTTTCTAAATCTTGGCCCCCAACCGGGCAGCCTCTTCTATCAAATACCTTCCTTCCCAGATAGCCAGGTATCTAACCATTCCAACCCCCGATTTTGCCAGCATACTTGATATTGGCCTCCATTTAATCTATGCGAAACACTTATCTCCTCAGTCTCTCCTTCTGCACAGCCACAGCTCTCATCTCAATCATTCTCCCTATCATCCTCATCCTCCTCTCCAACACCAGCTTTCCCGAAATCTCTCTTTCTTCCCCAGTTTCTTCCTCTTTCAAACTCCCCACTTCTATCCCCCAAGTCTCCACCGAAATGCACCATTTCTCCAAACTCCTCAAAGATAAGCTCGCCGAAGCCAGCAGCGGCAACTCCGCCACCAAGTCCCATCAAACCCCGTCAGCTTCAGGAGCGACGGGCTCGACACTTCCTAAGATTATTTTGTTTGGCGATTCGCTGACTGAATGGGCCTTTAATACGCCAGAAGGGTTTGGATCCGTGCTGACGCGGCGGTGGGAGGGGAGGGCCGTCGTGAGGAATTGCGGTAAGTCTTCCTGCATTGCTGTGATGGGGGATTTTGCTGACTTCTAGGGTAGGGAAAGCTGCGTATGTACATCTTTTTTTTTTACTTGCACGTCTTGAGATTTGTCAGACATTGCGTGCTTATTGTTGATATCCGAATTCAATCTTCTTCCATGTTGTTTCCTCTCCGGAATCCTCGTCCCCGACTGGTTGCAAAACGTCTCGGTGCTCCACAGCAACTTTTGTCAAGAAAAGGAGGCATTTAGTGTATAGTTCTCTTTTCTTCAATTCCATTGTATTTCACGATACTGCCGTTTTCCACGCTATTCACGTTGTCAGCTATCTTGCCACTCTGATCTCAATTCTATATTTTCGCTTCTCCCAGTGCATTCATCCCCACTTCTCTGCCCACTGACACGCCCCTCTCTCCAAGCCAAACATCCGAAACCCTCAAAACCCTCTTCTCGCAAACAATCCACTCCGTCTCCTCCCAACCCCAACCACCACCCCTCCTCTACATCATCTTCCTCGGCGCAAACGACGCCGTCCTCCCCCCCGGCGGCCAACACGTGCCCCTCCCAACCTTCGAATCCAACCTCCGCCACTACGTCTCGATCATCCTAACCACGCCTGCCTACTCGACCACCAAGATCGTCCTCGTCACCCCGCCGCCGATCAATGTCCGCGCGTGCTCGGCACATGCGAAGAGAGAGGATGAGAGGAAGGGACAGGGTTTCAGGACCTGGGATAGTAAGAGGACGTATGCGAGGAAAGTAATGGATGTTGCGAGGGACTTTGAGGCGAGGGGGCTGGGGGATAGGGTCGCGGGGTATGATTTGTGGGAGAGGTTGGTTGGGTGGGAGTGTGAAAAGATGGGGGCGAGGGATGAGGAGAGGTTGCCTGGGTGCGGGCTACCTGGTGCGAGGGAGTTTGAGAATGGCATCTTTACGGACAGGTTGCATTTTGGTGAGAAGGTTAGTTGCGAGTCTCTTTCCCTTCTCTTCCTTTTTCTTTCGGACTGGGAACATTCCTTTCCTCTGGAAGATCTTAGCTTCCCGCGTGTTTCGCAACCATGTTGCTCTCGTCAGGATGAGCAGTATAGTCTGAATTGTTTTTCCTTTTTCCTGCGAGGCTGTTGTCCTGCTAGGTTGTCGAAGCAAACCCATGTCCAGGGTCCTCCTTGCGCGCCCCTGCAACGTGACCGACAAGACATGCGAGACTATTTCAGCGCGCATCTTTCAGTACTTTTTCCAACTTTCTCACATCTCAAAAAGCAAAACCATCCGCAAGGACAATTGGACAAGGAAGCTGACTACGTGCGCTGCAGGGCTACAAAATCGTTACGGATGGTCTATTGGAATTACTGGCGGGGAAGTGGCCCGAGGTTTTTGGATAGCGCTGTTGCCGGGGCTGTGGTATGCTAATGCGAGATCGAGTTTCATGGATGATGGTGCGCGAAGAGGCCTTGCGGCGCTACATACGCAGGTGACATGCGTATCATGCTGGGTTGTTGGATCTGGGATTGAGAGATATGTTCGTCTCGTGAATCGTGTTGGTGGTGCATTTTGCTCCTTGTCGTTTAAGACCATCGAAGACTTCTTGGGCCGGTGGCATGCCCTAACCGGTATCTAGACGTATAAGGTAGACTTGCTATTTTCTGCGGTATAGAACCTTGCCCCTTTATTTCATCATCATCATTGCTTCTATCAAAGCAGTTGGTCTACCCATTCACGCAAACCTGCTTCAATCCTAGCAATTGAACATACAGTGCCTAATCATGTATGAAGACCATGACTCTCATCACACCACTCCGACAGCTCATCCCCTATTCAACGTATTCCCCGCCCCCTTCGGATTCTCCTCGGTAAACTCATCCCAAGCCCTAGCCTTCATAGTTTCCTCATCCGCCTTGTCAAAGTCATCCTCGTCCACCTCCGGCCTGATCATACTCTGCTCGCCGCCTCCCTCAATCATGCCTCCGCGCTTCTTCTCTTCTTCTAGATACTCGTCGATGGTCATAGTCGGCAAGCTGTGGTCCGGACGGAACACTCCTTGCTGCAGACGAGCGCGAGTGTCGAGAAGCGTGAAGGGACGCAGGGGTTTACCGTCGGCGCTGAGAATGGGGCCGGAGAGGCCGCCCATGCGGTTGGGGTTGTCGAGACGCTCAGAGTAGCTGTCTTGACCTCGGCCGGTGCGCTCACGGATGTCTGCTGAAGCTTGCGGTTGGCCGTTTGTTGGTTCTGGCGGCGCAAGGGCTAGAATTTGGAGTTCCTGGGCGGTGGATTCTAAGGTCTGGAAGGTCTGGTGGGTGGCCAAGCTGAGTCTTGTGAGATTAAGGTCTCGGAGTGCTGCTTCGTCGTTTTCTAGTGCGGTGGGATTTTGACGGAGATGCTGTATATTCTTAGCGTTGGGGTATCTTGTGAGGTTGCGATTTCCATACCTCAAGCTTCCTCTTCATCGTATTCTCTTCTTTGAATCTTGATATCTTGGTTTCTCTTCGTGCAGCTGCATCTGTAATAGAAGCTGTGGAGAAGGACTTTCGGTTTTCTCTATATTGCTCCAACAGTCGAGCATCTCCCTTTGAGAGCATGTCATAGGAATCCAGCAGCTTTAAGAACTTCTCATATTGAGTGCTTGCGCTCTCGAGATTTGCCTTTCTGCTTCCGCCGTTGATTCTTAGTATCAGCTCTGCCAGATAATACGTGATCAACATGTATTGCAAATCCCCCGACGAAACATCTTCCAGAGTCTCGTTTGGACTGAAGAGAGTCACCTGGTCAGAGACACGGAGACATTCCTCGTAATCTGATATGGTGGATCTGAGGCTCTCTTGGTAGCTTGGGCTGTTTGAGCTCGGGTATGCATCAAGTTGCGCTCGTTTTTCTTCAGCCTGCGAGAATAGCCCTCGTAAACTCTGGGGTTGACCGTCCATCTCCGACAGTCTCTTCAAAGTGACGTTCTTGATAGAGGCGAAAGGACGTTACGGACAGCAGAGGATGAAGGCAAAAGTAGAGCTCTGACACGGTTCTGTATGTAATCAGGGTTGATGCTGTGGCGGTCAGAGGTCGCCACTAGAAGGTGCTAGACAATTGGCAGAGAAGGAGGGAACTTTACATGGAGCTGGCTGGTCTGGTCTCGTGATGAATTTTGGTGGTGAAGTTAATGTCCGAAATGTCGTTGGCGTCTTCCGCAAGTGCCAAGACTTGAGCTCAGAGCTGATGGGACTTTTTGCAATTCTCAATTTCACCTCCCCACAACTTCCTTCAGCATGGGTTGAACCAGCGACAGCCAGCGACTCTCATCTGAGACGTCAGGTAAGAACTCTTTTTAAATTTCGTGTGTTTCCTGAATGATTATAAAACCTGTAACAATCTGTCAATCCTCTGAGCCGTTTAAGCCGGTCTTTGACGAGAAATCACACATCACCTTATGACTCCCCATTTCTTCAACTTCTATGCTTAGCAGTATTTCTGGTGATGTACGCTAACGCCTGAATGTAGCCTTTTCTCCATCGTCCCACAGAGGATTGCAGCCATGGCTGTAGAAATTCCAGTCGTCGAACCGATTCCAATTTCCTTGGTTAGCTCCCGCTACCTCTTATACGACATCAATGTCATTTCCTATCTTCGCCGCGCCCACAACATATCTGGGGTTCTGATAGGGACGTTGCCGCAAACACCACACCAGAATGTTTTCCTCGGCCTGCCTCTTGAGCTTCTACCGGAAGAGGCGCGGTTGCTAGTTGAAAAGAACGTCGCATACATTGTCGATGATGCTGCCGCACATGACAGTGGTATTGTGGGCTTGTCTGAAGAAGAGGAGACTGCTTTCCGGCAAGCTCTACGGTTGGAGAGCTCCAAAGAGTCCAAGGCGGTTGAGGCGGTCAAAGAGGGTCGCAAGAGGATATCACTTGGAAAGAAGAAGAGGGCTTCCGGGCAGGAAAAAACACATACCATTATTGGTGGAGAAAGAGACGAGGAACCTTCCAAGGCCGATGTTTTCCTGTTCGACTCTCCAGCAGCTCACTCTCAGCCTGCGAAGCCTAGCGCGTTCTCCATGCCGGAGCCCGCTGCCCAATTCAACATCATCCCGTCTACTTCTACACCACCGCTGTCATACCAGCCTCCTTCTCCGCCTCTACCAGTTCCGCTTGTCCCCACGTCGTATTCACTTTTCCGTTACCTCCACTCCAAGGGCTATTTCCTCTCTCCTGGGCTCCGCTTCGGCTGCCAGTATATGGCATATCCAGGCGATCCGTTGCGTTTTCACAGCCATTTCCTGGCAGTAGGGAAGGATTGGGACGAAGAATTGGATTTGTTGGATGTGGTTGCTGGGGGACGACTGGGGACTGGTGTTAAGAAAGGCTATTTGATTGGCGGGGAAGTTGGGAGCGGACGTGCCAAGGGGAAGGTCAACCATGGAGAATTAACGGAAAGTGGGAGCGAAGGCGATGTGAGAGCCTTTTCTATCGAATGGGCAGGCATGTGATTGTTGATCTGATGCACTCAGACGGCTTGATACCCCTATAGAACATAGGTTCTCAAGGACTTTCACATCGTAGTCATCATTGGCTTTGTGCAGACATGAGATTGCAGAATCTTTTGATATCTAATCGCTTCGTGGACCTTGCAAACAAACTCTCACTTCGTGCTGTTTCCGTTGTGGTCAGCTCTTGGAATCTAGATAGTCGCTCGCTGCCCTCCGCTTTCATGTCGGAGTCTGATCAATCCCAAAGCGTTCAACATTTCGAGTTGGATTCTTTTCAAAAGTGCTGCTTCACACCCATTACGTGTTAGTTTTGCGCGTCCCGTCAATGTGTACATCGTAGCAATCGTACTTCCATATGTATATCCATACATTCAGTCTTGTCCACAGTCCATTTGTAGCCGGAGTAGTCGTACCCCTCACCCAACGTCCACATTCAAGAATTGTCATCGGCCCGCTCCAAGAAGGTTGGATCCACATCTATCCTCCGTTCGAACTTCATCCACCAATCCTTGAAAGCTTTCAAAGGTATTGTCTCTTCACCGCCCCTGTTTCCCGAGAAACTCGCCAGGAAGTTGAACGCGTTTGAGATGATCCGCTGCGCCAGGACTTTCGTCGCAACCCGCACGGGCTGGGAGCGCGACAAGACGAGTTCGGAGCCTGTGGGCTGGAAGGAAGGCGTAGCACTCGTGTTTGCGACGGAGGATTTGAGGTTCTGGAGTGCTGCAGCAATGTTCGCGACCGGTTCAACTGATATCCCAACGGTCACTGTCGCTCCCCCGACTGTGTTGTCGTCCACCATAGCATCTTGATCTGCCGCAGTGCCGGAGCCAGAGGTGCTGCCCGAGACTTTGAAGATTGCGCTGGGCTTCTCATTTGCGATGGCTCCCAAGAGCTTGAATTCGCCGGGACCGGTGGCGGTGGGGAGCTGGATGTAGACTCCGGCGGCTGTGTCGGGCGGGAGGCTGGTCCCTGGGAGGAGAAAGATGACGATGTGGGCGAAGGATGGGGCGGCAGGGAAAGAGAATGCGAATTGGGTCTCCGATATGGCGGTTGGTGGGGTGAGAACTGGGCGCGAGGAGATGATGAGACCGAACATTGTCAACTCTTGAATGCAATACAACTACAAAACGAGACAATTAGTAAGAGACAAATGGAGAGAAAGAACACGGCACGACGCCGTGTACCTATTGATTTAGCATGGACGTAGTTGGTGTAGACTCAGACTCGTCACAGTTGTGTCGATGCTTCAGTCAGTGGATTTTGATCGTGAAGCTTCGGGAAGTTGCTGTCAGTTCAGCCCTGCCTAGAAGTCGAGTCAGTGCCGGATCAGCGTGACGCACTTCGGGTCGGCTTCGCCGGAATAAGATTGTTCCAGTAGCATCTCACGGTCCGCCTAACGTTAGCGACAAGAATCAACAAACAAAAGCCATTCCAGAACTTCAAGACATCGGACACTACATACTCCTCAAACTCCCAGCAGTACTCGTAAGAGGCTAAATACAGGAGACACCCAACTCCTCAAGAACAAGTGACTCTTTTCAGGTTAAGGCTTTCCCTATCACCAAAGCATGGATCCCGATGATGCACCTCCGGTCAAAACAGACGAGGACACTGAACTGGCAGAAGCAGAGCCAATGCCTGAGGGCTCTTTGAAATCAAATTTAGACCTTGTGAATGAGTGCGACTGGTAAGCTGCTCTCCAGTTCTTATGCCTGTCTGTCACTTGCGATTCGGCATAAGAGATACTGCTAGGCTGACTCCTCACATAGCTTCCCCTATATTCAAGTCTCTCCTTCAGCTTACCTCTCCGCGGTGTCAACCCTTTATCACCTGCGATGCTCTACACATGCCCAGCCCGAAGTTACACTGGGTTACCTTCTCCCATCGGTAGCTCTTACGCTCCAGAACATTCCAGGCTGGGAAGTCTCTTCTTCAGATGCAGATCCTCGCACAATTACCCTTGTTCATGGTGAAGATGAGCCTAGCCGCTCAGCAATCGTGGCAGCTACAACATCAGCTATGAAGGCGACTGGCCATTTCAAAGTGCTGGAGAAATGGCGAAACGAACTATATCCTGTTGTTTCTCCGGACCGCACCTTGCTTTTCAGCATCGAACGCTCAGCGAGTCCCCTTTTTGGAATCGTGAGCCACGGTGTGCATATGACATGCTATACTCGATCGAAACAAGCCGATGGGAAAGACGACTATAAGATCTGGGTGGCTCGGCGCGCGCGGAGTAAACAAACCTACGGTGGTATGCTAGACAATGCTGTTGCTGGCGGTACAGCCACGGGCGAGGTGTTCTTTGAATCCATCATCCGTGAATCAGCGGAGGAAGCCAGTCTCTCTCCGGACCTGGTCCGAACAAAAGCGAAACCCTGCGGCACCGTCTCATACTTCTACATTCGCGATCGCCGCGCTGGTGGAGAGACCGGGCTTATGCAGCCCGAGGTACAATTCCTGTACGATCTTGAATTAGACGACTCTGTTGTGCCGAAGCCGAGCGACGATGAAGTTGAGGGATTCTTTCTTTGGAGCATCGAGGAGGTTCAAGAGTCCATGAGAAGGGGCGAGTGGAAGCCAAACTGTGCGATAGTCATGCTGGATTGGCTTGTGAGGCATGGGATACTGACCGCTGAAAATGAGCCGAAATATTCGGAGATCGTCTCCAGAATACATCGAAGACTGGAGTTTCCAAGTCTCTAGGAACCGTCAAAGTTGGCTGTGGAGCATCATCTGGCCATGGATGGCGCATGAAGTCGAACATCTGCTTTTGGAGGAAAATACCAGCCAATGACTCTAGCTCGAGAGCTTGAATACCCGAAGAAATTACGTCTCCTGAAGACCGCTATCTATGCCCCGCCGTGGATTCTCTAGGGTTGATCGTGGCACAGAAATTAACCATGCAGCATCAGGTAGATTCCCAGATGTTTACATATGCTCAGCATCCAGCTCTACTCTGCGAAAGGAGATAACTCCGAGGCATAAGATTGGTTGACGTGATTTGCTTGTACCCGAGAACTTTGCACAGAGCTCAAACAGTGACGAGGAAGCACCTCCAGAACGCGATATCACGTGATAGCCCGTTTAGACCAGTGGAAAAATTCCGCAAGGCCGCGATGTCACAGGCACCCGAGTTCAACTGAACACCCAAGTCTGCCAAACTTCCTCGCGGATCTCTCACCAACAACATTCCAGCGAGTTTGCTGCCAACGCCGAAACACGAGTCACATCAAACCCGCAAAGCCGTGTTCGATCCGAAATCACCGCCATCATGACGGACGCGCAACTCTACACCGATACCTTCAACATCACCTCAATCAATTCCCAGAAATACGATCGCGTGTCGCGCATTGTCGGCTCTTCCAACGACCAATCTACCTCCATCAGCCTCGACATCAACCATGAGCTCTACCCTGTCGGCGTCGGCGAAAACTTACAAGTCTCGATCGCAACAACACTGAATCTCGATGGGCGCAGGGACGACGAGAAGGGCTGGCGGGAACAGAAGGGGCAGCAAGAGACGACACTGGCAGACATGTTTGATTACGTGGCATATGGGAAGATCTATAAATTTGAGGGCGATGCCGACGGGGACAGCGTGTGAGTCTTCCCTGTGGAAAGCGAGCGAGGACCCGGGAAGCCTTGAAGGTTCGGTCAAGCTAATGAGAGACCGTTGCTGACCAGTATGTGCAACAGGAAAGCCTACATCTCCTTCGGCGGGCTACTTCTCTTCTTCGAGGGGCCGTTCAAGAAGCTCACGCCTTTGCGGACCGACATGAGCGTTTATCTGCTATTGAAGAAATGAGTCCAAGAAAAAAAGCGCAAGATCTGGAGTACATATGGCGTATGGGAATATCACGAATGGCGTAATGTTGGACCACGACTCTCCACAAGGCTGGACATCACCTTCTCCATATCCGCGACGTGGTCGTTTCGCGAAGGAGAAGTACGACAGGGCACGCAGAAGAAGTCTCTGTAAATGGAACATATGCTTTCGGAATGGAAGCCTATGAAAAATTCATGGCATTCGTGGTAATTCGAGATCGAACGCACTAGGCCTATATTGATGGCCTCCAACGCCCAACCCTGGGAGAGCATTCCTGCATTCGAATAACTTCAATTGTCGTCTCCAACAGCATTTGGAATGGGCTGAGACATCTTCTGAGAGGCTTTCTAAGTTTATCAAGGTACATGATTCTCATGTGCATCCTCGTGTTCTGGCCCCCGAACCTCTTGTCTGTGTCTTTTCCTCCCGAACTCTCACCACGTCTTCGTATCCAGACCCCGACGTCATGTCCGGCACATGTAAATTCCTTGGAGGACTGGATTGCAAACTGCACAGCTTGAACTAAAAAAAATTGATTCGACCAATTCATTTTTTGAAAGAAAGCCAAATTTGTTGTATTCGATCCAACCTACCCCAACCAAGCTTTAATGATCCTACAGCCTCAAATTGACCAACATCGGCGGCCGCATGATCGCGTAGTCTTAAAACACGTTTCCTTCCAATCCCTGCATGTTTAATCAATTTACCCCATACTAACTCACGAGCCTCGCTTCATGCAACGTATCCCCAACAGCAGTCTTTAACAAATTCATACAATTCAGAATGTTTTCTTCTTCACCTGTCTTCGACTGGCCATCTTGTCAATTGTCTTTCCAGCGCCAAAATGCGACTTCAAATCATCCCACCTAGCCTTTTCGTGCTGTCGTCTTTCGTGCTTTCTACTCTAGCGCAAGATGAGATTCATGCGCCGACAGAGGACTCCATAGTCTCTCATCGCAGTGCGGGATGCTCTCTGACCGATTCGGATATCAAGCATCCCGAAGAAGTAATATCTCAAATTGTATCACTCAAAGGCAGCGATGTTAGGCTCTACATGCCGTCGAACTACACTTCAACAGATGGCAAACCTGTACCTTTGATCGTGGTGTTGAGAGATGAAGGACAAACCACCGCCGAGCTGGAGAAAGTCTCGAGACTAAGCAAAGGGAAGATCAATAGCGAGGCTGTGGTTGCGTATCCTGAGATTGATGTACGTCTTCCGATTTCTGTTCAGTGTATGAGCAACCAAGATCATCCTCCGAAGGAGTCACTCCCCACGGCACGTACGCATTAAGGGAAGAGTAGTGGCTAATTTCGCAATCGCGACTATAGGGCAGCGAAAAGACAACCTTAACGAGCCTCCTCCCACTCATCACAGAATTATCCGACCGCCTTTGTATCGACCCAACCCGCATATACCTCACCGGTCTCGGCACTGGCGGCACAGTCGCAAGCCTCGCAGCTTGCGACCCGGAGATATCCCGACACGTCGCCGCTTTCGGCATGATGAGCCCTGCGCTGTACGTCAGTTCTTTCGCAGGCGACGGCGTGGATAGTGCGGACTCCGAGGACTCTGCCATGTGGAAAACGTGTGAGCCTGGCAGAAGGCCAGTGCCCGTGATCGCCTTCCACGGGAACGAAAATGAAAAATATCCGTTCTGGGGCACGGAGGTAGAGGATGACGGATTCGATTTTCCTGATGACGAGTCTGAGGAAGTAGAGGATGGGACGGAGAAAGAGGAGCTCAAGAAGAAAGACGTTACACCGAAGAGGCCGGTGACCAGTGTAGTCAAATGGCTCGTCAAGTGGGCTGTGCGAAACGGATGCGGACAAGGGCGCTCGACCGAACCCCAAAGGGTTGGAGATATCAATGTTGCCATGCTGGAGAGGGGCTTTATCGCCGAAGGTGTCGTCAACGAAGGAACAGTTATGAAGGCGACATATCAGTGCTGGCTAGGTGAAAAACGTCCCTATCCGAAGGGCATGGGCAATATGGGAGACGGGAACACTTTCGTGCCAACCGAGGAGCTGCTCGCCAGAGCCGATCGGGAGGCGAATGAGACAACCGAGGAGAAGGAGGCACGGCAAGTGAAGGAGTTGGAGGAAGAAGCCGCGCAGCAGAAGTGGGAGCAACAGAAAAATCAGGAACTGGAAGCAAACGCTATCAGTGTTGTGGAGAACTACCTTCTACAAGGGTTTGCGCATGGCTGGCCGACTGCGAAACTGCAGCAGGTCACGCGAAATGAGGAGCAGAAGGTTACTGTCAAAGGGAAGCAGATCTGGTTCGATGGGACGAAGGCGTTACTCCAGTTCTTCCAGGAGCATGTTCTGCCCAGCGAGGAAGCGATGGACAAGAGCATCGAGGGACGCGATTTGGACGAGGGGCTGTTGAATGAGGAGCAGGGCGACCAGGCTATCCAGGAGGCGAGGAAGGCGGCCATGGAAAAGGATAAGGAAGCAACAGGGGCCGGCGTGAAGGAAGCAGAGGAAGGAGGTTTGCCCATAATTGATACTGAGAATTCGGGAGAGAAGCTTGAGGAGAAGTTGAACGAGAGGAAGGGAAAAATTGGACTCGACGATGTCATTGTCGGGCCCGACGAGATCAAGGATGATCCCGAGGGTGCTGAAGAGAAGTTGGAGGAGGTAATGATGGAGACAATTGTTGGGGAGAAGGAAGCACTACGGCAAGAGAACGAAGAGTTGAAGGCGAAGAATACGGACGAAAGGGTCGAGGAGGTTGAAAAGATGGTGAGTGAAGGGAAAGAAAATGATGGCGCCGACGAGGTCATTGTTGGCCCGGACGATATCACGGCAGATCCTGAGGCGGCCGAGGAGAAGTTGAAGGATGCAATGATGGGGAAAATTGTCGATGACAAGGAGACACTGAGAGAGGAGAACGAAGAGCTGAAGAAGGAGGTCAAGGATGCGAAGGTTGAGAAGACTTCGCCGGAACACAATGAACTGTGATCGCATGTTGGTTGGAAATGGATGCGTGGATAAAAGCTAGTCAATCAAACGGTTCATGTGCAACGCACGCTTGGTTACATCATGTATACCTGAGGTACACGTCAATTCCACACACATTGGAGGCGCTCCGGAGGTGCTAGCACGTCCACAAAGGTCTCGATATGATATATACCCCATAAGTCACAAATAACATGCAGTGTATCATTGAACATTAGTAACTAATTCTTCAGACCTCTAACCTCAACAATAGTGCCATCGACAAGTCCTTTCAGCCATCCAACCAGGACGCATGCCACTCCAAGGCGCAGACCAAGAAAGAAACTATTAAAAAATTATTTGCGGAGTATTTGAGGAATGCCAAAAAAATGAGGTCGATGGTCCACAAGAGGTCAACCCTCGAGCTGTTCGTAGTCCCCGTGCCTATTTCAATCTCTAGCCCATGGGCCTCATCAATTCACAATCCCTCGCGAAAAGAGGGACTTGAATGAAGAAATGACATGAGGATCTCCACACGATTCGAGGCAAAAGTGCCGCGACCACAGGCTGCGCTTCTTAGACTTGAGATCCGTAGTAGCATTTCCCTGGAAGGCGACATTAGGTGCCTCGACGCTTGCCGTGACATTTCGAGAGAAGAGCGACCTCAAGGTGGAAACAGAAATGAGAGGAGGGGGACCGGGATGCCTACACGATTCGAGGCAGAATCGCCGCGACCAGAAGCTGTGTGTCTTGGGCTCAATATCCGTAGTATTTCCCTGGACGGCGACATCAGGTGACTCGAGGCTTGCCGTGACCTTTCGCGAGAAGAGCGACTTGAGGGAGGGAGTAAAAGGAGGGCAATGTCTAAGCCTACACGATTCGAAGCAAAAGTGCCGCGACCACAAGCTCTGTCTCTTGGGCTCGAGATCCGTAGAGTTTTGCTGAACTTCGACCGCCGTATCACGCGCCTTCAAACTGGGATCACAAATTCCGAAGCACAAAATCTTCCAAAGCCAGTTGCGTTTCTTTGGCTCGAGATCCGTGGAGCTGTTCTCTACATCCCGCGACTCTACACCGTTGATCATCCCGGGGATTGCTGCTGGGAGAACGGTGGGGACCTTGGTTCCCCAAAGTAGAGTGCCTGGACGCCGGCCAACAGTTACAGTCATTGTAGTGAAGCCGGAAGGATCCGTGGTAGTTGCAGTCGGTGGAATCCATCCCTCAGGTTCCGTGATGTATACAATTCGTGTAGAGCTGAGCCCGGCAGGTTCCGCGGCCTCTTGAAGTACAGGGAAATAACGTCGCTCTGCACGAGCTCGGCGGGAAGAATCGGGCGAATGACCCTTACTAGGCCAGCTCCATGGCTTATGAGCAGCTGCTGGCGGTGGTGGAGGTGGCCGAGGCATGTGCGCGTGCGGTGTCTTGGGCGGCCTTGGGAAGCCCCAGGGTTTTCGGAGGAGCTCTGGGTTGTGGTTCATCTTCGTCGGGACTGAAGAAACGACGGTCAAAACCTTGGTCTTAAAGCCACCAGCACAGTGGTTGCAGGGAATAGACTTGGTGACATAGGTCGGGTTCCTTTGTGGTACCGGAACATGTGGTCCAGGTCTGTGAGCGGGATGCGGCCACTGAACACGGCCTTCGGGCAAAGGGCCAGGTGGGAAATTGGCGGGACGGGGCCACGATGAGCCGTGATGGGGATGCGGGTGCTGGGACTCTCCAGGATGATGGAAAGGATGGAGCGGGATCACCGGCACATTGTAGTTCCATGGCATAGGAGTCTTGGGATTGTAATGAGGCTTCCTGGCACAAGAAACGCAGCCTGGTCGCGGTGGGAAAGACCATTTGCCGGCAGAGGCGTCCAGCTCGGAAATCTCGTAAGTATTGGACGTCCTGGGGTCGTAGTGGATTTGCATAACTTCCGGCTTGCACTTCCTGCACTTTGGCGACGAAAGGAAGCATGATGTCTTTGCGGAGACGGGGACGACGGGGCACCAGTTGCAGGTTTTGACGTAGTAGACGGGTTCCGAATGGGCGTAGTAGAAGTTGATCTCGTTGTTGTCGAACAAGTCCAGGATCCAATGAGGCAGGACTGACGGCAGGGGCAAGAAGCCATCGTCGTGGTGGTGCGCCGGATAGCTTGGGTGGTGATGAGATCGGTAGCCTCCACGGTCTCTGCATGGCTTTTTCTTCGGCCAACCGCATTTAGGCGCCTGAATCGACTGGCAAGTCTTGCTCTTGCACTTCGGAGTTTTGAAAACGTCGACGTTGATCGTGTAGTAATTCTTGGTGATGTTGAAATTGTTGATCGTCTGGTTGATGTAATGATCCGTGACATTCAAGAAGAAGTTATGGTGGTGGATAGCGTCAACAATAGTTGTGTTGAAGTGTTGCTCGGTAAGATTCAGGGTTATGGGGGCGTTGATATTTGTGATATTGTGGACGTGATTTGTGTCGAAGTGTTGCTCCGTAAGATTCAGGGTTATGGGGGCGTTGATATTTGTGATGTTGTTAATGTCATTTGTGATATAGTTGTTGTGGTTCGTAACGTTAGTATTGTGATTTGTGATATAGTTGTTGTTATTTGTGATGTTCTGGTAGGGCGTCGGAGACGTAGTCGGTCTATCAACGTATGTGGTGGAAGTGATGGTCGTCGTAACATCGTCGGGCAAATCGACATATGTCGTGGAAGTGATAGTCGTTGTAACATCATCTAGAACATCCAAGTTAACGAGAGTGGTCGACGTCAATGTCGTGACAGCGTCCGACGGAAAGATGGACGCCACGTCAATAAACACTGTCGATGTGATGGTCGTGACGATCTCGGACAAGGCTCCTGAAGAAGATGGGACCGGAACGAACACTGTAGAAGTGACAGTGACCACAGTCTCGGGCGCCGAGGATGAACTCGTTGTGTCGTCAGGGCCAGTTTGTGCTGCAATCTCTCCGTTGGCAATGATAACTATTGCTTCGGAGGTATTGTCGCCTGCGATGACTGTGGAGATAACGGTGGATTGCTCATCAGAGACCACAAGGGCATCAGACGTCTGCCTGGAGCGCAACGTGACAGAAGGGGCTCCTTGGTTCAGTTCCGAGGTGGCCTCGGGCACTAAGCTCTTCAGGGCAGGAATTTCGGATGCCGGTGAAGACGTGCCGTCGAGATTGGCCGCAGCTGACAGGAGATACGCAGTATAGGAAAGTGGAGACTCACTGGCAGAAGCAGAGCTTGTTGAGACGCTCTCGAATGAAGACGTCAAAGTCGGGTCGGTAGCGGCGGAGGAGGAGGAGGAGGAGGTGGTGGAAGTTGACGCAGGAAGGTCGGTTGACGGGTCACTGCTCAATTTTCTCAGCCTCCGTGCTCCTATGATAGTTGCCTTGTAGGCGCCGCTTCCGAGTACCGACTTTAGATAACAAGGTGCTTCTGTTCCAGCGTCTGTGGCAGGGGCGTAGGCAATGGCCTCGCATTCGTCGCTTGCGTCGCACGCCGCGATGCAGGAGTCGAGGTTGACTACCCATTCTGTGGCGAAATCTCCGGCAACATAGTCCACGTAGCATTCCACCGTGAACTGGTCACCGTCGTTCGGGGCCGTATAGACCAAGCCATCATCTCTGGGACATACGTCTCCGAGAGGTCGACTAGGGGCGACAGGTGCGGAGGCGGACGTGGAAGTTTGATCGACTCTTTCGACTGCGGATGAAGTGGGAGCTATGCTGTTGTCCACGGTGCTGCCAGGAGTGACAAGCCAGCCGTCAAAGCTCAGAGTCGAGCTCGAAACTTCAGTTGAGCTTTGCAAATCCAAGGGGAGGGTGCTTGCAAGGACCTGGACTGCTGCAAGGCTGCTGGATGATAATGTAGACGCGGCAGCAATCGAGCTTGATTCTGTGGCAACTGTGGACGGGTTGGAGTTCGTGCTGGCTGTCGAAACCTCGATCGCTGCGATTTGTCAGTCTGATTGCCTTGACCAGGTCGCTTGCTTGGGGATGGAGTGTAGTCTTACCATTTCTAGGGTAAGCAAAAGCAACCCGGGCCAAAACCCCAAGGGCTATAGTCCCCGTCAACATCTTGCAGTACGGTCACTTGCAGCTGAGACCGAAGGTGAAGACTGCAGCAGAAAGTCGAAGAAACGAGAGTGCAGAAAGTTCTAAGACAAAAATCGGGGGTATTCCTTCTTGTATAAAACGTGGTCCTCTCGTGGCAAAATTGCCACGATAGAACGAGACAACTGAAAGCAGACATAACCGTCCGCGGAACGCTATACGGGTCAAGGGGCTTAGGCTGTTCGATATGCAGGGCAACAACATCTTCACGGATTGCAAGCAAATGAGGATATTTGGCAGACAGAAACAGCAAAAAGGACGATTGGGGATATGCAACGTCGAAAACAGCCGAGAAAACGGTTATTGTTGTTTTTCTGAGAAGTCTCGCTCATCGGCGAGGGCTGCTTTGTGTTGTCGCAGGCCCAATAAAGAAGAAGAGAAAAGGCTATAGATTTGCCGGAATTGCTGGCGTCCAGATTGGGTGCTCTGCCCGCTTCAAGGCAACGTTCAGATCGCTCCTAGTAATAACGGGTGCGGGGCCAGAAGCTGGAGCCGATGTTGAGAAACGACGATCTGCCCTCCGCGCAAAGAGACTCGTCGCGGCCAACCCACTTCTGCATTGCATCGTCCAGACTGTAGGGCATCGCCTCTGCCTGCTTACCGCCGTCCATTGCCACCATTACTATCGTACAGATGCCTCAACCGACAATCTCCGAATTGGCCGACAGAGTCAAGAGTTGGATTCGACGAGTTCTTCGACCCACCGGCAAGGGCTCTGATAAATCAAAAAGGTAAGTTCGAACGCTGCAAGCATAGGTACCCTCGCGGTGGCTCAACGACTGCAGGAACAGCAGTCCAAAAATCAACCAGCATGGGGTATACAGGCAGTCGCGTCCTGCCACTGCCCGATGCAACCGAAAGCAGGCGAACAGAAAGTCTCTGCTCGAGCTGCCTCTCGAGAGTCCAGAATTCGACATCGACTTCGAAAAAGAAACATCTCGCATCTCACCCGAAGCATATTATGCTGCTCGTCAGAATGAGATAGTAGCAGCCGCCCGCGAGTATTTTGAGCGCAACGCAACCAGGCTCGAAAGGCACCTCTCAATCACAGTTCCATCCACGGCTAGAGTTGGAAATGCTTACGATGCATTGCCCGACAAGGTGGAACGGATGAGGAGATCCTCCTGGCACAAGCTGGAGAGCACTCCACCAAGTACAGCGGAGATCAAAGATCGAATCAATTCGGTCATAGAAACGATCCCAAATTCGGATTCTGAAGCGCTCAGTACACGGTCCATGGCTAGCTCCGAGACAGGACTCTCCAAGGCGGGGAAAAGTGGCAATTCGGGTGATAACGAAGACAGTGGCAGCGCCTACAGCGATGACCGGTTCTCCAAGAAGACATCGGCATCGCAGGAAAGCGGCATGTCAAAACATGCAAACAACGAGAAGGTGGACAGTCCGACGTCTCCTTCATTCACCCGAGGTGTAAGTACTTTTTCCGGCCCATAGCAGACTGATGATGAACTGACCAAATTAAATAGGAAAAGCTGACCTCCAGAGCGACGGAATATCAAGACGAATACAGAAAGGGGGATGATGCCTACTTGCTCAAGACGGTTGACAAGAAGACAAAGAAAGGTCGAAAAAGCCTAGCATTCTTCTGAGAAACGACATACTTTGGCTGCGTGTTGCAGGTGGCTGACAATATTTTCATGCAGAGGTTTCGTTTATCATCAGGATAAGAAGAGAGCCGCAGCCTCGAACACGAATCCTGCCTTTGGTGCTTCCGTGCTAGAAGCCATCGGATGTTTGTGTCGTCGCGGTCGCGGATCATTTCATGGAGGCGCGACAAGAGGCGTACCGTCGGGTGAACAGGGCGGTTGGCTGCGCTGCAAGAGTACGTTCCGGGGGTGGGGGGAGACCAAGCATTTCCGTTCCCGTATTCATAGCGTATAGAAATGATATATATGATATGGGGAGTGTTGTATTCGGTTGATGTACGTTGTTGATCGTGTGTCCAAGATTGTCGAAATTGACGGAGAGGAGAGACCGGAGAGACCAGGTTCCGGGACACGCATCACGTGCACACACAGAGTCACGGGACTGGCTACACTCGCATTATTAGAATTCCGAGTAGCGATCATATTGATCATCGATTCTATCGACTACGTCGAGATTGCAAACTCGGCTGGAAGAAGCTCTCGCGACTACCGTACTATATAGTGTAAAGACGTGGTGCAGAGCGGAGCCCCTGAAGCCGAACCAACTATATCTGATCGGTACTTATCCTATCCTACATCCATCATCCCAAGTGAGTAGGAAGCCAACGAGAAGTAAGTGGACACCTAGGTGAGTGGACCAGAGCTCGAATGGAACAGAAACACGCGTCTCGAAAGGCCACCTCCGATGCTAACTTATGACCCAGGGGAGCGATATTTCATTTTTAAGACTAGATTCACTCGAGATCTATCTATCGCCTGTAAGCAGCAAAACACGTGGTAGTCACGTGGACAAACATTCTGAATCTTGAATTGTGGACAAAGCAGGGCCACCAGCTATTTCCCGCAGGCTTCCCACTCCCGAATTGGGCAACTAGGGGCCTTTGAGTAGGGGGAGGTAGCTGGCAATCCCCACAGGCAGAATCTCATTTGATGACTACGTACAAAGGGTGTAGGAGGGTGGGAGAACTGCAACTGGAGCTGCGAGGCGTACGAGAAGTAGATAGATGGCCAAAATCGTGTCGTTCTGCTGATTTGGAGTGTGTGCGGACTTCTCTCTTGTGTTGTGGAACGGTCCGGCTTACTAAGCACCATATAGACACCACACTGGGTGCAGGAATTGACTGCGCAGGGGCCACCTCACCAAACAATCAACTCCGCATTCGTCAAAACAATCAAAACATGCCACCTTCCACACCTCCGAGCAGCCCAAAAAGGCGCGAATACGATACTATCAAGCGTGCTCGATTTTATGATGCTTTTGACTCCAAAGAAAAGTCCACCTCTCTTGGAGCAGTTACGCGTTTACCACAAATCAACATCCCTCCTTCAACAGCACGGCTTTGGTTAAAGCAACGCGAAAACCTTGGCTCACCGGCATTGAGAAGGACGAGAAAAACGTCATCTAGGTTAGGGAGAAAGAGCACGGTATCTGCATCTGTCCTTGCAACGATAACAGACCAAGACAACCCAATACACGAAAAGTCCTACGCAGAACAGGTCGATGAACTCAAATTGCAATGCAAACCTCGCACCCTACAACACCACGCTGCTCAGAGTGGTGCAAGGCGCTTCAAGAAAGGATATACAACTGAGATTTCGGCTAAAAATAAGAAAGAGCGCGTTGAATACGGTTATGAACACGAGGAAAAGACGTTGACGGGATTTTGGCAAGATGTATGGTTCACCGATGAAGTTCATCTTCTCTCAGCAAAATTACAGAATGAGCCAGAATATGAGCTTCGATATCCAGGCCAAGAGCAGCGGAAAGAGAGCCTCCGAGAGTCAAAGTTGTCTGGTCTTAAAGTTACAGTCCACGTCGCTGCTGGAGTCTCTTACAACCACAAAGGACCTCTTATATTCTATAAGGATCCAAAGGAACCTACGGAGAAGACCTACAAACCACGGAAGCCACGCAAGACTATGTACCAGACTGAAGAACAATTCCAACATGAGATACAGCAGTGGGAGAGACAGCAGCCAGAAGCGGAAGTAATTCCTAAAGGGAACGCCATGTCGCAGGAATTTTATGCAAAGGAGGTTCTGCCAAAGCATATCACAGAAATTAGGGCTTTACAGGAACGTTTCAAACGACCTATTTACCTTCAAGAAGATGGCGATCCTTCTCACGGCAAAAAATCAGTAAATAACCCCTGCGCTCAACTCAAAAGAGATGCAGATCTCGTCATTCTTATTCACCCTGCTCAATCGCCTGATCTGAACCCTGTAGAGGCAATTTGGCAGATCTTAAAGCAACGTTTACGAGGTGCGAGGTGGAGAACTGTAGCAGAATTTAAGGCAGCAATTCAGCGAGAATGGGATAAAATAACAATTGCGCAAATTCGAAAAAGGGTCAGAGAGATGCCATGGCGTTGTAAAAAGGTTATTCAATTGAAAGGAGCACGAGTCAGAAGCGCTTTGTGGTGATATGTACAATAATATGCGAATGAATATGCCTTTTCTTGATGAGGTGGCCCCTGCGCAGTCAATTCCTGCACCCAGTGTGCACCTCCATTTTAGAGATATGCTTGATCACAATTTCGCAGCCTCATCCTTCCCTAAGCTATCCGCAAACATTTTGATATCCTTCACAGCCGCCCAAAATACCTCAGGCAACGCTTTCCTGAATGTCATCTCGGCAGCATGTATAATGCCTAGATTCGTCCTCCCAATCACTTTCACACCAGCTTTCGCCAGCTTCGTATAAAAGACCATCCCCTCATCTCTCAGCGGATCCAACTCGTTTACTGAAATCACCGTCGGCGGATATCCTCTCAGCTCCTGCTCTGTAGCATTCAAAGGCCACAGGAGCGGATCCGTCGCATGTTCTCCATTCGGATCCAGCATGGTGACAAAGATGGCCATCTGTGCAGTGTCGAGATAGTAGCCGTTGTTCTCGATCAAACTTGGCAGCTCCGCAAGCATACGCTCCCTGGACCAGCCATAGGCGCCGCTGATAAAAGGCACACTGCCATAGACTCCGTCCACAGCAGCCAATCGTCCTTCACGCTTAGCCTTGAGTGCCGTAGAGATGGCTAGGTTTCCACCGCCGGATTCCCCTTGGATGACGATTTTGGAGATGCCTAGGTCGCCTCTGTGTGCATGTACCCAGTCCAGTGCAGACGAGCAGTCGTTCAAGCCTTTGGGGAAGGGATTATGTACGCCATCTGCAGCGCCGTAGGCATTCCGGTAGTCGACCATTACTCCCACACAGCCAAGGGACGCAATACTGCGGATCCAGAAGGCATGCACGGGGTTGTAAGTAGTGGCGATGGTCATCCCTCCGCCGTGAGTATAGATCACACAAGGTAGAGGCCCAGAAGCGTTACGAGGTCGGAAGATGTGCAGCTTGATGTCGTTGTCGTCGACTCCTTTGATCGTGGTGGTTGTTTCATCCAACGAGGCGAGCATGACAGCGTCCGAAGGGAGGTCCACGGGGAAGGCGTTATATGTTAGTGTGACCATCTTGTGAGCTTTTTTCGTGAATCCCCAGCGGTGATCCCATGGACTATTGGCAGTGACGGCAGAAACTGGAACATGAGCTCCGCCGCCCAGAGGAGCCATTGCTGCAAGCATTTTAGGGTTCATTCGGGGATCGGTTGCCAGAGACATGTTTGCGTCTTTGAGACGTCCTTCGAGCTTGATCTTCGGAGACGCCATCTTGAGGTTTTCTTAGAGGTTGATCCTTTCGAATGTAATGAGAGGAAATGTTGTGTATGTGCCTGAATAGCACAAATTGCAATCGTCAAGACTTGTGTGTTATGCCGCCGTACGTTCGGCTTGATGAAATCGAGGAGAAAACGTATGATCCTCAGCTCTTGTGACTAATTATAGATATCTTCAAGATGTTATGATACGTCAAAAGGGAAAGTCGAGGGGTCCGGGCGCATTCAAGGCGGGCCTTCAACAAAGCGGAGATTTGAAGGGTGGTTTGCACCAACAGACGACGATTCGCCCGAAACGAGGTTGACTTTTGAGATGATGAGTTCAAGCGGGAAGAAACAAATGCTGGCGCCAGCTAGATTCCGCAGTATACCCCATCCCCACCGCATTGACTCGTAGTACTCGTATGAGATACAAGTCTCGGGAAGATTCCGAGGCATTTCACAGGAACAGGGATCCAGATTCATGGAGTAGCCGTGGGGCTAAGAGGTTCCGCCGGTCCGCCCTGGGCATCACGTGCACAGGCCGAGCGAGATCAACACAGAAGCCCGAGTCCTTTCCCTTCAACCTGTATCAACTTCCGCCAGTGTTTTTGGTCCTCGGAGACTTGAACTGACGCAGAGAGTCTATCGTAGGGCGCAAGCGCAACACAACGTCTAAGTTGTACGGCATCTCTCTGATTACACCAACATGCCGCACTGCCGCCGCGGACCTTGCTCGGACTATTCCCTCCTCTGAGTATTTTTTCTATCCTCCCAATTAATCATCATTTTGCATCTAGACGTGCAAGCCACTATTGCTTACTCTGCAGTTTGGGCTTTTCAATTCCTTCGTAGCAAGTTGTGTATATAGTCGAGAAGGCCAGATCCAGTCACTTCTTCAATTCAAACTCATCAGCTATTCCAGTCAAAGCAATAGCAAAACCTCAAGGGTATTCGATTCAATCCGCTCTATTCTTTCTCCCAATCTCAAAATGAGCGATTCCATTACACAATATGGCTGGACAGCCGTTCCACGGTCCGAAGAGCAACTCCTCGCGCTCATAGACTCCTCCAACACCAAACCAATCGACATATCCGACCTCCCATTCCCAACAGGTGAACTCGTCGACCACGTCATGGAATATGCGAAGAAAGAGTGGGTACACACGACCCCACCCTCTCTCCAAAACACCAGTACCAAAGTCCTAACACCCGCACCAGACTGACCGAAGAAACCTTCAACCACTCCATGCGCGTCTACCACTACGGCGCCGCAATCCTCCACGCCCACCACTCGACCCTCCTCCCCCTCTCAACCCCCTACACAACCTCCCAACCCACATTCCTAACAACCTACCTCCTCGCCGCTCTCCTCCACGACATCGGCACCACACCCACCAACCTCACCTCCACGCATCTCTCCTTCGAATTCCACGGCGCCGTCCTCGTTCTTTCGTTGTTAAAGTCTCTTTCGGCGCCCGTCTCGCTGGCCGAATCCGTCGCTGAGGCTATATGGCGGCATCAGGATCTCGGGGCGACGGGATCGACGACGGCGGTGGGTGGGCTGATCGTGCTGAGTACGTTGCTGGATAATGTCGGGGTGGGGTTCGCGGAGGGACTGGTGCATGGGAGGGTGGTGGAGGATGTGGTGGCGAGGTGGCCGAGGAAAGGGTGGAGTGGGTGTTTTGCGAGGGTGGTGAGGGAGGAGGTGGGGAGGAAGCCTTGGGCGCATAGTACGGTGATTGAGGGGTTTGCTGAGAAGGTGGAGGGGAATAAGGTTATGGAGAAGTATGAGTAGCAGAGATGCGTAGTGTGTGGAGGTATAGGGAGTTGAAAATAAACGAACTGAGCAATCACGGATAGTGAGATGAGCCATGGACATATACAGATGCTTCTTCAATTCACTGCTTCAATTTTACAGAATTCTGCCAATCGGCTCAAACCACTCAAGTCTTACAAATCTCGCTCAATTTTGCCTCAAGCCTTGGTATCTTCCACACCACCAGCATAAGATACAAGCAGCACGCTCGCAAATTGCATTCCTACACATACCGCCTTCCTTAAGCTAAACAACAAAACACCGATTTTGCAGCACCTACTCGACTATCGCAAAATGGCAATACAGAAAAAAAAGAAGCAGATCCACATTCCGCGGGGAAAACGCCCACGCCTTGCTGCATCATGGATGCCAGCCCTCCGCCATGCATTCTGCTATAAACTTCGTCCTGTGCCGGACCTAAGAAGATGGGAAAGAGCTTTAAAGAAATCTCGATGCATTGGTGGCGCAGATCTCTCCAGCTGCTGTGCTCCTTTTCTTGCTTGTCTATACATCCGTTAACACGTGCCACGATCAAAATTACAACTTCTTAGATGATTAAATAGGTGGGATGGAAAAGATTGTCGGCGAGATAAATTGCAAATGGGTAAATGAGGTAATTAGTGGTAGAATAGATTCGCGGAACGACGCGACGAATAACTAAAGAAGAGGGTAAAGCGCGATACCGTAGGTTGTGCTCGGCTAGTCCGATCAGTTCGAGTTGGGTCCATGCGCCGTGTGAGATGGAAGATATGAGTAACCGCCGATTTGATGCCATGAGTCTTGCAGCCGCATAATGATCTTGCATCGCCATGTAATAGTACGAACAAGCTTTAATGGAAATCAAACGAATGTGGGTGGTTGACAGAAAGGAAATCAAATGAGTGACAGGCTACAAAGGAAAGGTACAGCGATTGGAAGGCATGGCGATGGCAAGATCATTACGGCATCGGCAATCTCAAGGCATCTGATGTGTGGCCACTCGTCACCCCTTCGTGTGGCTCGCGACCTGGCAAACATCTCTAGTGAGTCGGTTGAACAGGCGAATCGATAGCAGGAGGCAAATTCTCGCTGCTTGATTTGGTCGAACCTTTCCTGGCTGGAATGTCAAGCAGCTTCGCGCTACCAGCGCTGACGCTACGGGTGTGCTCCTTTCCGATTTTCACACTCGTGGCCCTTTGGAGCTCCACGTTGGGAAGATCGCTATCCTGGGAGGTTGGGGATGTCGGGGACGTTGGGGACGTTGCAGAGTCCTCAACCGTGGCCTCTTCACCACTACCGGCGTTGTACTCCTTGAGGAGACCTTCACGCGACTTCATGTAAGGCTGCCTATGGACGACGGTGGGCTGCCTGGCGACAGCACCGTGAACGACAGCCTTCTCTTCAGAAGGTCGCTGAGTGATTTGTCCATCGTTCGACTCATTGTCAGACTCCTCGCCTGGTGTCACGGCTGGAACTGTATGGTCGGTGACTTGACCGGCATCCAGACCGGCAATGGCCCTTGACGGGGAAGTCCGCGTTGTAAGACGCTGGAAATACTGGTCCTCAGGGATACCAAGCTCTTCGTAAGAAGCCGAGAACTCTTCGTTGCGCTTTCCAACATTGCTCGAGCCAGCACCAACACCGGAGCCGACGCTGTTGCGAGGTCGCGTTTGCTGGGACATCCGTTTGGAGGGGCGTCCAGAAAGCCAAGAGGCCTCGGAGTCGACCGATGCCAGTGAATGGGCCATGATATTGGACGCTCGGCCGCCAGGAGTGACGGGTGAATCTGTTCTGGGTTTAGCCGAACTGTCGAGGGAGCTTCTATTCGAGGTTTCCGCGTCTGGCGAGGCCCGCGATGGATCACTACCTGAAGCTGGGACTGCCAAAGCGTCGGTCCTGGGGACCTCTGGCGAATTGACACGTGAATCGGGAGGAGATAGTGGGAGCTCCGGAAGATCCTCTCGGAATCTCGACTGGGTACGGACAGGTGTTCCTGAGGCTTTTCTCGTCGGGACGCCTTGCTGTAGATGTGAAGGCAGCGAGTGACGAGAAACAGACTCTCGGGAGGTATTTGAAAAAGGTGGCTCTTCGGGAGGAGCCCTGCCGCGGTCACCAGACTTGCGCCGTCCATTACGGCGGAAGATTGAGGCCCAGCGGCCCATGCGTTTTCCGCTGGTATCAGAGTTTCGCCGTGCGCTCGATCGACCAGAGTCGCGTGTTTGGCTAGGACTCAGGACTGGAGCTGGAGTAGTATCTTCGGGTATCAGGTTGGGTTGTAAGTCGGCGACTTCGGAGATGTTTGATGGGCCACGCGCGTGCCCGACGGGCGAAGCTGGAGGCGAGATATTGGCCTGGGATAGGCGGACTTCGCGGGCGGTGGAGATTTCTGGCTCGAATGACTGGACGTCAGATGGTGTTGCTACTTCGATGGAAAGACCATCTGATCGCGATATCCACGGGACAGCAGGCAAATGGCCTTCTGGGGGGTAGTTGAGATACGTTCCGGTATTGAAAGCACCGCTTACTGGCTCCTCTGCTGTGAATTGTGGAGGCTTGTACGCCTCGGACTTGGTCTGAAGCTGTGGAAGCTGGCGTTCCTTTGGTAGAGGTGGGACTGCTGGCTCTGTGCCACTGAAGCCTAGCTCTTGCTTCTTCGGTTCGGTCCGCCTTGAACGGGTCCGAGTTGGTGTCTCCGGTTCTTGTCCAGATTGCTCCCGACGACGCTGCTTTTCAGCCTCCTTCTCCAGCTTTCGTCGAACCTTGTCCTCCTTCTCTTTGCGTTTCTTCTCCCGCCTTCGCGTATCCCTCTCTAGCAATTCGCGCAGTCCACCTGCATCGAGCTCGTCTGCGAGGTTGTCGATGGTGCGCTTCTCGCGCAATACTTCCCTCGTTGGCGAGAATCGTCGCTTGTGGTTTGAGGATGTGTCGGGTCGAGAGGTGTTCCACATGCTCTGACCAAGGCCACCCGATGCGTATTGTGAATTCAGCGACAGGCGAATGACGGGCCTCGGGACGATGACGTCGAGACGCCGTACTTGATATCCGCGACGTTCGGTAGCGCCTGTCATTGTTGAGTGAATGGAGCCTTCAACAGGCAAAGAAACGTTGGAGTTGGGCTCGTTTGGACGTCCGACTCCCCGCTTCATCCGCTTACTGTCTCGTCGAAGCAAGCTGGGGCTGTGGGCGGGGGACCGCTTCGTGGGAGCCTGTGCGCTCATGGCCCTAATCTCTTCTTCGCGGACGTGTTCATCCTTTCTCTTCCTCGATGACTTCCTTCGTGGGAGCGTGTCAAGGGTGTCGCGCTTCTTGCGACTCATTGTCTTTTGGAGCTTGCCACGGTCACGCGCCGACGGCAGGCTGGTCAAAGACATGCTTTGGTCGTGGAATTGGTATGGTATGTCGGCGTTGTTGTGTTGAGCTGGCCTCAGGTGTGGACTCGTTCGAAGGTCTCTGCTTCCGGGGAGCGCGGTGATATTTTCAACGCTTCCAATGTTGGTGCGGAAGACGGGCGGCGGCGTCGCGGGGCGGTAGTTGTTGTCGCTCTGCTCCCACGCCTGCTGCCTCTTAGATGGCATCCTTTTCGGGCCATGTCTCCGTTTGCTGAGTCTTCGACCAACCGTGGGTCTGCTTGTGTTGAGTGAAGCCGGTTCGGTGCGCAGGCCAACAGGCGTGTTCACTTGAGCGGCGGGCTCGGCAGGCTCCGAGACGGTCGCTCGCCGTCTCTTGCGAAATGGCCAAGGCATTATGATGCGACTGAGAGGTTCCTGTCAGTCCGAGTTCATGCGACGCGAGCGTGTGCGAGCATGGACGCGACGAACGGGTTGCGATGTCAGTGTGGTGAGGTGGTGGTGGTTAAGGTGGGCGGGAGAGGCGCAGCGCGCTGCAGGAAAATGAAGTCGACGTGCGTGCGTGCGTGCGCGGGTGCGTGGTAGAGAGCGTGGAGGACGACGTGGCATACGAGGAGGCGATGCAAGGAGGTGAGTGTGAAGAGAGGTAGGTAGGGTGAGGGTGAGGTAAGGAGGAGAGAGGCGCGCTGTCGAGGTGTCGAGGGGGTTTGTAGAGAGAGTCGACGACTGGGCTTGGTCAACCGTCACTTGAGTTGGGGCTCGGGAGGGCCGCTGCGAAATGACCGTGCAGAGTGCAGACGTGCCCAGCGCTTGTAAAAAAACTCCGAACTCTGGGCTGCTGTGGCTGCGAGTCGCGTCCAGAGCTGAAGATGATAAAATACAATGCGCCTTGACGGTTTGTATCAGGTTCACGCTTCTTCTCATCAGGCTACGCTGATGCTGTAGCGCTGCGGTTGTTATCCACCCGCATCTCCAACACCAGGATTCATCCGAGAGACAATGACAGGTACTCCTCAGCTTCAGGCTCCCTTCCCCTTCCCCAATCCCTCACCAGCCAGGCCAGGTCCTTGGGTCTCCACCTACGGGGAGTCGGAAGCTGCCTCGGGATCATGTGCAATGTGTGGTGGAGCATCCATGATGGACCACTGGGACTAGGACATCTCCTGTCTTCCAGCATTGATACCTTACCAACCGCTGTCCCTGACCTGATCCCTCAGCCTCTCAGCAACATAGGGGCGAGACTGTCCGCTGAGCCTGAGCATAAACTTCATCTCCTTCCAAGACTGGGCAACACAGGCAGCTTCAATCGTCTTATTAATCTTCCAGCGCGCTCGTCCAGTAATTCCCCAAACGCCTGCCAAGGAAAGGTTACTTTGACTTTCATCAGACAGGAAGCTCCCGCTTCTCCAATTAGAGCGGTTCGCTCCCTATGCTCCAGCTCGACGCTCAGGTCACAGGTGTCAGGCTCGCTGCTCGATCTCCAATTCTCATCAGCCTGTCCTGCCCTGTCTCGTCAGCTCTACAGCTGCGAACCCAACCTGAAAACCCAGCCCTTCAGCCCTTGTACCCTACCTACTCCTTACCTACTGTACCGCTGCAGTAACAATAAGCTGCCTGAACATGCAAAGGCAATCCACTCTACGCGTGAGCGCGACTCCCGTCCGCGTCTATTCAGGAGCTCGAGCAATGCCGAATCATCAATCATCATGCGTACCAAAAAGAATTGACAGTCCTCTCCAGGCTCTCCCTTTTCGAAGACAGACCTCCCGAGGTCCTGTCATGGGTCATGTTCATGTTGAGCTAAAGCAGGCTCGCAGGTATGGTATGTACTCCTAGCGGTCTTGCTTATGACCGTTCCTACCTACCTAATAGGTAGCTTACCTGGTACATCTGTATGCTGCGTCCCCAGCCCAGCGTATCCGCAAGACACTGCCGACTTCCCCGGAGCTGTCAGTCATCTGTAAGCAAGGTCCGCATGCCCGTCTCCTGCGTGCCTGTCTAGCGGACCAAACTCCCCAGAATCTGACAGCCAGCATGACATCTGAAGACAACCACTTCTCGTCGTGACAGCTTCCCAACACGGCCCCGATCCGATCCAAATTGGTGCGACCCTGTGACCCTCCACACCTCTCTCCACATCGTCATCGATAATCGATTGCGGTAAACGCGACGGGTAGATGCCTGGGCGATGAACATCCGTATGGATGGGGAAAAAGCCCTTGTCCTTTTCCCCCAGGGCCCTCAATATACATGCAGCTGTAGCCCTGGCTTGGTGAAGTCATAGCCCTTTTATTTACATCTCTTTCCCGAACGAGATCATCACCTGCAGTCTCACCCGTATTTTTAAGTTCAGCATAAGATAAGTTCTGATTTCGTAGGTATTATTGTGGCATTCCGCAGCGTCTGGGGGAGCAGTTGGAAAAGCTTGTTGTTGGAAGCTGAGGATTTCTGCTCCCATTCAGTTGAATTTCATCGTTCAGCCTTCACCACGCCGACATACAAGCAAAAGCCAGACTGGTCTTGTGCAATGTTGCAGCTTGCTTGTCGTAGATCGAATGGCGAGACAGGGGACAACCTACATGATCCTAATGGCAGAAGTTTTCGGTTTATTTCACGTGATTCTTGATTCAATCACGTCACGTGCATAGCACGGTCCAAAGCTTTCACACATCAGAGCTGTAACGTTAGCACCGAAACAGCATCTCCAAGTCTGAAGAGTTCCGATGAACTCATGTTCTGAACCTTCATATTGGTATATCTGAGATGAAAAGAAAAGGTAGAACTACACCCCAATCCTTCCCCATGCTTATCCCTTACTCTCTTTTCCCATCCAAGCAGCAAGAATCCCTAGATACTATGACACGCCGCGAACCCCAATGGAAAAAGACTCTTCCCTTTCAACCAAGAAATGAACAAGCCCAGCGGTAGCCTCAGTACTGCCGCTACAAACAAACAAACAAACAAACAAACAAACAAACAAACGCGCATACAACCCGAGAGGCAGCTCAATCATATCGTATCCATTTCTCAACTCCTCAACAATGCATGACCTTCATCGCACTCACGCCTTATCCTTTTTCGCTTTTTGCTCTGCTGGACCAGCTTCCTTCCCAACCGGGCCAGGTTTGGCTTTGACGCCTCCCTTTCCCTTTTTAACTGGAGGAATAGCCTCATCTTCGTCTTTCGCTTTCGCTTTCACCGGTGCCTTCTCCTTCTCCTTTTCCTCCACTGTAATCTTCTTCCCCCCAACAACAGGCACCTGCTCCCCATCCACAACCTTGGCCACCGGTTCAACCACCGGCTCCGCCACTTGCGGCCCAGACGGGCCCATACTCATACTATGCCCCACACTCGGGCCCCTCTTCGTGCCCCTCTCCACCTTCTCCTTCAAACTCTCCTCATCTCCTTCTTCTCCCTTTTCAACCTTCAAAATCCTGGTGATCGAGCTATCACCCTCTCCGCTGCCGAGCGGCCCATGCCCTCCGCGATTCGCCGCCCTTAGTAGCCGTTCCTGCTCTTCAGTCTCCTTCTCGCTCTGCGGCGGCGGATGCACGTCCTCGTATTCCTCGTTGCCGTCACAGAAGAGGTCGCGCGCGTCTTGCGCGTAGACTTTGCGTCGGCGAGATTTATCGGATGAGGCCAAGCAGTAGCCGACTGTGACGCTGAGTTCTTCTGCGTAGTCGAGGGCTAGGCCGATTGATTCGTCTTGGGAGAGGGTGATGCCGTTCCAAGAGAGGAGGGGGAGTTGTGGGAGGCTAGGTAGGGCGCCGCGGAAAGGAAGGATGGCGTGAAGGGGCTGAGACTGCGTGAGGAGGGGGTGCTCTGGAGTTTCTGATTTGGGAACGGAAGAAGGATGAGCGGGTGCGGTGAAGGGTTCATCTTGTGGGGGAATAGGCGGGGAAGTTGCCTCTGCGTCGTTTGTGTCGCGCTCGGAAACGGAGTGCTTGAATTCTTCTGGAGGTGTATATAGATCGTCGTGGATAGTAACAAAGGTGTTTGAGGGAAGTCCTTCGTGGTTGTGGGTCGAGCCGGGGTAAAGCATGCCGTAGCCTCTCGCACGCATGAGCTCTAGCATGTATTCCGTCCAGCCGGGTTTTGAATCTGATATCAGCTTTTCTTTGGGATTTGGCTTGTTCTTGGATTTTGTGGCAGCCTGATGGGTTGTGATGCGATGCGAAAGATATGAGTGTAGCTCGATCCATTTGTCACCAAAATAGAGCGCGGCGTCGGAATCTGGCGCTTGCCACAGGAAAGGCGGAGACGTATTGGGGTTTTCAGGTCCCGTATGGAGTGTATCCTCGAAATTTTCTCCTCGCATGTTGTCCAAGGTAGGAACTGCAAATACCTTCGAGCCATTGAGCCAGGTCGATGGAGTGGTAAGGGAAATACCAGCAAGCCACTGGGCATCAATTCCAAGATTGAATCCAGTAGCATACTTGTACTCCAGGAGAGTGTACTTGACGTACTGGTAAAACAGTGGTGAGAGTTGGGCCTGAGGGGAAAGGAGCAGTACGTGAGAATCGCCAGCGCTAGTCGGATAGAAAGACTCGAGGAACCTAATCGACGCTTCCTCCTGACTGACGCGATTGTGTGCAATTCGGTGTCGCACAACAAGCTGATTCTGCTGTAAAGGATGCCGGTAGTCCTTGGGAGGCCAAAACATCTTATTGAGGTACATTTTCGTGAAGGGGTCAATGTCCGCAGGCAGCTCGATCGTCAAACGAGGTGGGCTCAAGCCGGCGTAATCTGCAGCTTCAAGAGACTGAAGCATGCGAATAAGAGATCCTGAAGAGCCAGCCGGAGCATGAACGTGAATATCGATAGTCGCCTTGTGCCAGGCCCTCAGGGAACTGGCTTCCAGTCGAGAAATCCACATAAAATCATCCGCCCTTCCTTTTGGTACTTCAATGATCGGATGGTCAAGAATGCTGGCCTTGGACCGCAATCCTCTCGTAAAAAAGGCATCTTCCTGGTTCGAGTCGTCCATGATAATGACTTGTGGGTGCATGAAACCGTCGATATGGCCCAGCGCTGCGCTCACTGTTGCCTCCGCCCTCCTTTCAGAGCTATACTCTGCAAAGTCCGGTCGCGCATCATGCCAGAAGATGTTGCATGTGCCTAAATTGACTCCGTTGATCTCCTGAATCGTTTCCAGCGGTATGTTGTCTCTTCCAAGTAACACCATGTGCACATAGTTGCGATCCGCCTCCGCCATCGCACATGCTAGTGGTATGAGGTTCGCCACGCTCTTGAGATTGGACGCAGCGAAAAGCACGTTCCGATTCACCCTTCTGTATCCCTGCGTCCGCGAAATGGCATGGAGCGAACTCGCCAGTTTATAAAACTTGATCAGACCATTGTAGTAGTGCTGCGACTCCATCCCAGCCGCACCATCATCCGCCTCTCGAGGGGGAGCAGTTCCGGCAGTCTTATCCACCACATCTCCCGCTGCCAAAGGCCGTAACCCTTCTTTGGTCATCATCGGTCTCCTGATGCCTACCCTCGAAGGCCCGAGATCCGTGGGTATGTTGTAGATGAACAGCCATAGCAACACCACAACCAGCAGTCCCGTCAAGAGTCGTCTCTTGCGATACCTCCACGGGCGAATCCATGCTCTTATGGGGCTTCCGAGTCCTGGCTTGTGATCGTCGTCGCGTTTCCCGAGCTCTTCGTCATTCAGGAAGGGTCGCGTGGGCAGTATCATGTTGGCCGGGTCACTTCCTCCTCCTCGCAGCCGGTGTCGCTGTCCACCGCCTTCAGTCATATGTAAGTCGGTATCATCCCGTTTGGGACTCGGATGGGGTGGGGGTTGCGGCGCGCATCTGTCTCGGGCGGTTTCGAGGGGAATTCAACAGAGCAGGACCGGAGAGGAGGATTACGTGGGTGTTGGTGAGGCGCTTTTCGAACAGTCGTGCTGGTGTTGGAGGATGTTGGTGGTATTTTCGGACTTGAGTACAGATGGCAAGATGGAAGCATCTCTGAACTCCCGCCAGGGTCGATATGCGGGTGCAGCGCAGCCAAGCAAGGGCAGGTATACCCGAGCTCGAACCATCCCGACCCATCCCATCTCAGGAGACTGTTAATCTACTTCACTTCAGGCCATCATCTCAAGGCATAGGAGTATCATTAGGTAGGTAGGCACAATTAACGAGGGTCAGAGCCGTCGCATTGTGTTTTGAAGATGGTTTACTGGACTATTCATTCCTCCAACGAGACAGGTCTCACGTGCCACAGGTGGGTAAGGTACCTAGGTATTTCTTCTTGAACGAGTCTGTTCAATTGCCGCAATTGCAGAAGACAGTATGCACAAAACAGCCTCGCCTCAATCGCCACTTGTTCCTCCATCAATCCCTCAATCTTCATGGTCTCATCCTATTGAGAAGAGACCGAAGATCACAAAGCTAGCCGCCCCAAACCCTCCCCAGGGACGACAGCAGAAAACACTAAGAATCGAGAACGCCGTCTGCCTCTTGTAGATAGCCAAGTTTCCCTTCCATTCCTGAAACGCCACTTTGTCCCCTAAGCCTCAGCGCCGTCTTCCCGGCTTTTAGGCTTCAAATGCTCTAGAAAGTACAAGAATGGATGCTCAAAGAAGACTCATGACACCGTACGCACGTGCTGAAATTACGAACTGGGGTCGCAGATGTGATGGATGTAAATCGAGGTAGGATGTCACCTGCCCAGATTCAGGCGGGGAAACTAGAATCCCGCAGATGGTGGTGGGTTGTCGTGGGTTTCGAAGTAGGCCATCAGCTCTTGAATGAGTTTGGCATTGCACTTGGGGAAAACTTAGTGACCGTAAATTGACTGGGGCAGTTGGGAGAACTCACCTCCTCTGCTTCATTGACCATGTTCTCAAGCGTGTCGGGCTCATCTGTCTTGAAGGTCGCTGCATCTTTGAGACCCTCGTACTTCTCCTTGAACTTCTCGGCAAGAGCTTTCGTCTCTTCATGCTGCAGACCGAATTGGACGGGATCCGCGCCTCTATCGATGTTTCTTTGGAAGCCCTTGAGCGCCTTGTCCACTCTCCTCTTCGCATTCCAGAAAGCCTTGATCTCCTTTGGATAGTCTGTATCTTGAACAGGCTTGTTGTAGACCGGCTTGAGTTTCTCATCACGATCAGTATCGATGACCTTCAACCACTCATACATATGCCACTTGTAGTCCGGATGTGGGAAATGGGACATCAGAAGGCCAGGCTTGACCTCCTGCATACTGTAGAAGTAGGCGTTGATCCATCCCTTCGGGACATAGATGCTCTCGTGCTTGAATCGGTCATCTTTCTCCGTCAAACGTGCGAGAATCGACTGTTCTTCGAAGACATAGTCCTCGTCAGGATGGTAGTGCTTGTAGGTCATGGTGAACTCGAGAAGGTCGAGCGACCAGGGGCAGACGCGGAGGAGGAAAACTCCCGCGTTCAAGCCATTCCAGTCCTTGCCAGCAATCCAGTTGATGTGCGCAAAGTCGGAAGGAGGCTCGAAAATTTCAAGTGGAATCTCTTCGTTCATGATGATCGAATCAGAATCGAAGTAGCTGCAGGGTCGCTCTGTTAGACTATGTTCAATACTCCTGGGACAGGTTTCTTACAAAAGCCACTTGACTCGCTCATCTGCAGGCTTGTAGAGCTCATTGAGCAGAATGTTCTGGATGTATGCGACCTTGTTGAACATGCCGTCGGCGGCCTGCTCGCGCGCGAGGTACAGAGGGTAGCCATGCTTTTCCGCATGCCTGACGTGAGTCTCGATGGCACGCTCGTAGACAGTGTCCTCGAAACCACTGGCCACGGCGATCTTCGCAAAGCGCGGCACTCCAGTCACATTTGTGTCTGGCTGGAACTCGATGGTGCCATTGCCAGGGGCTAGGGTCTTGTTCGCGGCGGCGACGGCAGCGGGGGAGGACGAGGTGAGAGGGTTTCGTATGCCGGAATCACCCCATGGCAGGTGCATGCATAGCAACACGAAGGAGGCGAAGGCTAGGAAGAGGACGAAGGGTTGGTGCTGGCGGGCGACAGCGGAGGCCTTGCGAATGGGCCCCGAGATGGTGGGATCTTGCCACTGTGGAGCGAACGACATTTTTTCCTTCCAGCTGGTCATGGTGAGAGAAGGTCGAGAATATTGCGAGACAGCGAAGAAGAAGTAGTCGTTGCAGGCAGCCAAAATGGATAGACTGGGCTGGTTGTGTGACGGGTGAGGCAACGTTGGAGGTCAGTCAAACGTAAGCCGGTAAAAGCGCAACTATTGTGATATCATGGTCGGGGAGCAAGATGGCCAGATGGTAAAGAGAGTTGCCAGGCGATGGCGCGTGAAGGATGGGAGGAGTGAGTTGGAGGAGTTGGAGATGTGAGTTGGGAGGAGAACGAAGGAAACCGGAGGGACGCGCAAGGGGGCAGTTTTGAAGGTCTCGCCAGAGGAAAGGGAGAGGACGGGAGTTTTGTGGCTTCGCTCCGCCCAGCCCACCTTCAGCTCGCAGCTGGAAAAGGAAAAGGTACAGCCTTGCGACAAGTTCAGGGGCCACTGTAGACAAGCTTTTCGACTTTTGGGAGCTTTCTCGACTGTCAACCCAAAAAAGCGCAAGCTCAGACCCCAAATTGTTTCGCGAGGGCTGCGGACCGGGCAAACAAAACGATCGCTTCAGGGATGGTCGCGGTTTGACGGCCTGCCCTGTTCCCCTCCCCCCCTTTGAAGAGCAGCTTGGAGCATCGACAAACTTCACCCCGCTCGACATGCCGAATAGTGCGAAAAGAATGACTTGAATACGACGCGCGTTCGTGAACATGACCGAACTAATGCTATTACTGTACATAATTCCCTCCGCTGTCGCTGTTGGTGAAGACAGAGCATCGCCACCGCTGACTGCGTCTGTTGCATGGATGCATCCTGGGGATCGCTGGCGAACACCATGCCGAAAATAGAACAATCCTCACGAGGATACTTTTGTACGTACTTCCACGTACCCGAATCACGAGTTCACCATCTGTCTGCCAAGTACACACAGTCGCTATACCGTATACCGTCCCTGATCATCCAGACCACCTGCATCTTCATCCAGGCCACGACAAGTCGTCTATGAACTATGCCCAGCCGTCTTCGACGTTATGGCTTTCCTTTCACAAGTAACTTTCTAGGTATTCCATATTAGATATCCCGTTGCAAGATCTCATCAGAAATTCCACTCTCGAATCCAGCCAGAACGCGACGTCTCGTTCTGACTTTGCTACCAGACCATCCCGCAGTAATTGCCCACGCAAGAAAAGCTAAACGTTGGTTGAGTTAGGTAGGTACCTAGGTAGGGTTTTCAGTCATGCGCATTACATCGCCATGTTGCAATCACGCTTGTTGTAGGCCCCTCTACATGCGCGGTTTTACCAGTAACACGTGGCTTGAACACGTACGACGAGTTCGTCGCAAAGGTGTTGTGGAGCCCTAAGCATAAAGACTAAAAAGAGCATACCTAGGTAGGGACTTGGAGAGGGATGTGATAGAGAGGATAAGGATGTGATTAGTAGCCTCTCACGTGACTAGTCACTCAAGCATGACTTGCATCTGGAAACGAAAAAAGAGAACGTGTATCTTCGGAATGCGCCTCTGGGGTATCTCTAGATCCAAACCCAAGCCTATTTTCGTTACCCTAGAGGATGGTTCCACTAGCCCGTTCAGTCTCACTCCGTCACTTCTCACACCACCTCAGCCCCCGAAGTTCCTCGCTTCATTCTTCTCCAAACTTTTCAAATTCACCCTATCATATTTCTTCCCTGTCTTTTCCCAGATGAACTCGAGGTAGCAAATGTATATCCTCATCAAAAGCCGACACTTCGCGTCGTCAGAAACATCCCCCAATAACTGCTTGTTCTCTTCAAACATCGCCCCTCGTGCCTTGATCCCATCGATCTCCGCTTTGACGGACTCTGCGATCTCCATCCACCAAACACCGAAGGTGTTGTACAGGATTTCTGCGATTTCCGGGATGCTGTAGGTTGTGAAGAGATAGAGGATGATCAGAACGAATTCTTGTTCGGCCGTCCAATCCATTTCCAATGGATCCGACTTCTCCTCATCGGCATTCTTCTGCGCCTCGGTCTCGGTATCGCCAACCACATTTTCCTCGTCGGCAGTCTCGCTCTCAATTTCCATTTCAACATCCTCCTCTATATGCCCCACATCGTGCAACACTGGCATATCTGGCCAAGGAAACTCTCGAGATTCGGCCAAATCCTTGTTACTTAGCAATGCCGCAACCGCAGCGTCAAGCAGATCGAGACCTCCTTTCTTGTTCTGTTTCCAGTACCCCTCACCGCCAGGGAGTGTGATGTAGGTTCGGCTGGGCGGTTCCGGGAAGTCGGCGATCTGATTGAAAGGAGTGGGGGGCTGGCCGGGTGGTGGAGAAGGAAGGGAAGAAGCATTTGAGTTTGCATTGGGATTGGAATTGGTGGAAGAGTAGCCTTTGACTTTGATGATGAGTTTGGTTGGCATGTTGATTTTGGAGTACTTTTGGTAAGATACGGGGGATGAGGTCGATTATGAACGGGGGGAAGGCAAGGAGAAAGGTCCTTCTGCTTTTTATGTTTAGAAAACGGATTGTAGGTGATCTGGATGACTTTGAGCCCAGCGTGAAGTGTTTGTAGCCGTGAGTGTTCCGTCCATAATGATCTTGAGCCACGCCTAGGAGTCAGCACCTTCTGTTATCAATGAATCACTCCTAATCTCCAGCGGACGGCATACGGTAGGCGTTCGTCCAGCTACTAGTAGTTCGTCAGATTATCTCACTTTCAAAAGGGGTTCCGAGATGCTCACCATTGCTGGCTGCCACTGAGTAGAGGCACCTGCAGCCTTGGCACTTCTTCTTAAACCGCTCTCCTTACCAGCGAGTCAACATCCAAAGACCCAGTCAGCCCGACAATCAGGCATTCGACTTTATGAGACACATCTCCGTTCGTGCTCTATCTTGCCAGGGACCCCAGGGAAAGTTTTGTGTTTTCAGAATTTCTACGTTCCACTGTTCTTTGGCTCCAAGAATCATTGAGCTTCATGTTTGTCTGATAATCCAGACATCCGTTTGCGTAAGCATGTCCTCGTGCCTCCAGGTCAGTCATGCTGTTCTGGACTCATCCTCGGATACCTGTTTCCAATGTGATCCGCGTCCATAGGGTAAGGCGATCTTGCGGGTGGACGACCCGGTGCAACTCGGCGACGGTTAGGCAGGTACCTTCCTCCTCCTCCTCCTCCTGTTTTTGGATTTCCCGGATTCGTAACAGGACGATAGGATCCCTGGTTGGTCCCGACCTCTCTCCTGGGCACATTGGGCGATGGCATATATCGGTCACCACGCAAAGGACGAGGTCCATTGCCAGGACCGTTGTGTGGAGTTCGATCATCCATCGGATATTGGGCCTGCTGTGGAGGCCTTTGATTGTTGTTCCGTCCTACGTTTTGATACGGGTTGGGTGTTAAATTCCCACGGATATCATGAATGTTCTCTTCAGTTATGGTTGTAGGTGGGTCGTAGGGATGCGGAAAAGGTGGCGTGGGATTGTGCTGCGATCGTGAAACTGCACTTGATGAGTGGCTCATCAGAGTCTCCTGGGTTCCCGCTGCAGCTGTCGCCAGAGGATACTGGTAGGGGTTTGGGACGGGATTTATCGCTCGATGGTTATCCGATTGAGAAGGGAAAAAAACCGGATGCGCAGGTTGCTGAGCGAGATTGAGAGGAACTGTTCGAACCGTATTTCCGATCGGTATCTGCGAGGTAGAAGAAGATCGAGGAACTTCAGCCTCAGGTTCGTGATGCGAGAACCTTTTGCTGTAAAAGGAGGAGATTTTGTGCCGGAAAATGGCAGCTGCTGTGACGACAAGGAGTAGAATGATTCCGACGGGCAAGCCAACTTTAAGGCCTATAGAATCTGTCGGTTTCTCACTCTTCTCCGGAACTGCTGTGCCGTTTGTGTTTGTATCTGGCGAAGCAGTCGCGCTCGATAAAGGGACGGAGCTAAAAACTGAGCTGGACAGTGCTGTCGAGGTAGTCCTGCTTAGACTGAGCGCTGTGTAAGAATATCTGGCTCCAGCCGCTCCCAAGGTCGACATCTGATGGGAAGTTGTCGACGACAATACACTTGTCTCCTGGTTCGAGAATACATTTATGCCCTGGGAACTGAAGGCATTCGTCTCCTGAGATTGGATACGTAGTATTGATGATTGAGTGGTCGCGGGAAGGACCACCACGCTTGATGGGGTGTTAGTTTCGAAAGATATCGGTACGATAGATGTCCAGACGTTGTCAACTCCATCCAGGCCAATTATGGTTTGCGCAAGCCCGCTCTCCAGAGAAAATGTTCCCTCACGGCTGACGCAGTCGCAGCCCGGGCCGTCTTGCTGAGACTGGCAACAAAAGGTATCATCTCCGCATGGAGTAACAAACTCGTCTCGGTCAACGTTGGGGGCTACATCATGGTCAGCAATGATACCTCGAGCCAAAGAACGGATACACCGACCAGTACAGAAATCTGCGCAAGCATCATCACTCCAGCTCCAGTCTGTGCACGTCCCTCTGAGGACTGTCCCGACGGGAACGTCGTAACCAGTAACGCTCGTATCCGTCAACATACACAACTTGTTGGAGAAACAAGTCCATCCCCAGGGACAGCAAGCACTGGTCTCTGCATCTGGATCACACGCACGCTGACCTTCTGCTATCTGATCTCCATCTGGATACCAACATTGCGCGGCTGTCTGAAATTGATGAAATGATAGGGACAGGACAGAGAATATGAGGACGAAAAGTTTCATCTTGATGGTTCACATAGACAGAAAAGACTTGAACTGAAGAGAAGTAGAAACCAAAAAGAGGACGCCCACAGATGACCGAAGTGATGACCAGGCTGTGAAGCGGTTCAAAAGCGGTCGGGTCTTCGACCAGAGCAGGTCTGCTGCGGCCTGATATCCACCCCATTCGCAGTGGCTTGCATGCTGCAGAGGCCGGCTCACCTGTTCTCGAAGCGGCCGAGCATGAGGCTGTAGATACACCTCATGATAAGAAGTGCCTACAGTCTGCGTTTGTCCGGCTAATCCATATGGCAGGGCCTGTGGCAGTGGGTGGGCTGTGAAGCGTATCGACTTTGATTGCTAGATATACCATACGCTCTTGAGTTTAGGCAGATGGATGGCAACGCTGATAGCCATTCGAGAGGTTGCCTTTATGGGGCTTGAGGGGTTCAGACGGCACTGCACAGTGACATGGAGACAGGATCGTTGGAATGAATGGACACGAACACGATGGACTGGCAATTCTAAGCGAGAACGCTCGAGCCACCGGTCGCCAAAAGCGGTTAGAGCAGCAGGTGACCTCCGGCTCAAATCCCACTTCACTCCATCCTTCACTCCAGTCCCACGACTCCCTCTCCCTCCACCAGCCTCGACAACCTTGCATTCATTGATTGATGCCCATCTACCGCCCCATCTGCACCTGGCACCGCCTTGGAGAACACAGAGAAGTCCCAACGCAAGGCTGAACATCGATCTGAATGGTTGACGTCCCGCAGCCTCAGCCTCGTATTAACAGAGGACATATGCGGACGGCCTCTGCCACCATGTACCAGGCCAAGTGCTCCGAACTGGTTGCCCTTCCCAGAGTATCATCACAGGCGTGATTCCCCTCGTCCCGCTGGTTGTCTCCGTGGAAATGCCCTTTGAGGGCCCATGATGTCGAGCCCTTGGACGTCAAGCTGTTCAGGGTGTAATCTCTGACCCAGACCTCTTAGCCTGCTGCCGCATTTTCAAAACTTGTTTCTTTCAAACCAGGCGGATTTGGAATGTTGCAACATGAGCCTAACCGACTGTCATCTTTCAGCCTCCTTCGTCTTGCTCTCAGACTCCATGGCGCGGTTGCCTCGTTGCCTTGATAACAGTGTGACAGTTCACCGAAGCTGATCTTGAGGATCCTCGTCTGCTCTCCGTCGAAAATTCTAGAGTTGCTAAGGTTTTTACTTCCATGAAGGACTTGTTTTCCCACTCCAAAATCTCTTTAGTAGGGAGGAACAAAGCCAATCATTCCTGAGAAAAAACATGAACAAGAAAAAGTCCTGGACTATTCCCCAAGCCTTCTAGGATGGAGACCTCTTGCTGGTGGGCAGAGTCTGCTTCAACAAGCTTGTGTGTCCGTTAAGCTTTTGTACCCATGATATGCAATACCCGGTGAAGGGCCAATGCTCTCGACGATAATGACTTTACTCTGAGCCACCTCCCCGAATGGCCGAACGGGTCGCCAAAAACGAGACATGCATAAGTTCTGGCTTCACTGTGCAGACAGATGCACCTCGCCAACGACGAAGCCAATCACGTCGTCTGCTTCAATGAGGCAGATTTGCCTTGTGCCCGGTCTCCAGGGCGCCGTCACTATCTGATCTATCCAGCCTTGTCATGGTACTTCCATGCCATATAATCCCTACGCACGTCGCAGCGTCAAGTCGCTGCCAACCTGCCGTCATCCTGGCCACATCCAAACCTGGCCTTTGACGTTCTCACCGAACATGGTATGTCCAAGTTCTATCGCCATTCCTCGCTTGTAATGACACATTGTTCTCTTGTCGACGTAGTTGAACAGACCGATGGCTCCTCCGCCGCTGAACCTACCCTTTCGTGGTCCACCCATGTATGTAGCATCCATCGATACGGACAACACTTCTTCAAGCGAGACCGAATCACAAGCGCCCATGCCTTCTATGAATGGCATAGAAACCATCTCTAGTCTAGATGAGAGCCGAATCACTCGGCGAAATCCTCAGGGTCTTCGAGACTCTGCAGGTCACCGAGCATACGGTATTGAACAAGCCCGAGACACTGTATGGGACGCATTCGGAAACAAGTCGCTTCCGCCAGAGGAGACCAGCCTTATGATCAGGAGACTGGAGAAAAGGGCAGACGAAAGGATACAACGAACCTACGCCGCCGGACAGGCCTTGGGCGAGGTTCGCGAAGGTGCTGTTGTTCTCAGGGTCGGCATTACATTCATGCCCGGCGCAGACAAACCTCAAGTGAATCGTCTGGAACAAACTAGCGCGACCGGGCGCGAGCCTGATCAAAAGGATAGCCTCTGGAGAGTCAACACAGCTGGATCCTTACTCTCTATTTGGGAAGTGTCTCAAAACCTGTCAGTGCTTGATTGCAGCTGTATATGAATGACGCTCACGCATTATGTTAAGATCTATTATGGAGAGAGATCAGACCTCCGAGATTGCCAAGCGGGCTCGTGCACGACGTCTTCGAAGTGATCATGGTTCATACCCAAATTTCGGGAAAGCGGTCCAATTTCATGGTCAAAGCTATGATGCTGTTACCATCGACAGCGCCGAAGTGAAAATTGTTAACGATCTTCGGGATAACTCCCAGCAGTGGGATGTGGAGAGTACTCTCGTAGAAGTTGACGGCTCTTCTGTCGTTGGTAAGCTGCCGACAACTTACCAACTTTTCACTCTATACTGACTCTAACTACAAGGCCTCATGGTCAATTACAAACACCTCATCTCACGAGGTGGTCCGGAAATGACATTTGAGCAGACAAAAAGCCTCCTGGAAACAATGATCGAGGATGCTCGTCGCCTATGCACGAGAAGCCCTATTCTTTTCAGGTAAGAGTCAATCGACTTACAACTCTGGGAGACTTTTTCTTTCTTTTCACGGGCAACTTTGTACATTTCTTATCTACTGAAAAATGTAGAAGCTCCTGAATCGCTCCGAGGTTTTCTAAACGAATTGAGTCTCACAACGTAGAGGACTTCCTCAAAGCAATGGCGGGGGTCCGAGGGATCCTTGCACCCTCTGTGCTACGATTCGTCTTGAACTCCTAACTAACATAACATGTTAGGATGAGCACAAGGGCACGAATTGCAGCAAGCAAGAACACCCGCTATGGCGTTGGTATGAAGTGCCAATCCACATTGCCAGGCCTTTTACTTATGACTATACAGATCATGGAAATCACTATTTCCAAACCCTGACCACCAGCAAAGGCATACAACAGACTATATCTCTTTCGGCATCGTACTTCAACTCCCTGGACCCGACAGGGACCAATGACAAGACGCAGAGGTTTATCAGGCCAAGATTTTTGCAGATGATTGTGCTGCTCCTCTCGCTTCTCAATGACGACGATCTTTTCGAAATAGCAGAATTCCTCGAAACGACCTATGGTCTAAAAGCTGATCGGCCCAGTCTTGAACTCCTTTTTCTCAAAGTTTTACCCCTGATGTCCATCAACTCAAATGTTTTCATCAAATCAATGATACCGGCTTACGAAGGATATGGCTTACCGGAGCCATCGAACGACAGCAATCACAGACACTACTGGCACCACTTCTTGCACCGTATACTGCAGCGCGGCTACATTCTCCCAGGACGTATCCCGGACCTTGGCGCCGACGAAGATTCGTGGATCGTCAAGTGGCCTGTGGATGGCTTCAAGTCATCAGTAGTTTTCAACAATCTGCAATATTCGGGCAGTGGTCCACATGCCCGATGCCGAACCTTCAACGACATACCACCGATTGAACTCCACCCGGAAGGAGAAGCCGGCGAAATCCACGTTGTGATGAACAATGGAGACACGTACTCGATCGACGCCGATGATCTCGAGCGGATGACCTGTATGATGCCTGGCTCCTACACTATCCAGGAGGCAACACAGGATGGCCGCCTCTTTGACTTTGAGGTTCAGGAAGTGGTGCTGAACCAAAATGCGATGGAAGCGATTAGAATATTGAATGGCCTTATTCGCACCGTCAACGAGCTTCTGACGTCAAATTTGACGCGAGGCAGTCGTCTTATGCGACGCATGTCAACAAGGAAGTCCTCAGGGGGCCTCGCTCTTTGCGATGAGCTTTCTGGCTTTCCGCGCGTGACATCTAATCGAGCTGTTCTTGGCCAAGATGTTCTCGCCGTCGCTTACAAGTCGGACGGGCGGAAAATCACTCGCAAAGATGCGATCCGGAACATCTCCCGAACGTGCCATCACATCACAGCTTTCACGGATTACTATCAGCGAGGCCTTTCTAGCATTTCGACTCCCGCCCAGAGCCAGCAGTTGAGATCGACCCTCGATAGCATTGCAGCGCAAGTGCAGCAGGCGCAGAGCATGAGGCACCAGATGGAGTCCAATGCGGAATTATCTGATGAGCCCATTGCGAAAGTCCTCTACCCCGGGTCCACGAATGCAAATTACATCAAAGAATGGCATGGTTACCAGGCTCGAAAAACAGGAGACCGACTCCACATCGATGGCAAGCGATCCATAGTCTCCTCTATGGTCTGGCTCTCAGACAGTATCATCGAGGTATCTCTCGAGCACTACCCCGCGAAATACATTGTGAGCCCCTTGGGCCCAGTCGAGGAAGCGAGTCGAGGGGACGAGATACAGGAAGGGGATATTGCTATTCTGTGCGGGCACTATATGGTGGTGGCGGTGAAGAACCCACCTGGCAGTCAGGGGGAGAGGGAGCTGTGCATGACGAATTGGCTGAGGATAGAGAGCGAGGAACAGAAGGTGGTGACGAGGAGGGGGATGAACAGAAGGATCCAGCAGCTGCCGACAACGGGCCTTTCGGTGTTTTGCTAGTCGAGGTTCGAAAAGGGGCCATTGGATGGGCGCAAATGTTCGAGAGCCAGGCTCAGATCACTGTTCGGGAAAACCTTTCGGTCCCACAGGTCACCCAGAGTGACTCTGGAGTCTCTTCTTCTGTCTGTTTTCCAGGAGTGTCACTGGCTTCTGCTTTCAAAAAGCAGGTCTTGAGGAACATTTTTCTTCGGTTTGTCAGGAGTCAGGGGTGCAAGCATTTGTCGGCCGCGCTGATTTGCGAATGAAACCTTCCTACGACTTGATAATGGCTTTCCAATTTGAAGAACTCCGGAAGCAGTCCAGGAATTGGTATTTTTCTGACTTCCGAGGAATGGCTGATGTTCCACGGTATCACTTAAGATCATTGTTCGCTGTTGATGGATGCTTCTCCTGCGACTTCTTACACTCCCTGTTGTAGGTTCGTGCAGGCGGAGCCTCTTCTTGGAGGCTGACATGTATAGCTTGAACGACCTTCAATTCAGTTTTCACGGATAAACGGCCTGCCAGGTTCGGCTCAACGGCAGGTATAAATCTCTCATGGCATTCCGAGTCCGCATCACGTGACTGCAGAGAATTGGATCGCTGTCTGCATGAATGATGAACATCCCCTCGCGATTCCCACGTACCCGGAGATAGATCCTATACCCCCACGCAATCGCTAGGATAAACTCTGATCAGAGCCATGCGCAATAATATTTAATGCTGGCTCGGGACAGGACAGGGCGTCAAGATGCAGACTCGCAGACTAGGAACAGGGCCGGGCTTATCTTATCGGGGGATCCAGTTGCCGCTTCGAGAGTCGAATATCAACCGCGCGGGCGCTGGATGCGAGCTCCCTGCGGCCAGCCTGCACGAAGAACTGGGGAAAACCAGGTGAAGATACGCCTCTGTGCTCCCCTTCACATATACCACTGCCTACCACTGCTCAATTGAGAGCCACCCCACACTCTCCCCGCCTGTACATAATTCTTTTCTTACCCACCACCACCCACTCTCTCCCTCATACGACATACGACGCTCCTCTGCATTGCATCTGCAACTACTCCTACCCACGTTCCACGCCCAACTGGCTACCCCAACCTCGTGGCCTACCCACCGCTTCTTACTCATGGACAACAACCGATCCTCCAGCAGGCCAATCGATGGCTCGCGACTGGGCACGTCATTCCGCTCCCAGTTGAATTCTTTCACCTCTTCTTCCCCCCTCGCGGAGGCCGCCATAGCACGCGACCTGGAAGATGAAGAAGAGGCTGACCCCGATCGCGACCCCGATGACGACAACTCCGACGACTCAGATGCTCTGCGCCACAAGGCCTCCGACTACTCCATGGCCACTGGTTACCGCAGACCCAGCGCCATTGCTATAGGTTCGCGCCCGACCTACATGCCTGGGTTGGCGGTGCCAGAACACCAGCGCTTGAACAAGCGGGAGAGAGAGAGTATCAGGGCTGAGGAAAGGAGCCTTCTGAGGGATAACCTGGTGATACCTCCCAAGCGTCCCCGCAAGCAGAAGAGCGAGGACAATATCACTGCGCGGTGGGGGAAGAGACTCTCGATTGTGGGTTCGCCGTTGCTCAGCAGGACGAAGAGTCAGCCCGACGAAGAGACTGGCATTGTGCCGGGCGAAAGTAGGGCTGGGGAAAATGGAGATCCGGATGAGTCGACTGCGTTGCTTGGAGATCCCGCATTACCATATGGCGGACAAGACACGGCAGAAGATATCAATCAGAAGTGGGAGGAGGCTGTGATATCGGGCAAGATTAATACCACATGGCAGCGAGAAACAAAGGTTATCGCGAGGTACTCAAGGAGCCTGGTTCTGACCTTTCTGCTGCAATATTCGCTCACGATGGCGAGTATCTTTACCGTGGGGCATATTGGAAAGGTAGAGTTGGGTGCGGTGAGTCTGGCAAGCAGTAAGTACATGCTCATTTCAGTTTCGCTGGTGAATATTTCTTGACACCATCTGTAGTGACTGCAACCATTACTGGATATTCCGTATACCAGGGACTTGCGACCAGTCTGGACACCCTTTGCCCCCAGGCGTATGGTTCTGGCAGGAAGACTCTGGTAGGACTCCAATTGCAGCGCATGGTTTATTTCCTATGGTGTGTGACGATACCGGTCGCTGTCATTTGGCTGTGTGGTACGTGGATCCTCGAAGCAATCGTCCCGGAAAAGGAGACAGCAAGACTCGCTGGTCTGTACCTCAAGGTTCTACTTGCTGGAGCACCAGGCTATGCTGCGTTCGAGAGTGGCAAGCGTTTCTTGCAAGCACAGGGCTTGTTCTCTGCGACCATGTATGTGCTGCTATTCTGTGCACCATTGAACGCATTCATGAACTGGCTCTTCGTCTGGGTAAGTTGGTCTGTGACTGTCGATTCGATTCATGTTTTATGACTGACAGTGGCCTGCCAGAAATTCAAGTGGGGCTTTATTGGTGCTCCCATCGCCGTCGCTGTAACTGACAATCTCCTGCCTTTATGCCTTTTCCTCTACGTCTACTTCGTCGATGGCTCCCAATGCTGGGGCGGCTTCGAGCGCCGAGCGCTGAGGAACTGGGGTCCTATGATCAAGCTCTCCCTTCCCGGCCTCGTAATGGTACTCGCCGAATTCCTAGCCTTCGAAATCCTCACTCTCGCCGCAAGTTGGCTCTCCACTGAGCATCTAGCTGCCCAGAGCGTCCTGAGTACGCTCACGGCGCTGACCTTCCAGATCCCGTTCCCCGTGTCCATCGCTGCGTCAACGCGCATTGCAAATCTCATTGGAGCGACACTCTCCGGCCCTGCTAAGATAACCGCCAAGGTCACTCTCGTAATCGCCTTTTTCGTCGGCATACTGAATGTAACGCTTCTGAGCAGCTTGAGGAACTACATTCCACAGCTATTTACCAGTGACAAGGATGTCATCAGATTAGTCGCTGGAGTCATGCCACTCTGTGCTGCTTTCCAGCTGTTCGACGCACTGGCTGCGAACTGCAATGGTATCTTGCGAGGGCTTGGGAGACAGGAGATTGGCGGATACGTTAATCTTTTCTCCTACTATGTGGTATGTTTTCTGAGTACCTCCATGGCTTTTGAGTTTCAAGCTGATATGGGCTTCACCAGATCGCGATGCCCATCTCCTTCGGCACAGGATTTGGCCTTCACTGGGATCTTTACGGTCTCTGGGCTGGCCCGGCCATCGCCCTTGGCCTCGTAGCTGGCATCGAAGGCTTGTTCATCTACAAAACTAAATTCGAAAATGCGGTTGAAGCCGCGAGGTTGAGGAATGAACGTGCTTAAGTTAGCAGAGTTTTCGTATCTATGGTTGAAGGCTGTTTGCTTTATTCATGGTCAAAACTGGACAGGAACAGAAAAGGAGGATTTTTGGATTGCACTTCGACGCTGTTCTCGATACCCTTTATTTGTTTTCGCGCCGTCATTCTTGACACGAGTCTTTGAACTTTATTAATGGAAGGGGTAACTAGTTATAAGAAAGGGATTTATTGATGAGAATTGTACAGGAGCAAAATTGGGCAGGCTGTTTGATTCGATTCGAGAAGGAGGGGTACTTTGGGTTTCATATCTCTTCTCGCAGCTTGTCAGCATGGCGTTGGTATAAGATCGATCTCAACGATAAAACCAGATCTTCACCATAATCAACTCGGGTTAGTAGACCAAGACGTGCCTTATATTCATCTTATTCTAAATCTGTTCTTTACGACTGCGACTTCAGTTCGTCCCAGCTTGGTTACTGCAAGTAAATCTATAAGGCTGGATAGTAGGTGAGCTCATCTCACTTCACTTTAATAAGCATTTTGTATTCAAATGTGAGCCTACCTCACATTACCTGCAAAGATGATACTAGATCCATACAATGTTCATGCAAGGTATTCTTCGAGATTAAGGCACTTAGAATAGGGGTATATTGTTTGAACAAGCGTACGCTCTCTAGTAGGATATAACTCGATATGATTAGGCCAGAAGTGGGGCGTATTTCCCAGCCTCAGAGCCTCGCAGACGAGCCATCTGAGATAGCGCATCGTCTTCTTGCTCGTCTTCATCAACTTCCTGCTGATTACGCTCACTCTGCTCATCTCTCTTCCGCAGCCGCCGCTGTTCCTTCAAGTTGTCATTCAACATTCTCTTCCATAACCCCTCAAGGTTCAGCTCTTCCCTCCGCCCTTCCATCAATATCTGCACAACCAGGGCCACACCGTTGCTCCGCGTGCCAAACCCAACGATTCCTTCAAGTTGCTCCTCACTTTCCTCCATACCCTCAGCCGGATCAACTCGCCCAATGTTGACGCAGACCCAGCCTGTCTTCGTGTCATCCTCAACCGTCGTATCCGGCGCCCCAGCAGTCGCCATCAATCTGACCCTCTTCGCCCTCCTCTTCTGCCGCAGCTTCAATTCGTTGCGACCAAGTAAACCATCTGCAAAGGGACGCAGTTTATATTGACTCCGCAACCACCTGCAGAAACGGTCTCCAGAAACATGGACATGCTTCTCGCTCCTCGCGGTGCCGAACACCATGATGAGATTCGCGCCTAGCGCGGGTGGCGGCTCCATGGCGCGGAGATCGAGGATGCTGAGGTCGTCGAGGCCGATGTCGACGGAGACGTGCTCGAGGAGCTCGGCGAGGATTGGAGGCGAGTTTTCAGGGAGGTCGGGGATTCTTTGGCGCTCGGCGAGGGGATGGGACGAGTCGCGCTCGCGGTCCCGTTTGGCTTGGGATTGGACTTGGAGGTACCATGGTATTGCTGGTTGCGGTTTATTTGCTGGGATGTATTTGACGCTTTGTACGGGAAGAGGATCGGGGGAGAGGTTCTCCGAGGTGATATCCGCGTTTTCAGAAGTTGGGTTGGACCTCGATGGAGTGGATGTTGTTAGGAAGCGTCTGTTCATCCATCGCGGCGGTCGTTCAGGAGAACGAGGGCCCAGTTCCACGCCGGTGAAAGCGAGTAGAGATCTCAATGCAGCAATGTGGCAATAGCTGCATCGTGCGGAAGTCGAAAGAGCGCTGCTGACAGACATAGGGGGCATTGCTTGGAATGGCGATGGAGTTGCCACCAAAAAAATGTTCGGATGGAAGATTCAAGTGCACGTGAATAGTTATCTAAGTCGGCGATTAGTTGCGCCAAGTCCGACAGGGCTGAATTATCAATCGTGGGGCAAATATGAAAAGGCGAGAGTCACCTCTCACGTTTGATATCCTCGACAGCCTCCTCTCTCCCCACCTCCAACACCCCAGTGATACCCCTTTCCTTTCTTCAATCATGGCTATGGATCTGGACAACTCGATATCTTTGCCTCCGCAGCAAAAGAATGCCGCAACGTACGTTCACGACCCTGCTTTCAAAAGTCAAGAAACTCACATTGTTCGTAGCATTCTGTGTTGCAACTGCGGTGCTCCCATAGACGGCACTACTTCTGCCGGAGCTCTCTGTTATGATTGCATCAAGCTCACCGTAGACATATCCGGAGGTATCCAACGCGAAGCCACACTCCACATCTGCCGAGACTGCGACCGATGGTTTTCACCGCCCAACCAGTATCTCGTTGCAGCGCCAGAGTCTCGAGAACTATTGGCGCTATGTCTTCGCAAACTTCGTGGACTAAACAAAGTGCGAATCATCGACGCCAGCTTCATATGGACAGAACCGCATTCGAGGAGAGTGAAGGTCAAGATTACCATCCAGCAGGAGGCATTCGAGGGCACCATATTACAACAGACTTTTGAGGTGGAATATGTGGTACACTACCAGCAATGTCCGGATTGCGCCAAATCATACACGCACAATACCTGGAGAGCCGTCGTTCAAGTAAGACAGAAGGTTCCGCACAAGAGGACCTTCCTCTACCTCGAACAGCTTATCCTCAAGCACTCGGCGCACAAGGATACAATCAACATCAAAGAAATCAGCGACGGCATCGATTTCTTTTTTGGCCAGCAAAATCACGCGGTCAAGTTTGTCGATTTCTTGTCATCTGTGGCACCTGTCAATGTCAAGAAGTCTGAAGAGTTGATCAGTGTGGATATCCACACAAGCACCAAGTCGTCCAAGTTCTCATACTCAGTCGAACTGGTACCAGTTTGCAAAGATGACCTCGTCGCTTTGCCCCTCAAGCTCGCCAAGTCAATGGGAAATATTGCGCCTATTGCCCTTTGCTATCGAGTTGGCACCTCCGTCAACTTCATCGACCCACACACGCTACAGATCGCAGACCTTTCAACAAAAGAGTTCTGGCACTCACCGTTCAGGCCTCTTGCGGATGTACAAGAGCTCGTCGAGTACATTGTACTTGACATTGAGCCCCTCGGTCCAAACAAGGGAAGATTCATGCTCTCCGAAGCCACAGTTGCTCGCGCCTCTGACCTCGGGACCAACGACACATCCTACTATACTCGCACACATCTTGGGGGTGTTCTTCACCCGGGCGACTCGGTCATGGGATACCACCTTGCCGGAACGAATTTCAACAGCCCTGAGTACGAAGCACTTGAACAGTCCAACAAGCAAAAGGATGCGCTCCCAGAGGTCGTTCTTGTCAAGAAGTTCTACGCTCGCAAGAAGAAGAGCAAGAGCCGGAACTGGCGCCTCAAGCGTATGGCGAAGGAAGAAAACGAGATGCTGCCGCGCAAGCAGGATCAAGAGAAGCTGGAGAGGGATTACGAGATGTTCCTGAGGGATGTAGAGGAAGATGAGGAGTTCAGGAGTGGAGTTGCGTTGTACAAGGCGCAGCAGAGGCAGAAAATGGAGGACGAGATGAGTGTTGCAGAGACTGAGGAGACGGATGAAGGCCCAAGGATACCAATGGAGCAGCTCTTGGACGAGTTCGAAGAGATGGGTCTTGAGGACGAGGAGTAGCTCGGTCGTAAAGAGGCCCAATGAAAACGTCACGTGACCTTCAGATGACCTTCAGTTTTAGTTCTTTTCAAAATGATGCTACTCGTCCGTGAGATATCCAAACTCCTATGTGACAGTGACCCCCGACTCCGTATCTACTCCCAAAGTCATATCTACCCATCTCTTCCTTTCTTAGTCTTCTCCCTTGAGAACTTCCTCAATGCCCTCCAGGTCTTCGACGCTGTCAATCTCGATGATGCGTCCCACTTCCGATGTATTCCTCATAAGCTCCTTCGCGCCCGCATACACCATGCGTAGCTCGCCGTTGCACGTCTCAGGCAGATAGTACAGCATGACGTAGGGGACGGACAAGCGTCCGGAGGCGAGCGTCAGCGGGTAAGAGAGCAGGATGAAGCGCGGAGAGTGGTCGGGCAGGTCGTCACCGAGGAGCGGGAGCGAAGTATAGGTTTCTGTGCCATCTTGCGATATTTCGAGTGTTTTCTTGTCGATTTGGTCTATGCTTTGGCGGAGGGGGGGTTTTGGTTAGGAAGCGAATCGTGGATGGTATTCGTGATGATGGCGGGGGAAAAGTACGAGCTCCATTATCGAGGTGTGACAGGATGATTGGAGCAAAGGAGAGATTGTAGGCGGGGAAACAAACGGTTGGGCTACGAACATATGACTGCTTGCGGGTCTTTGGCGCGTGAGGTTCCCAGGCGGAACTTCCGCAGCTTGTCTTTGGTCTCGGTGGAGAAGGTGTACAGGCGGGATTCAGAAGACTATATTTCATGTGTTAGCTCGTACTAATAGACACGAGGAGCGAGAGTATCGGTGCGACTGACCATGGTGGGAGTAGATTAATGGGCTTGTTAATGTGTGGGATGGATGGAGGGGGAGGGGCATTCCGCCGCAATGCGCGCGAAGTTGGGTCGTTGACTCGTGCCCGTCGCTAGGTTATTTCTCGACGCCACAAACTGTCAAGCCACTTCCCCATGGGACAGTTGGCATCCTTTATAACCACATTCTCCATTCCCTCAGGCGACTCCCTTTCTGTTCCGTGTTCTCTCTTCCTCTCGTCTCTCGTCTCGCTTCGTCTTCTTTAGCAATGGCTCCCCTAAGTCGGAGCTTGTTGCTGCTTCCTTGCGGCATCCTTTCCCTCCTGTCGAGCATCGCAACGGGCGTGGACGCCGCGGAGCAGGATCCTTTGCGCGATGATAGAACGCGGTATCAGGCAGCGTGTCCAGACTTCAAAGCATACTCCATGCATGCCCAGTAAGACTCTAATTCTCCATGGAGTCCATTGTTTGCGAATCAATACTAAAACAACGGCCATAGTCCACCGTTCAGCAATGGACCTCTCAAGCTCCCTTTCCAGCGCCCCTCGATCCATTGTCGGACTTTCGAGTCGCCTCTCGTCGAGGAAATCATAGACTACATGAACGAGCATATGACAGACAAGGACATGGCGAGGATTTTCGAAAATGCCTTCCCAAATACACTGGATACGACCGTTCGGTGGCATGTTGACGGGACGAAGCAGAAGAAGGACAAAAAACACTCCAATATACAGCATGGCTTGGGGGTGTGGGAAGGTCCGCAGAGCTTCATCGTCACTGGAGACATCAATGCCGAATGGTTGCGGGACTCGACGAACCAGCTCCAGCAATACCAAACGCTTGCGAAGAAGGACAAAAAGATCGAGAACCTGATTCTTGGAGCCATAAATACGCAGGCCGAGTTTGTTATCGGCTCGCCATACTGTAATGCCTTCCAACCGCCTCCACCAAGTAGACTGGCCCCGTCTGGTAATGGTCAGGGAGACACTGTCCACCCAGCCTACGAGCCCTCCTTCGTCTTCGAATGCAAGTACGAACTCGACTCGCTCGCCCATTTCCTCTCCATTGGCAACCAGTTCTACAACCATACCAAATCCACGGCCTTCCTCACTACGCGTTGGTACACCGCGCTCGAGACCCTCATGAACGTCGTCGCTCAGCAATCCAAACCCACCTTCACCCCTGAGCGCGGCCAATATGAGCGAAACGAGTACCGCTTCCAGCGTCGCACGGACACTGGCACCGAGACGCTCAATCTCGCAGGTATTGGCAATCCCTTGAACGGCGGCACAGGGCTCGTCCGCAGCGCATTCAGGCCTTCAGACGACGCTACCATCTTGGGTTATCTCATTCCTTCTAATGCGATGATGGCCGTCGAGCTCAAGCGCACAGCCGCCATGTTGAAGGAAGTCGGCAAGACGAAGCTCGCAGCAACCGTCATGGAGCGTGGGGAGTTAATCGAAGCGGGCGTCCGCGAGCATGGCATCGTAAATCACAAAGTCTACGGCGAGGTGTTCGCCTTCGAAGTTGACGGCTATGGCTCGCAAATCATGATGGATGACGCCAACTTGCCGTCCCTCCTCGCTCTTCCCCTTCTGGGCTTCGTCGATCGCGACGACAAGATCTACCAGAATACACGCCGCATGATTCTCGAGAAGCCCGGAAACCCGTACTTCTTGTCTGGATTCGAGTTCCGCGGGATTGGCGGACCGCATATCGGACTGCAGAATGCGTGGCCGATGAGTTTGCTTGTGCAGGCTATGACGAGTGAGGACGATGTCGAGATTGCTGAGGCGTTGAAGTTTGTCAAGGAGGCGAGTCCGAGGGGTTTGGTGCATGAGAGTATCAATGTCAATGCGAGGCATGATTACACAAGTGAGTTTTCCCCCAGTTTCCCTACCCCTTTACTAGGTACATTTTCCTCTCGTACCGTTTCAATCTGAGAGGGTTTCTTGCTGATCACAATGGCTTTTCCAGGAAGCTGGTTTGCATGGGCAAACTCCGTCTTCGCGCAGACGATCCTCGATCTTGCAAAGAGGAAGCCACATCTCTTGTTCGGCGAGGGCGCGAAGCCTTACTCCATTGAATGATTCAATCACTTCAGCTCTTGCCAGTCGTCAAACCAGCCTGCATCTGTCTTCTGTGTTGAGTGCTTGTTTTGCTATACCCGGGTTTTGGAAGCGTCTTCGTCTTCAAATAGCCCATGTTCTATGAGCTTTATGTTGGTGGAGTTGGTGGCGTTATTGTGTGATAGGAAGTTGATACTGGCGCGAGTATCAAGCGTGGTTGCAACTTCCCAGGAACGGAAAGGAAAGGACACGAGTATTCTTGTTCAACCAGCTTTTCCTTCGGGGGATTTGGGGTGATGATCGAGATAGGTTCCATAGTCACGAGCACTAGGGAATCTTTTCAAGACAAAATTTTCTTTTCGTCTTGCTTGCGCAATGCCGTCACTATGCTACACTTTGGGGAATAAATGTGACAAAGCGAGATTCCCGTGGTATCTCGTTAACCCATTCAATAGATCAACAAAGCTCGATGGAACACATCGCCACAATTGTGGATGCTAACGATCCATCATGTTCATCCTGGCCCCGCCGTGACGCTGAATCAACCGCGGAAGCATATTGAGGCCGCGATTCTGACGCCGGGAATCAACCAAGGCGCTGCGACGTTGCGGCTAGATATCGGTGCGAGTGGATGCGGAAACCTTTGTTTACGAAGAATCGGACTTGTCAGCTACACTTGTTTGCAGACGCGTCAAGGCAAAGGGTGGGGGGGGGGGTTCAGTGAAGACTCATTTAGTTCCAGTCTGTTGCGAGCAGAGCCAGGATCAGGTGGCGGGAGTGGAGGCCGAGTAGTGAAATAGAGCGGTTGACAACCGTAAAGGAGTCTAAAGTCTATTTCTTCCTCGGACGACCAACATTGCCAACACCGCTACTGGGTGCGCCGGAACCAGATGTAGAACTAGAGGCGGTGATGCTGGAACTGACGGTATCGAGATATTGATCGCTGCGGAGGGTGGACACCAGCTGAGGCGCATCGGGACCGGACATGTTGGGAGCGAAGAAGCGGCTCTCGTAGGAGTCGTAGGCTTCGGTGGACTGGGGGAAAATTAGTCAGTCCTGTCTTTCACATGTGAAATGGCGAGAAAAGAAGAGGTTTTAAACGTACGTTCTCGTCATGGTACTTCATGTTGACCCACTTCTCTTCCTCGGCGAGCTTCAGATTGCGGCTGACTCCCAACATGTCCATTTCGTCGACATCGGTGGTCTTGGAGACCATGGTCACGTTGCGAGCTTCGGAGGGAGGAGCGTTGGCGGCCTTGTTGCGAGCCTCTTTGTTGTGAAGCTGCTGGGTACGAGCATCGACGTGGTGGAATTGCGGGCGCATCTGGACGATGCCGTCGACCTTGGTGAGATGAAGCTGATCTTGATGGGAGGTGGTAAGTATAAGGCCTGATCAACCAAGGAGATCGAATGACTTACTTTCACGGAAAACGCCAACCATGTAATTCGGCTCCATGGGCTGGTGCTTCTTGATGTTGCCGCCAATGGTCATGTGGTTCAAAACCTTGCCCTCCTCGAGTGCCTGGTCGAAGTTCCTGAGAGCATCGCCCGCGTCCTCACGATCAATGTCCAGCCGATCAGCTCCTCCGGCAGGGCGAGGTGCAGCGGTCCTCGCGCCCCTGGGAGGAACGAGTCCACCAGAGACGCCGAAGGTGCTGCCCTTGCCCTCCTCCTTGGCAACATTCATGGCTTCTCCCCAACGTGCGGCCTTGGCCTTGTCCATATGATCGGTGGGGAGGGGAATGTCCATCTCGAGGTAGCCGGACAGTGGCTTCATGCGGACTTCCAATGGCTTCGTTCCGAACTCCTCGGTGTATGGCGCATCGTTCTCGCGATCACGGTTGACGTATTGGAGAAGATAGAGTTTTTCAAGGACTTCTGGGCAGAGGAAGACATCGTAGGTCGCAACTACCGGGTCGTCGTCGTCCTCGGGCTTCTTTTTGATCTTCTTTTTGGTCTTGGTAGCGGCTGCTGAAGTGTAAGTTAGTCGGCGCTTTACTTACATATATTTCAGCTGCACTTACGAGACATTGTGATGGCTTGACACTGAAGTAGGTTTGTTGGTAGTCTCTTGGAGATGGTGAAGGAATTGCCGACAAGTGGTGTTGTTGTTTTGTTGGAGTTGAAGTTGACTCGAAGTTGCACGTGTGGAGAAACAAATACATAGTCGTAGGGCTGAAGCATCGCGACCGGAGCAATTGCATCGTAGGGCTGAACGCGCTAAGACATAACGGGGTCTGGCGCGGTTACGTCAGGAAGCTTGAACGCGACTTGAACGTGCACCCCATAGCGACCCTCAGCTGCTCAGCAACCCTCCGCAACCTCCAATCCACTCTCCGCTCTGGCTTTCCGACAACTCCACCACTTCTTGTGAACCGGCAAGCTCAATACCAGATTGAGGCTCCATCTTTCACCATGGCATACCTTGCGCCTATCCACCGTCCGTCCTGCGTCCGCAATGCCATCAAACTGCACCTTCTATCTCCCGATGAAGAACATCTGGTTGTCGCGTGAGTGCCTGCATCTGAAGCTTGCTGCATCATTGTTGGAGTTTTCTAATTGAACTGCATTTTAGGAAAGCTAATCGGCTCGAAATCTACGCTCAATCCGAGCAAGGCCTCGTTTTGGCGCATTCGAAGACCATCTACGGCCGAGTCGTCTGCTTCAACAAGATCCGCCCAGCTTCGTCTACCACAGATCATCTCGTCATTGGCACCGACCGCCTCGCATACTTTACAGTATCATGGGATCCGGAGAGCAAACAGCTCAAGACAGAAAAGAGCTGTGTGGATTTAGCCGTGAAGTCACTGCGGGTTAGTCAAACTAGTATTCGATGCTTGGTCGATCCGAGTGGAAAGTTCATGACGTTGGAAATGTTCGAAGGTGTGGTGACGGTCGTCCCTTTACAGCACAAGAACAAGAGGAAGCAAGAACCAGCCGACCCGGGGAATCTGGGGGAAGCGACGCTTTCCAGAATACCAGAGCTCTTCGTGCGGTCTTCCGCCTTTGTCCCGCCTCGATTCCAGAATGAGAAGAACGACAAACCGAAGCTAGCACTCATATACGAGGATTCATCTGGCAAGGTTTGGCTGAGAGTTCGTCATTTAGCGTATACGCCCAGTTCCGCAAAAGGAGAGGCCGGAAGCGCTGAGCTTGATGACGGCCCAATACCCAAAAGCTTGGAGCTTGGAGCCGCCCATCTCATACCTATGACACTACCCACAGGAGGTCTCCTTATTGTGTCAGAAACATCAGTCTCATTCTACAACGACGAGACCGACCAGTTGAAGACAGTACCCCTCGAAGAAGCCACTGTTTTCGTAGCTTGGGAACGTATTGATGACCAACGATTTATTCTCGCTGATGACTATGGCTATCTCTACATGATCATGCTCATGTTGGACAACAGGGGCACGGTACGTTCCTGGAACGTTGAGAAGCTTGGACGAACTTCTCACGCATCCACCCTCATCTACCTCGGGGATGGCCATGTCTTCCTTGGCTCTGCTCAAGGAGACTCTCAAGTCATCTCCATCCAGAACAGCTCCATTGAAGTTGTTCAAACTTTCTCGAACGTTGGACCGATTCTTGACTTTACCGTCATGGACATGGGCAATCGCGCTGCGGAAGGACAGACCCATGATTACTCATCAGGACAGGCTCGGATCGTGACAGGGAGTGGTGCTTGGAACGATGGCAGCCTCCGCAGCATTCGCAGTGGAGTCGGGCTGGAAGACCTGGGAAGCCTTGGTGAGACGGAGCGTATCACGCGTTTGTTCAGTCTCAGCTCGGGCCAGGCAACAGATGGCTACGTCGACACGTTGGTGGCATCTTCTATGGACGAGACTCGGATATTCTCGTTCAGTCCCGAAGGAGACATCACCGAGGTAGATGAATTCTTCGGGTTTTCGCTCACTGAGGAGACTCTCCATGCCGACAACCTGACGAATGGAAACTTTGTGCAGTTCACAACATCCAGTGTACGAATCACGGATATAGGTAGTGGCATGACTCTGTCAGAGTGGACCCCTCCTGCCGGCCAACACATCCATTCCGTCACTATGGATGAGTACATCGCTATATTGTCGGTTGGCGATGATGAGCTTGTTGTGCTGGAACTTGCGGATACAATTGCACTGAACAAACGGAAGAACTTCCCTACCGAAGGCCAAGTCTCATGTGTCACCCTTTCTGCCAAGGTCCCTGGTGCTTGCGTCGTCGGCTTTTGGGAACAGTCCAAAGTCTACATCCTCAACCTTGACACGCTCGATACCATTCGGGAGGTTTCCCTAAATGACGATGGCATCGTCCCAAAGTCGCTCTTGATCACGAACATCTTCGTTGACCAATCTCCAGTGCTGCTCGTCGCGATGGCAGATGGAACGGTTGTCACATTCCACATTGACCCAACCAAATACGACCTGTCGTCACGCAAGAGCATTGTGCTGGGTTCTCACCAACCAGAGTTTAAAGTCATCCCAAGGAATGAAAACGAGTCCGGTGTCTTTGCCACTTGCGAGCACCCAAGCCTCATTTACGGCGAGGAAGGACGGCTGGTGTATTCTGCCATCACTGCCCAAAATGCAATCTGCGTCTGTCCATTCAATACAAGCGCTTTCCCTGGATCAATCGCCATTGCAACTGCGGACGACATTAGGGTAGGTCTAGTGGACTCGGAAAAAACGACTCACGTCCAATCACTTGCTTTTGGTGAGACTGTTCGCCGAGTTGCCTATTCGGCATCCCTTCGAGCCTTTGGCTTGGGAACGATACAGCGCCATCTAGATAACGGAGTCGAGGTCGTTGTAAGCCGCTTCAAACTCGCAGATGAGATTCTCTTCAAAGAGTTGGATACCTATGAGCTCAATGCAGATGAAATGGTCGAGAGTGTCTTGCGATGCGAGCTGGACGACGGGACTGGCGAGCTCGCAGAGCGTTTTGTTGTCGGAACCTCTTATCTCGAAGAAAACGAGGATGATGGCTCTAAGGGCCGCATCATTGTCTTTGAAGTGACCGACGAACGGCTGCTGAAGAAGGTCACTGAGCTGAGTGTAAAAGGGGCCTGTCGCGTCCTTGAAATGGTCGACGGAAGAATTGTCGCTGCCCTCATGAAAACTGTAAATGCTGTCTATCGCCATTATTCTCTATTTCTAACACGCAGAAAGGTTGTTATCTACTCACTCGATTATCCGAACAGTCAACCCCAACTAACAAAGCTCACGAGCTTTCGCACTTCGACAGCTCCAGTTGGTCTTACGTCCAGGAATCGCATGGTAGCTGTTGCAGATCTTATGAAGAGTGTCTCCCTTGTGGAATTCAATCCTGGCGTGAATGGCACACCCGACAAGCTCCGCGAAGTCGCAAGGCACTACAGTACCCTTTGGGCTACCGCTGTGGCGCACTTTGCACCCAACACGTATCTCGAAAGCGACGCAGAAGGGAACCTCATCGTTCTAGAGCGGGAGACCAAAGGAGTCACGGAAGCTGACATGAGGAGTATGAGAGTTCTGAGTGAGATTTCGCTTGGCGAAATGGTGAACCAGATCCGGGAAGTGGATGTAAAAGTGCCGGCCGACACCCCTGTCGCGCCCAAAGCATTTTTGGCCACGGTGTGTGCTTTCGTTCTTTAGAAATTTTTGCTCCTCTCTTCAAATTCCTTCCCTTTATCTACTATTCCCGCCACGGAACTCTTGCTGATTATCACTTTGAATAGGTCGAAGGATCGATTTACCTTGTCGGCGCCATCGCCGAATCCCACCTGAACCTCCTGATGCAGCTACAGGCCAACATGGCGGATTGCCTGCAGAGTATTGGTAACGTACCGTTCAATCAGTATCGAGCGTTCAAAAGCCACGTCCGCGAGGCGGATGAGCCATTCCGATTTGTCGACGGAGACCTGATCGAGCGATTCCTCAACCTCGAGGAGGACGTCCAGGAGAGGTGCGTGGTGGGATTGGGGGAAGGGGTCGGCATTGAGGAAGTGAAGGTAGTCGTGGAGAAGTTGAAGCGACTGCATTAGGGGGGAAGGAGGCAAGTCAAGCTATCACGAAGACTGTTGAATGGGCGTTTGTGATTATAGATGGGTGCTGCTACCCTTCCAATGAGGCTTGGTCTGATAGGAAGGCCATTTTAATGATGCGAGCGATTCCATTAGGCATTCCACAGGCGTCGATCCAATTCATGAATACAGCAAGCATGTAGAAAGCTGTATGAACATCCATACAAATATATCTACAGCGGAGGATCATCCTTCAATGGTGCCTGCATGAATTATGGTATCCTACGACGACTGGGCTGCAGTGGGATTGCATCCGATCTGCACCTGAATCATAAATCGATCGACACCCCAGATGACGCGAGTCATGCAATATTCAAATATAACCGTGGTCCCTTCATTCACGACAGCTTTCGGCGTCCTGATCGATACCCACCGAATTCTCCATCTCAATGTCTTCGATAGCCAACCCTCGTCCGGCGTGGTTACTCACCGCCGTGGCCAGCGGCGCTTGTGCCGCTTTCAATGGCGTTTTCGCCAAACTGTACGTCCGCAATGGCGACGAGCAATTCGCTATACCATGACACTAACGCCAAGGATGAACAGGACAACGACGGAACTTACGTCGACATGGTCTCACGCTGTTTCAGTCTTTTTGGGGATGGGGGAGAACAACAGATTCGTGGAATTGGTTATACGTGGTGTAAGGCTTTCTCCGCAGTCCGCACCAGCCTCATTAAACATCAGTCGTTTTCTTTCCTTAGACCCCCAGTCAAACTCTTTACTTAACGAGCAAATTTCTTTTATTCATCCATCACCTGACAACCCATTTCTCGACTTGAATTAATAGTGCACTAACGTCCCGATCCTCCTAACCTCCAGCTCGCCTTCGCCTTGAACCTCCTCTTCAACTTTATAATGTGGGCGCTCTTCACGCGCGCCCTACAGCTCGCCCCCTCCACCGTCCGCGTAAACATCATCAACACGTCGGCAAACTTCCTCATCACGGCCGTCTTGGGCTTTGTGATTTTCTCCGAGGGATTGCCGGGTCTGTGGTTTCTGGGCGCGGCGTGTCTGGTGGCGGGGAGCGTGGTCATTGGGATGAGGGATGAGGGGAATGGAGAGAGTAAGGCTGGAGTGGAGGAAGGTGTGCTTGGGGCTACGGATGCGGGGTTAGAGGAGAGGGAAGGACTGATGGGGGCGATGGATGGGGATGATAGTGGTGAAGGAGTTGCGTTAAGGGGGAGGGCAGAGGAGGTTGATGACGGTAGCAGCGTCAGCGGAGTAAGGAAGCGATCGCCGGCTTAGGATGGACCGATTCACTTGTTACAAGACACCCTATGATCGTGAAGAAGGTATGAAGAAATTTTGATTGGTGAATGAGCCTATGCCTGGGTATCAAATTTCGGCCTTTGAAAATCAATCCCAGTATCCGTACTCCAATGCCCCTGAACCCTGATCATGACCCGAATGCCCATAACGCCTGGCGATGGATGCAAAGTTCGATGCGGCTCGATCCGTGCCTATCCCCTGGTCGCCCGAACCTTTTAACTAGCCCAAACTGATCGTTCCGAGCGAAGGCACCTTTATGACATGCCCTAAGTCTCCCCAGGCTTCTTGTTGTTCATGGCAACAATTTTGATGCGGTCGGCCTGAATAGAGGCAGAGTTGTCGAGCTTGAAGGTAACATCCTTGATAATGAAAGTCCAGACGTCGTCGCAGAAGCGGTAGGTGTCGAGATGGCCCTGATGGAAGAAAGGTGTTAGCGCTTCGGATACCTCCGCGAAGGAACAGACAAACCTTGAAGCTCATGCGAGACTTGACTTTCTCGGCGAATACCTCTGTAACAACCTTGTCGAAGATGTTGAGGAACTTGATCGCCAACTGTGGGTCGAAGCGGCCAGCAGTGATGAAGTTGTCGAGCTCGTCGGCAAGGGCATTGCCCAAACTGCTCCGGTTCAGCATGAATTCTGAAAGAAAAACACCTCCTTCATCTTGGGCAGGTTCATCGTCTTCTGGCTCAATTTTGATTTTTGGAGGCATACTTCGGGTTATGAGGCAAGGTGATGCGTGGAGACTGGTGTATTGAACACTTTGATAGGAACACAGGAAGGAGAACGACATAACGACAGACGGTCAGGAAGGGGAAATGCACGCTTGTTGCTGAGCGATGACGGGAGCGAAAGCTGGGGAAGATCTTGCCAACAGTAAGAGAACTGTGATTACCTTGCCCGCCGATAAATCTCATAGTACTGCTTGTCATTGTTGGTGGCGGCCATGGCGATGTCGAGCCGGTGGCAGACTCGGTGAGCAAAGTGCTACTGCTACTGCTACTTGGTCGTCGCTTGCACCCGTAGTCTTTGGGTGTTCAGTTCGAGGGACGCGCGCTTGGATGGTTGTGGGGAGTAGAGGAAGCGGCGGAGGTTGACCATGTGGAAGTGTGAGGCAGCCGTCACTGCGGTGCGGAACAACCTATCCCCCACTGAAGCATCTCCCGAAGATTTACCGAAGGCTTGGCGACTCAAGCTGCTCCGCGCATCATCAACTCGAGCTTTGTGAGAGCTCCTATACCGCCAAAGTTCAGATCTCCTTCCGTTCCCTTTACTCTCCTTTCGCCTACTTTTCTCTCCAGCCATGGCGGGTCTCTACTATGGCGCTGGAGTTGCCACTTCTGCTCTGACAGTTGTTGGACTGTGTAGGTGATCCCTCGGAGTCGCTATCGGCACTGCTAACAAGCCTTCAGATATGCTGTTTAACGGAGAAGGGGAGGCTTTCAATGTAGGGAGCGATCTTTTCGAACACGTCCCGGATAGGCAAACTGATCGCCTTCGTCAATAGTTTGGAGCTTTTCTCGAGAGCATATCACCTTACGCTTGGGCAGACATGGGCGTCGGCTTCTGCATAGGACTGTCTGTCGTCGGCGCAGCTTGGTATGTCAAATCGCCATCCTTCATGCTACACTGCAGCTGACCCTTGCAGGGGAATATTCATCACTGGCTCCTCTATCATCGGCGGTGGTGTTAAAGCTCCCCGAATACGAACCAAAAACCTGATCTCCATCATCTTCTGCGAAGTCGTCGCCATCTACGGCGTCATCATGTCCATCGTCTTTTCCGCCAAACTCAATGCCGCCGATCGAGACACCATGAACTCGGGCTCGAACTACTACACAGGCTTCGCATTGTTCTGGGCTGGGATAACAGTGGGCATGTGCAACTTGATATGCGGCGTGTCGGTGGGGATAAACGGGAGTAGCGCTGCATTGGCAGATGCTGCAGATCCGAGCCTGTATGTCGACCGAACAAAGCGCGCGGAATACAGCACACTGACATGGTGGACAGGTTCGTCAAGATTTTGGTGGTGGAAATTTTCAGCTCCGTCCTTGGTCTGTTCGGTCTCATCATCGGGCTGCTAGTGCAAGGAAAGGCGAATGATTTCAAATGAGGAACAGGATCTTTCAAGAGAGGATCAAACACAGGAGGAGCTCATTAACGCAACTTGCGAATCAAATCACAGAGATCGAACACGGCCTCTGCACCTTAGACGAATTGAAAAGGATGCATAATTGGAGCTAGCAAGAGGAACAGACGAATCTCGAATTTCATGTAGATATACTCGGTCGATGCAAGCCATGGGTTGTATAAGCCCAAACGGAGTTCAGGCTGCTGGTCCCGAAATGTAGATCTAGCTGTTCAAATATTGAGCGAATCGTAATATCCAAACTCAAAATGAACTCTTCCTCAAAACATATCACCGCCTTGGCCCATGTGAGCCCTACTAAAAGTCTTCTGATGTTTTAATTTTGATTGACCTCTTGCCTGAACATGTGTTGACTCGACGGAGTCGGGCAGTATCAAGTGACGCCAACCTAGCTCCCCGAACCCATCTCTCCTCCTATTGGCCATCCAAACCTTTCCTTCAAAACACCAACAATGGCAACAAAGCTCAAAGCCGGCATTCTCATCCTTTCCGAGACCGCTTCAAAAGACCCATCCTCAGACAAAACCATTCCAATTCTCCAGGATGTCTTCAAGAATCAGGGGGGCGAGCAATGGGACGTCGCTCGCACAGCCATCATCGCTGACGATGTGTTGGATATCCAACGCACCGTCATGAACTGGACAGATGGCGAAGATGACGCTTTGAATCTGGTTATAACGAGTGGAGGGACGGGGTTCGCAAGGGGAGATGTTACCCCGGAGGTTGGTCACCATTTCGCAAATGGCGCTTCTCGTTGCTCTTCAACTGTGATATGAAGCATCAACCGGAGAGAATCGAGTCACGGTCTTCAAATAAGAGAGGCTAATGGATCTGTAGGCAATTGCTCCACTAATACATCGGCATGCTCCTGGCCTTGTGTGAGTATATGCCGCAAATTGATGAGGCTCGACGTACTAACATGTCCCAGCCATGGCATGCTCGCCGCTTCGTTGGCAGTCACACCTTGTAAGTACTAGTGGCCGCTTTTCAGTCCCTCATTACTGCCTATTTTGAAGAGCAATCTCTGAATGATGATAGTTGCCCTTATGTCTCGTCCAATCGCCGGAGTTCGAAACAAAACTCTTATCTTGACTCTTCCCGGGTCTCCGAAAGGAGCAAAAGAGAACCTCGAAGCTGTACTAAAACTGCTCCCTCACGCCTGTGTTCAAGCATCTGGCGCTGACTCTCGCGCTTTGCACGCAGGAGGTGTGAAAAGGCTAGAGAAAGACGCTGGCGTTGCTTCAGGTCCTTCTTCAGTCGTCCCAGTTTCGAGTAGCACAGCTGGTGGACATCACCATCACCATCATCATGACCATAGCCATTCACATGGACACGGTGGTCATGCCATTCCCAAAGCACATACGGATCCTGAGTCGAGGCCTCAGCAAAGCAATGACCCCAGTGCTGGGCCATCAAGGAGATATAGAGCCTCGCCCTATCCCATGTTGAGTGTAGAGGATGCTTTGAAAGTAATTTCGCAGTGTACCCCGAAGCCAGATGTACTGAAAGTAGCAGTGGATGGAAGTCTCATCGGGAGTGTTGTTGCTGAGGATGTCATTGCAAAGGAAAGTGTACCTGCTTTCACAGCGAGTATCGTGGATGGCTATGCTGTAAGAGAAGTCCGATATCACACTCATCTTGAATCTACTAAACTCCCTCAGATACGATTTCCAGATTCAGGCATGTTCGAAAAAGGTGTCTACCCAGTGGCACAAATCTCGCACGCTCAACAAGCCAGCAGTATCCCCGAACTCCAACTTGGCACCATTGCCCGCATAACAACCGGTGCGCCTCTTCCTCCTGGTGCTTCTGCAGTAGTGATGGTAGAGGATACAATTCTTGTCTCCAAGACCGAAGATGGCCTAGAAGAAAAAGATATTGAGATCCTGACGTCGGACGTGAAGCCTGACGAGAATACCCGAGCCCCCGGCAGCGACGTCTCCTCTGGTACGGTCATCCTGAAGAAGGGCGAGGGCATTTCTGCCACTGGTGGAGAACTTGGTCTACTCGCTTCTGTAGGAACGAGAGAAGTGAGCATCTACTCCCGCCCCACAGTTGCAGTCCTTTCGACCGGAGATGAGATCGTTCCCCACACTGGACCAGATGCTCTCCAACTCGGCCAGGTTCGCGATTCGAATCGCCCAGTCCTCCTCACAACCATTCGATCACATGGTTTCACGCCATTGGATCTTGGTATCGCCTCGGACGACCCTGGTGCCTTGGAGCAAATTCTTCGGGAAGGCCTCTCCAAAGCTGATGTCCTTATCACTACAGGCGGAGCCTCAATGGGCGAGCTTGACCTCCTCAAACCTACCATCGAACGTGCTTTAGGGGGCACCATCCGATTTGGTCGTGTCGCTATGAAACCCGGTAAGCCGACGACATTTTGCACCGCGCCTATCAAGAATACGTCGACCGGCAAAAGAGAAGAGAAGCTCATCTTCTCCCTTCCTGGGAACCCGGCTTCTGCATCGGTGACTTTCAATCTGTTTGTCTTACCTGCGCTGCATCAACTCGCGGGGATCTCGCCTGTGGGACTACCGCATGTGAAGGCGGTGGCGGAGAAGAAAATCAGAGGTGATGAGAAAAGAGACGAATTTCTAAGAGCTGTGGTCAAGGTTGGTGATGATGGGGTTTTGAGAGTCGAGACTACTGGGGGAAGCCAAAGAAGCTCGAGAATTGGAAGTTTCAAAGGAGCGAATGCCCTGGTGTGGATGAGAGCAGGCGGGAAGGGGGCGGAGGCTGGAGAGAAAGTCGATGTGTTGTTGATGGGTGGGGGCTTCTTGGGTTGAGGCAAGAGTAGTCCTCTAGGAGGGTAAGGTCTTGCCCCCAGAGACGGTAGCTGGATGCTCTTACGTCCAAGGAGTTGCTGCCTTGGAAAGAAGCCCTTTCGCCTCCGCTTCATAACAAACTCCCGCCTGTAACAAAATCTGTTTTCTCTCGAACATCATCCGAAGCATCAATTATCTATCGTTGCAGAACATTTCTTCATAACCTCCACCGCTCGCTTCTCGTGCGCCACTGCCATTCACGATGCCGCTCGCAAGATTCGTGGACAGGCGCTTCCGACTCAACCAGAACTTCTTTCACTACGTCGGCTACTTTTTCCTCGTCTACGCCATCCTGATACCCGCGTCTATCTCCATGCGGATATTCGACATGGACGGCTTCGAGAACATCACTGGACGAACACTTGAACATTACAGTTGTCTCGTTACTAAAGCCGGAAACAAATGCGGAGTTACAGACGTTTGCTATCCGTGGCAACAGCCTATTGAGCCCCTTTACAGAGAGACAGCTGCGGCTTGCATGTTCGTCGGATTCCGCATTGCAGAAGTAAGTGCTTCTCAGTCTATACCATTGTGTGTTCTTGTGTTGCTTACCTTGTCTGGCAGGAGGACTTCAATGATCTCCTCGACGAGTTCGTTGCCTGCCAGCGGATTTGGTTCAAACGCGAAGATTGTGCCCCGTACAACAGAATATGGGTCTCTCTCACGAGGCCGATGTCCGACTGGGAAAGGCTGGTAAAATGCGAGCTGGCTAGACGCGTCCAGGACATAATTGTATGTTCCTCACGCCATTGCAACCATTCTAAATCTGCGCCGACTCACCGTCTGCAAACAGCGCTCCATCACACCTTATGCGGTACACTTTCCCGACGATCGTGAATTCAGAAGGGCCGAAAAACCCTGCCCTGGGGATTTCAGACCTTCTTATACAGATTACTTCGACATGTTCTATCACGGCCTGGTTCTTGATGTCTGCAATGAGTGGCCGACGGGTGAGAAGAAGACTGGATAAGGGAAGGTTCCATGTTAACACCTGGCATCGTTTCGCGTTCGGTGTATTGAATAGATAACTCAACAAAGCTCTCTGTCATCGTCGGGCATGCAATGGTGTCTCTTTTACAGTGGTGAACTCATTTGCAGGATGCGATCAACGATGCCTGGTCTCGAGGAACGACAGTATGACAGCATTCCCTTTTTGGCCCTCGTTCGTACGCTTCTTCCAATAATATTCACGTCTCGACTGGGGTAAACGCAATGATGTAAGGTACGAAAGAGATGAAGCGTCTTTTTTTCGATATCCAAGCGGGACCTAGAATGTCGATATCTACCTTGACCTTATCAAGAAACCTTGGGGAGGTAAATAAGTGGTTGAAGGGACTGGACACGTGATCTGAATCTTGATATCAAACGATCGATTCGGTGGTTCCACCGGCCCAGGCTTCGGGACCCTTTTCCCACGTGTGTGCGCTGACGGGTACAAGGTAGCTGCAGGAGGGCGGATCTACTTACCGACGACTCGGAGTTGGATACTTGGGAGATATCTGTATCACGTGATCGCATGCTGTACTTTTCGATCTGGCAAGAGTTCCACGTTGCGAAATGTGAAGCAGCGCCTGCATGGTTGGAAGCACTTTGAGGCCGATATTATAGGTACCTCTTGGTGGTTCAATACTTGAGTGCTTTCCAAGGTTCCAAGGTTGTTTCCCCGGGCTCGAGAATGGAAAAGAAATGCCATCTGACATAATCGTGGATCATTTTTCTTCCCGCCAAGCAACTCCAGATCTAGCCCACTGATGAGATGCGGCCTAGCTCGGCGCCGCCGGCAAGGAGCAGGAACACTCAGCAATTGGAAGGTGTCGGAGACTAGTCACGTGAGTGCTTAATCAGGCATCATGTGATCTGGAGCATATATTCCATCTTCGGCATTTGGCACTCCTAGACAGATACATCACACAATTCAACACACACATCACAATCTTCACATCTTTGCTCTCTCAAAGATCTCACTTTTTCCACTGCGTTATTGCACTCCCAACGTGATCACGCAGTATCCTCGGAGCTTGGCAACTATCACCCCATAGACTCCGACAG
>ML977188.1:5219-72948 GCA_010015705.1 Aulographum hederae CBS 113979
CGACCGACGGTCTGCTCCGCCGACGGTAGGGAGAGGTTTTTACAGGAAAAGAGAGAAGGAGAAGAGGTAGAGAGGGAAAGGATGAGGGAAGAGGATCGTTTGAAAGGCAGCACAGTCCTGAACAGAAGAGGCCGAAGTGCCGCACTGGATGGGAGAGGTCTCTCTCGAGCTTCGGAATTTCCGAGGCTCTAAGAGAGCCCCCAATTAGGAGGTTGAAAGAGGACGTGGGTTTTTAGGCGTGTGGAGGATCTTTTTCTTCTACAAAAGCTTTTCCTGCGACATACAAAATGTATTTATCAGTGTTCATAGACCCGTTGGGACCCAGGTAGCACTATAAATTGAGTTATATATATTAATCAGCTGAAGTTTAATATTTAAGTAGTAATACGTTAGATAAATACCCAAAAAATCCTGAAAACGGACTGTCAAGTAATTGTTAATTATAGGATAGTTAACCAGTCAATTGACTGACTTTATAGCCTGTAGGAAAAGACTGACTGACTGATAGAATACGTGGACTGACTGACTAAATCAGTCAGTCCACTTGACTGATGGGAGCACTGACGGCGACACACGCAACCTTCTGCTCTTGTCTCAGCCCCCCAATGGCCAAAAAAATGTGGACTTCTCTCCCTCGTCCAAACGTACTGATGCGGAGCACCTGGATGCCTCCTATGGAGGAGCCGAGGAAGGGATGCAGCGCGGGAGAGTAGCCGATGCTCAGCCTAGGTAGTCTGGCCTCAAAGCGAGGAAGGGTCGCGAAATTGTCTCACAAGTCTCGGTCTTTTTTAAATTTTTAAAACCCACCAGCTTGAGCTTTCAACGCAGCACTTGACGCCTGGTAGACACGGCGGAATCGTGCGGAAATACCTTGATCTCCGCTGATTACTTCCTCCTGGACTGCAAATATGACTTCGAGTGGTCCCGTGTACACCAATATGTCTATTGCGGTCATGACTACGGGCCCAATGATCACTTCCTCCTGGACTGTTAATGTGGCTTCGAGTCCCGTGTACACGAACACGTCTTCTTCGGATGGTGGACACCAGTGATGACCCCATGGGTGGTGATACCACTTGGGTCTGCAGGTCCGGATCTCTGCAGGTCACTCGTGCGAATAAATCAGCACTTTCGCGCTTTTCCACCTGTTGAGGGCTTTCTGGTAGAGGGAGTCTTCCCCTGAAGTCTGGGAAGGGCCGCGAAATTGTCTCATAGCTACGGCCTCATGATTGATCATTCCAATGTGTCCGCAACCAAAGCCAAGAATATCGCCATCCCTGCAATGTGGCGCGGTTCACCTTGTAAGTATGCCGAGGCGGGCAATAACCAGTCCTCCTAACGAACCTCAGACTCCTACGCCGACATGGATGACGAATCGGACGAGTGGCCTAGTACCTTCTTCCTCGACACGTTGGCGCTGGCACGTTGTCAGCGCCTAGTCTACCATACTCGCTAGATATAAGATCTCTTACCCCCGGCGCACAGATGGAGCTCTGCCACTGCTCTGGAGGTTATGGGCGCAAGACCCATAACCGGACCAACATTTCAATGCCGCTATCGTTCTTTCCGCTGCAAGACCTGAGCTCGCCGCCCCTCGCCGGCCAAAATGCCCACAGCGTTAACGGCGAGGGCGAGATTCTGAACCACTACGTCCCTTGCGCCAACCACGAGGTTACAACACGGTGTCATCGACGAAAAGGTGGCCGAGGCCGGACCCACCTACGCTGCAGGAGTCCAGGACCCAAGCGCACCCAACGTCAGCACATCATGTGGAAGAATGGAACGATGCACTTGAGACTGAAGGAGGCCAACGGGACTTTGAAGATGACGTCGCTGGGGACGATGCTCATCCAGAGGGCTAATTACCGAGAGCCCGCGGGCGGCGTCCCTGGAGGACTTCGTCTGCTAACGTGCACCTTTTCCTTATGACTACTGGGACCCGGATCACGTGCGCGGGAAGGGACCTGCCTGGTCCCACCGTCACTGATATTGTCTGGATTACCAGCTCCGTGACCCTCACAGCCCGCGGCCAGCCTCCATTGACCCCCACCGCGGTGAATCCGTCGTTGACCACCCTGTCTTGGATTGCGGTCAGAGTGGCAAACAATTCAATGAAGTTCAATGATTGATTGATTGATTGAGCTCTTGGCAATACTTGGCAATACAATATTGCTTAGTAAACATCGTCAATCAATACAATCGCAATAAGGAATTGATTGAAATATTGAACTCCATTGAACTTCATTTTTGATATCGCGGAGCTTGACGAGGGATAGTTTCTAGTCTTAGATTCGTCTATTTTACCTTACACTGCCAGAAGCTCTTAGCTATCACTCATAGTCATCGTCGGTTGCAAGTCTGCAAGGTCAGACTTCTGATGACCCCTCCCCGAAACGGAGAAAGCTGAATGAAAGGAATGCTTTCGATGCATTCATGGCAAAGAGCGCGAAACCAAAGCAACCATTCTGCTTCTTGCGTTGATGAGTATGAGGCATAGCAGCTGGAAATTCAATCCACCATCGAGTCTCCAGACGATCCAACAGATCCTTTCGAATATTGGACCGCGCCGGGTATCAGGCATAAGTATCCGCGACTTCCCCAGATGGCTCTCGATATCTTGCCAATCCCTGCAATGGCGGATGAGATAGAGCGGAGGTTCAGTTCATGCGGGCAACAGGTCACACCTCTTCGGAACCGATTGGAAGCAGAAACAGTCGCCGTTTGTCAGATTTTGAAGTCTTTTATCGCAGATGGGGTCATCAGAAGGAATCGTTGAAACAATGATATAATGGATCACAGTTGCATCATTCTCAACTATGTTAATGTACTTACAGTCTTACTACTTTCGCCATCTTGTTGCCGAACTCCACTCTATGATGTTCAACAACATGTACTCACTGGAGAGATAATTCGCAGCAACTTGAATAGGTTTACTCCACATGTCGAACTGCTTGGCAAAATTGGGCAAAATTGGGCAATATGTTGCCAGGTATTGTCCGTCAATCAATCAATATGAATTTCTGCTTACTAAACCGTCAATCAATCAATAGCGACCCCATATTGTATTGTATTGAATTGTTTGCCACTCTGATTGCGGTCCCGCATTCTGGACTCCTGCCAACTGTTACCGTCACGGGTATCGTTGAGACTGGCAGTCTTGCATTGAGCTCCAGCATATTGGCCGGAGAAAAGAAGAATACCATGACATGTGTCTGGTACCGTTCTGGCGATACGGAGATGTATAATCTTGTATTGAGCGCCAGCACACTGGCTGGAGAAAAGAGGGACACGATGACATGTGTCTGGGGCCGGGTCTGGCATTGGGAGACGTGATGACCGATGAGAGAGGAGAGGGAGGCGGTACTTGCGGAGTTGGATAGGGCAGAGAGGAGTTGGGTCGAACCTAGGATCGAGGGGTGGGCTAGGAGGCGGGGAGGTGGTTAGTTGCCTTCATTATACTTTATAATAGACCTAATTTATTATTATATGTATATGTAGATGTAGAGTGACTATTCCTTCTTGATCGACAACCAATTGCTGAGATAGTTGGAGTAGCCAGATACTGTGTAGAGAGTAAGGTGGGATTTGGTTTCGTACCGGGGGTAGTCGTAGTGTGGTAGAGTGGTAGATATCTCTTCTTGAATCCGGATATTTTACTTAGCTTCAACCACCGCAGTACTATACACGTGCAAGTCAACTTAGCGTGAACTGTGATCCGTGTGAATTTTGAATATACATATGTCTATTGAATTACCAACTACACCAAGTCAACGTATCGAGACCTCCAAGTCAAGATATACATCTAGCATCGTTTCCTGATATACCAGACCCACTGCCGCTACGTTACGTTGCACTCCACCCACTCTCAGAACAGCATCCCGTGAACCAGCCAGTGCACCACCGTATCAAAGCATCAAGAAAGTCTCCACGGGTCTCATCTCCCTCGTTACCACTCCACTTCAAAATGTAATACCATTTCTCCCCTTGTCCCGTCACCACCACGAACGCCTCGCCTAGCACTATCAGCTCGGACCCTGTACGGCAAAACCGCAACTCTTTCCAGACTCCCAGGAAGCCAGCGAGAAGATACTCAAAGCCAAAGCAAGCGAATACGTCCACGATTCCCAATTCCACATCATATATCCAGCAAAGCGCCCGCGAACAGCGACCAGCTATACCTTTGAAAAAGACGCCTTGCAAAAGCAAAAGGCGAGAAGCAAGAGCAACAAGAACGGGTATCCAGGGCCACCAGCAAAATAAAACACTTCAACAGAGACAGTAAGAGACCAGAAGCGAAGTGAGACTTGGAAAAGCATGCAATTTCGAGATAACGACATCTGGGAATAAAGCCCCCCATTTACCTCCTGCGACTATCATCCATAGTAAAAAGCAACAAATCATCATCAAGATAATCTTCCCTATCCCTCCTCCTGCCTCCACCCCTTGCGACACCACCTCGTCCCAACCCTCCCCTCGTCTCGCCAAACGCCCTCGAAGTAGGTCGCTCCATCGCCGACCTCGGGCTATCCCGACTCCTCTCCTCATCTTCGTCGCGATCTTGGCTTCTAGATGTCTCTTCCGCTTCCTCGGCGTCCGCGTCCGCATCGGCGGCGTCGTTCGCCAAGTCCAGATGTAGGAGTTCCGACAAGCTGAGGTCTTGGCGTCCGTCGTCGGCGGCTGGGAGGGAGTGCGCTGCGCGCAGACCGTAGGGATCGGCGTCGTCGGCGGCGAGGGCGGTGGCGGTGGCGCGGTGCTGCTGGGCGACGGATGAGGAGCGGCGGGCGAAAGAGCCGCCCCAGAGGCGTGGAGAGGTCGGAATGTCGATGGCGGTCGTGCCTGTTGCTGTGCCGGTTGTGCCTTCGCGGGTCGCGGTCGCGGTGGAAGAGCTGTCGCGGCGGGAGGTGTCTTCGTCGCGGGAGTGGCGGGAAGGGTTGCGCGCGGTTCGACTGCGGCTACGGTGGGTTTCGGCGGAGTAGTCTATGATGCTGTTTGCGCTGAGGCGCGATGGGATGGCAGGAGTATGAGGCGTATGAGGTGAGATGGGTTTGCCGGGTGAGGACGATGTTGAAAAAGAGGCACCACCGACCATGGGCGGCACACTAGAGATTTGCCTGCTCGATGAGCTCGATGATCGATGTAACAGCAGCGATCCAGAGATGGAATCGGAAAGCGCATTATTGGATTCCTTCATACCACGGTACTTGCTCAAGGCCGCCGTCGTTTTCTTCATCGTCGCATCACGTGATGCCTCTGTTGGTTGGTCAAAGCTCTTGAGGCTCTTCGCACTGTCGAGCTGCAGCAGGTATGCCTTCAAGAAATCGTCATCGTTATTCTGCATCGAGCCAGAACTTCCGCCTTCATTCATGTTTCCGGATCCGCGCTGCGCAGACGAAGACACGCTGCCACGCCCGCTGCTATTATTATCATCCTCAGTTTTGCTTCCACCCGCGCTTGCATTCGACGTTCTCGGTTTGCGATTGCTAAAGCTGCTGCTATACCGATGGATTGGTGCAGGTTTGGGCGAGCTGGAAGCCGACGAAGCGATTGCTGTTTCGTTTGGGAGGTTTGGTGTTCGAAGAGCGGTTTGCGGGAGCGTCGTCAATGAGTTTCTATTATTTCTGGGCTGGCTTGTGTACGATGGGAGTTTGTTACCGCGGCCAAGTGACGTGCCCGGCGAAGGTGGAACGACAGGTGGATTCATCAGCGGCGAAGATGCTAGGGAGCCAGCCTTGAAGGGTTGAAATGACACAGATGTACGGCGCGCAAAGTTCGGTTGGGGTTCTTGGACAGGATTGGATTCGGAGCGCAGGGATGACTTGGATCCTGTAGCAGTGCGATGATTAGGGGGGATCTTCTGAGGCGGCGATTCAGACGAAGAGGATCCTCCGCCATCCCGTGCGGCTCGAAGGGCGGACATCGGACTGGAGCCTGTAGCAGGGCCAACTTGGTGGAAAGTCCCCATACTACCATACGCCTGGCCAGGGTCTGCGTACGCGCCACGATTGCGATGTGCGGTAGGTAAAGAGCCAGGCACATGCCTCGAGGAGTCTGTGCCTCTACGATCATGCGTAGTGCGATAATCTATCTTCACTGGGCCGTACGGCGATATGCCTTCATCATCTGACTCGCTCCCACCACCCTGTCCACGTCCCAACTCAGAGCTGAACAGCGACTCGTTCTCGTCCACCCGAAAATCGCAGTTGTGGCGATACTCAACCTGAATGTTCAAGGACCCGCCGGGAGAGGGAGAGGACTCGAATTCGAAGACACCGGTAACAGGGCCAGGTTCATCGGAGAGGGGAAGTCGCAACGACTTGTCATCGCTCTCCACGATGCGATATCGTGGTTTCAGTGTGAGCACGTTGGACGGATTCCTCACGTGGGACTTCCAGTATTTCCATGTGGGAAGAGTGTGAAGAATGTGGTGTAACGTTCGAAATTGGACAATGCCTTTCTTGTAGGCGCTCGCGAGTGTTTCTCTTCTAGATGCCGTGTGTGGCGGACCGAGAGATATGGCCCATCGTTCCAGTACGACGCCTGCCGACTGACGGCGGTTGCCCTGAGCAGGAGCAGCGAGTTGTTTCGACACGTCCGTCCGATACCCCCTGCTATCGAGGAGAACCAGTGTTTGACCTCGGCGTAGCTCTTTCTCCCAGTCTAGATAGATCTCGACGTAGAGCGTGTCTGGATGCGACTCGAGGAGATCGAGAGATCGCCAGTCGAAAACGGCTTGGCTTAGTTCCTTGACGTCCGGCATGAGGAGTCCGAACTGTGACGAGTTAGCATTGTTCATGCCGCTGCCTGTCACTGTGCTGCTTACCCATTTGTTGATTTTTATTTCGCCATCCCTCAACCACGGAGGGAACGATAGCCTCGACGACACGATTATGAGGGCGGCTTTGCCAAACCAATTCTAGAACAACGGTCAGCACGCAATACCACACACGGATGACTCGACAAGCTTACTCGTATGAAGTTGTTCAATCTGTATGCTTCCGCCTCCTCGTCCTTCAACCGCTGTTCGAGTATCTGCTCCGACGTCTGCATCTGCTCGTTCTCTCCTTCCGACATGGCCTCTGCCATATCTGCTCGCAGACCCTCGGGGGTGTGTGCGCGGGGTGTTGGGTCGGTGGATGGCTGGTCGCGGTATTTGTAGTCGCGCGAACGCTGGTACTTGCGTGGGTCCATGGTGATGGATGTTTGTCGAGGCTGCAGCGAGCTCTGAGCCAGGCGCAATCGCTTGGTGGAGGGTAGCAGTGTCGTGTGGTGTGGAGAGCGCGGTTGGGGGTTGGCGGTGCGGTGGTCAAGGACGGTTGGTTTCAAACGGTCGAGTGGTGGTAGTGGATGGGGCAGGCTCCATTTCAACGGCAACGGCAAAAGGGAAGAGGATCAAGAGACGTCTGGGGGTTCGGTGGTGAGTGTTCCTCGTTTGCACTCATGCAGCAATGTCTCATAGCTCAGGCAACAGGCATGCTGGGCGAGTATGATGCAGCGGAGATAAGCCAGGAACGCCGCGAGTCTATCGAAGTGTGCAGAGTACGGTATCTGGGTGGTCGTCTGCGCGCAACAGAAGACGCTGGTCACCAAGGTATATCTTCGTCTCGTTGCTCGGATTTCAGTCAGCCTCGGGCATGCAATGTGCACGCGAGTGGTGAGGTCGATGGGCCTGAGTCAAGGTGCTCAAGCTCGTCCCATGTGACTGGTCACTGGTGTGCTCGAGGACTCGAATGACGCGGGCGCTGTCAAAGGGCGGTAAGGCCGAGGGCGCGCAACGAGGCCGTCTTGCAAGTAAATGAAGCCGGCGCTCTTCGTGTAGAGGCTCCTCTGGTGACGGAAAGGGGTGAAAGGGGTGGATGGGGTGTGTTGGAGAGTGGGCGACAGCTGGGAGGGAGGGAGACGCTGCTTGAAGGTGCTTGATCTTGCAGCTGCACGAGGACGAGACGAGGACGAGCGTCGCGGGAGCTTGCCTGAGCCTGAACCACGCCGAACCATCGCCGATTCATCGGCCCGATCTATGCCGTAGTCCAAACCGCATGGCCTCTCCACTTCTGGCCACCAAGACTTACGAGCATCGCCAACTACATGCGACAAGCTGTCATTGTCCATTGTTTCTTGCGATAAGGCGTACCTGTCTCGTATCCCTCCTGAGCATCCCGCGTCTGTCGAAGCTGTGCCTTGCTGTCTGGATATTCTCACCGGTTTCAGGTCCCGGGCTATGGACGAGGGTCTGTCACAATGTCTTTGCCTGGAAGATGCACCGGTCAGGCGCATTGAGCAGAGCCAGCAGAACAGGCGCAGCAGGTATACCTAGACTTGCCAGTATTATGACACCAGGATATCTGCCATTCTGCTCCCCTTCCCCTTAGCCCCCTTGATAACGATGCAACCTGATGTGCTGTCCAGCCACCTCTATCTGCCTCCCGCCGCCTCCGAGATTATTGACAGCAATTGAAATGCTATAACAATGATGCATATCAAAGATACCGCTTGGACACTGGCTCCAGCGGTTTTTTTCTCTGTCGGTTCATCGCTCAGCGGGCTGTAGACCACTCACGTCCCAGATATATGCGAGTCCCAGCAGAGTGCATAAAGTTCCCCTTTCAACGCTACTGGCGACTGCCCACCCTTAGCTAAATTGTCCAATTCCTGTTCAGTAATGCGCGAATGCATGTCATCGTATGCCCATTTTCATTGTATGTTTGGATTCGTCATGTAGCGAAAGCTCCTAATTTCTGCCTGTTTTCTCTCCTCCTTCCCCACTTATTCTGGGTTCCCCCACAGCCTAAACACGCCCAAGACTTTCCACGTCAAAGAACTTCAACCACATCAACCACTTGCTCAACCTCTGTCTACCACAATTTATACTCCAAATACTGTCTTCTGGTGAGCAAGAGTCAAAGAATGAGCACAAAAAATATTCTAGAGGCCACCCCGCCCAGCCTCGAACCTGGGAATAAAAATTTGCAAAAAGAGTTCCACCAGACGAATCTGGTGTAATCTCTACTGGAAGATGTTAGCATATTCTTTTACCAATGAGCTCGAGCAGTACTGACTTGAAATATCACAGATTTGAGCACAATATAACCAGAGAAAATGATCTTCTGTTTCTGGATGAGGTTACGCGCGCAAGGACTGAGGTAGTTAGTCGAGGCCACTTGACATCACTCCCACAACTAAAGGCGACTCACCTTTACATTTCCTATGAGAACATACGCACGTCGTGGTCACTTGTCAAGCATAGGGAGAGAAAAAGAAATTTGACTAGCCTTACCCAACTCTGAACCTGGAAACAAGTAGTTGAAAAGAGTTCCACCAGACGCGTCTGGTGTAATGTCTCCTCTGGACAATGTTAGCATACTTCCCGCTACCTACGAACTAGCAAGGAGTACTGACTTGAGGTTTCAAAAATTTGTGCGAGAAAGAAACATGCGTAAAGGAACTTTGTTTATGGATAACGCGACGCGCGCCTAGCGACCAAACGACTGTCTAACATCATTCGAACAACCAAACACCATCATCTTCTAATTATGGGATGAGCGTGTCAGCGTGCAATAGTCACTGGTCAGAAAAAGGGAAAAGGAAAAAAAAATGAAAAAAATTATTAATATCCCCACCCAGCTTTGAACCTGAGGATGAAAAGTCTCAAAAAAGAGTTCCACCAGACGTGTCTGGTGTAATCTCTACTGGAAGATGTTAGCATATTTTTTACCAATGAGCTATGCAAGTACTGACTTGGAATTTCACATATTTGCGCGAGATATAAACATAGGTAAATGAACCTTACTTGTCTGTAACTCTGTATGGGGTATGCTCACACGTGCTCTTCCACCTGCGTGTATCTTGGGGCCTGGTGAATTTGTTCGTGGTCAAAGTTTGACGATTCTCGGGGTTTGTTTTCTTGGAGATGAGTCAAACCATCAACCCCCTCCATCTTGCCTTTCACCTTTCCTCCTTTCCTATTACTGACTCACGACACTTCACGCGATGTCCGTACTTTCTTCTTACTTTTCGAGCTGTGGAATTAACCCTGATCCGTTCCTCAGGCCTGAAAGGCGCTGTTTGTATTTTGTAGTATAAACTTACTTTCCGTACATCAACGTATGACCCACTGCCCCAATGCCAAACCATGCTTTCTTTCTGCTGCTCCAGCTACGGAATCAATCCTGAGCAGCTCCTCAAGCCTCAAAGATTATATTCGGTTATATAGATACATCCTCTGCAGAATAAGATACGATCGACTGCACCGATGCCAAAACTTACTTCCTTCTTACTTGTCAAGCTACGGGATTAATCCCGGGCGTTCTCTCAAGTCTAGAAAATAGCGGTTGGCAGCGTAGAGGTAACAATAAATTCTTTGGTAAATTTCTCCCGAAATTGCAGAAATAAAGCAAAAAAATATCTACTTCTCCTCCGTTGAGGAATGTACGCACGGCGCGATTACGTACACCTAAACGCTATCGTTAGATGCGGAACCACTCAACTAGGGGTACTTAGCTGAAAGGACGATGATTAGATACGATTATATTCTGTGGAATCCAACTACTCAGTCAAAGATTGAAGAAACACAGGAGCGTAGCAGAAATATAAAAGCCCAGCTTAGTACAGTTCCATCAGATCATTCAGGAAAAGACAAGGTATATGGAAAGATTCTGGAGTACTTTTACATACTGGATTTTACGCTAAAAATATTAAATGGAAATGGCAAAAAAAAAGATTTTGTCGGTAACTATTCAAGCACAAGTCACGTGTATTACAATACATAGTGATCCTGGTGATAGCACCCAGCATTTGCCACGTCATTCTCCTAGTCCTTTGTAGATACACTTCGATAGCCCCTCCTTTGGAGAGACAATCAAGACAACCAACACGAATCCAAAGACATACAGAGGCTCCACTGTCCACCATCGACAGCGGCGAGCTTTGTGTCAAGTGATTCGCGTGTGTCTAGCCAGTATCGACTTCTATGTCATAGAAAGATTTCCCGACAGATTTCTTTCTCCTCCAATGGGAATTGTACGCATGGCGCGATTGCACACACCTAGATACTGTTGTTAGACGCGGAACCACTCGACTAGGAGTACTTAGCTGGAAGAACCAACGATTTGGCGTGATTATAAACTGAGGAATTTGTGCTGTCAAACACTGAAGGTATATGCATTACTAGGGAAAACATAGTGCTACTGAGACCTCTCATCAAAAAGTGCCGCTCTGGAAGAGCTTTGGGGTACTCCCGGATTCTACGTTGTAAATTATTCGAACGGAAGTAGAAAAGTTGAAACAGCAAAAAAAAAAAGAACTCTCCTCCTCAAACGGGGATTGCACGCACGGCGCGATTGTACACACTTAGACACTGCTGTTAGACGCGGAACCACTTGACCAGGAGTACTTAACTGAGAGGTCGACGATTAAACGTGATTATAAGGAGGATTTCAAAGTGTGAAAGAAAGAAGATGTCCGTGGACTTGGCAAGGAGGGAGAGGATAGTAAGAAGGGGATGCTCTTAAGCCCGTGGCACAAATGGCAAGGACTTCAGGGTGCCCTGGGATATTTCTAGGTTTCGCATTGAAATTAGAAATGATTGAAATTTTGAATGGAATTATGGAAATGAAAAATCAAATCAGCAAAAAAAAAAGAATCTTCTCCTCCGATGGGGAATGTACGTACGGCGCGATGACACACAGGTCTAAACGTTACTGTTAGACGCGGAACCACTCGACTAGGAGTACTTAGCTGGGAGAAAGGGCAATTAGACGAAGTTATAAACTAAAAATGCGATGATGCTTGATTGCTGTCAGAGAGACAGAGACAGTGGCAAGGGAGAACATCCATGGACTTCGAGTAATCTAGAAATTGCGAACTGGCACAATACTATCGCACCTTTTAGGAAAGAATAAAATGTATAGAAAGGTTGGGGAGTATCCCAGGGCTTAATTTTCTGATTGCTTTTTGCTGGTGGCCAGTGTGGCCATCAATCGAGGCTTGACTCTAGTCCAAACTCGATTGAGTAGGATTGGCTCCTCTTAACGCTCGATTGGCTAGAATTGACTCATCCTAGCACTCGATTGACTAGGGTTGACTGAAGATTGACTAAAAAGTCGACAATTTTTCGATATCTAAGGCTAAAAATCTAGGTTAGATATCCGACATTTTAAGATTTTCAGAAATCTAACCTTCGGAATTTACTTGGATATCTAGATTTTGAAGGTTTTCGCTGGCTAGGCGAGGAAATTGGATAGGACCTAGAATTGACTGAATATCGGCGCTCGATTGACTAAGATTAGCTGTCCTCGAGACTCGATTGATTAGAAAAATCCCCAGACTCGATTGACTAGTCAATCGAGTCACTCGACTGATGGCCACACTGCTGGTGGCCGAATGGAAGCATAGAAGGAGGGCAAGATCAATCTTTAGATCACTCAAGAAAAGGTGGAAAACCAGAAGAGGTTTGGGAGTGCTCCAGGGCTCAGTTCTCTGTTTGACTTTAGCAGTCTGGCAGATGGCAGAGGGGAAGCACAGAAAGGCAAGTGGGATGGGTTGTCGAGCAATCCAGCAAAAGGTGAAACATCTGGAAAAGTTATGGAGTATTCTAGGGCTCAATTTCTTGTCTGACTTTAATGAGTCGGCAATGACTGACATGGGGGACTTGAGACGACGGCTTGACAAATGTATCGAGCTTTTGGGAGAAGGTTTCAATGTCTAAAAGGTCCGGGACAGCTCCAGATTCGCATTCCTTTTGTTCAAACTTGCCGCCTTGCAGAGGGGAACCAAGTAAAGAGGGCATGGATAATCTTAAAATCACTGAAGACAAGGTAGAATAGCTAGAGAGGCCGAACAGCGCTCCTAGAATCGAATCCTGACAATCAGCTTCCGGATTGTCTGTCTGAGTTCAAAGGTTGGCACAGTCGCAGAGGTAATGCGTAGACGGACGATAAGGAAAATTTGTCAAGCCATTCAAGAAAAGAAGTTATCTGGATAGATTGGGATCCCTTCCCTAGACAGATCCCCTATTCAATTCCAACTGCTGGCGGAGGCGACCTCTTGATAGCATTTCGGCTCGGAGCTTGGTCTATCGCCAAGAGGACTCCCAAACGTGCAGCAGAGCTGATCCATCAAGTCATGAAAGAAGATATAGAATATCCAGGCAAGATTTGTGTCGGGAAACCTTTCTATGCATAGAAGTAGATATAGCGGCTAGACACACGCGAATCACTTGACACAAAGCTCGCCGCTGTCGATGGTGACAGTGGAGCCTCTGTGTGTCTTTGGATTCGTGTTGGTTGTCTTGATTGTTCATTCAAGGGGGCTATCGAAGTGTATATACAAAGGAGACGAAGAGTGATGTGGCGCGAGCTAGCTCGCGCCACACTGCTTGGTACTGTGATAACCAATACACGTGATTCCCATTGAATAGTTACCGACAATTTGAGATACTTCAAGATAGTGACTTGGCTCGGCTTTTTGTCTATGGCAAAATAGACTAGTCACAGTTGCAAGGATGCATCTTTCAGCTACTAAGAATAAGACAAATGGCCTGGAAGCTGCCTTGAGGAACTCAGGCTGGTCGTTCCAGATTCAAGTTTGGAGAATGGCGGAAAAAATTCAAGAGAGTCAAAAGTCGGGACGGTGACATTGATGAGACAAACCAGCCAGTGTGGCCATCAGTCGAGTGACTCGATTGACTAGTCAATCGAGTCTGGGGATTTTTCTAATCAATCGAGTCTCGAGGACAGCTAATCTTAGTCAATCGAGCGCCGATATTCAGTCAATTCTAGTCAATCCTATCCAATTTCCTCGCCTAGCCAGCGAAAACCTTCAAAATCTAGATATCCAAGTAAATTCCGAAGGTTAGATTTCTGAAAATCTTAAAATGTCGGATATCTAACCTAGATTTTTAGCCTTAGATATCGAAAAATTGTCGACTTTTTAGTCAATCTTCAGTCAACCCTAGTCAATCGAGTGCTAGGATGAGTCAATTCTAGCCAATCGAGCGTTAAGAGGAGCCAATCCTACTCAATCGAGTTTGGACTAGAGTCAAGCCTCGATTGATGGCCACACTGTCTTGAACCAAGGTCCCTACCAGCTTTGCCTCATTACTGCCTGATTTTGGGCCAAGGATCCTAGGAAGGCCTATCATGATATGGACCATCTTATAGTCGACTGTGAGGAAGTGGGCGATAATCCCAAGGTATTGTTCTTTGTTTCCTGCATATTTGTCAGATATCTGTCTAATGGGAGCACTGGCGCAGGTGGTATACAAGCATCCGCAGCATACGTGGAGGACTGACAACCATCTGCCTTCGCGAAGTCATCATCTCACATGACCAGTTTAAGTCTACGAAAATCAGCCTGAGAAGGAGTCACGGGACACAAGTATAAATGTATGATGGCGAACCAAATACTTGATAGTTGACACACATAGTCAAGTTCAGCACACATGGAAGGACGACAACCCTAATACCTGGCTATCCCATCAACTGACACAAGCAGCTCAAAACTTCAGTTTCAAGAAAGTCGTCCAGGAGAAGATTATCAAGACGACATCGTGAGCTACCATCCTCAGCTTTCATAATGGACAAATGTCCTGGGCGCGTGTTAAGGACCGCCATCTTCCTTACCTCAGCCATTACGCCAGTCACTACAAACACTTCCGATAGAATCAGCCCTTACTATCAAACCTGGTGACAGGAGCGACAGCGAAAGAAGATCTGCGAATCAATCCACAGGGAAGATCATAGAAAGCAGTGAAGAACTGAATGTGTAGAGATGCTTGTGTCTCTGAAGATACAAATGACTCTGCTAAATACACGAAAGGTCGCGCGAGCGCATGAATGCGAGCGCCAAGACTAGCACTTCATACTCTTGAAGGAAATGAATGTTACCATAGAAATTGTACTTCATGCAAACCTTTACCGATAGCAGCTCTAACCTTGATAAGGATAAGCAAGGTTACCCTTCAATACAAGACTCAGCTGAGTAGGGATTCAGTGAAGTATTCAGCTGCAATAGTCCACCTATCAGGTTTAACACTTACATGTACCCCGTCTCCAAAAGACCAAATCTCAAGCTTGAAGTCAGCGGTCTCTTCCTTATAGTAGAAAGGTTATTCCGGGACAGACTACACACTTCAAGATGAGCACCGTCTCTTCTACATATTTTCAAACACTGGAAAATGGATTCGCGCTACAAGTGCTTTTGAGGTTACTTTTACAGAATCTTGTCAGCTTTGGCTTTCCTGCCAGGACAGCGAATACTGCATTGTTGACGGATTTGGAGCTGATAGCGATGGATGGTGAGTGATTAGTGGTGGGTAGTAGATGGTGGATGGGGGAGGCGGATGGCGGATGGGTGTTCTATGCTGCCATGCATGCTGTGTGGTGGACAGACCAGAAGCGTCAAGCTATCAGCTTATGTGGTGGGACACTAGGTCTTGCCCGCTACCGCCCAGTGCACTCTAATGCACTAAGCCAGCAACCTCAGTCAGTCAATCCTTATATCGGACAATGAGCCGACAACACGTGTACCAGCTCCCTAGTCCCTACCAACCCCAAATCTAAAGCCAGCAAGTACCACATAAATACCACACCAAACTGCCAAGTCTCCAAGTAAGCAAGCGCTGCCACAGCTTGTCGAGTTGGTATGCTAACAGTTTCTCACAGGAAGGGAGCTATGTCCTCTGAGACGGAACCCTTTTTGCATTTTTTTCAAGTTATTTGGGGGGTTCGGGTTCGAGGCGCGCTGGGGATTGGTTTTTGATGCTTTTTTGGTCTTTTTCTTGGACCTTTAACTTGCTTGGTTTGTTGTTTTGATGGTGTGGCCACTGTCACGGGATGGTGTTGTGGTGGAGGATGGAGTGGTGGAACGGCGGAGTGGATTGCTCGATTGGCGGTGAGTTGATGGCGCATGTTGACTTGCTGCTGCAAAGCGGACTGTAAAACAGACGCTTGGCAAGACAACTGACAATTGACGAGTGACAGGTCTCCTACTGCTGGGAAGATCAGAGCATGATATCTCAACGTTTTTCTGCTTACCTTGTGTTGTGAACCGCAGTCTTTTGACTCTTGTCACTGTACGAGCCAAAGACTCTTCACAGTCTCTTAGGTTTTATGACAGACTGGCAGTGTTGCTAGGCTCACTGCGGTCGAAGCTTTGTCGGCAGCTGAGAGGTCAAAAGAATGAGTCCAACGACATTTTCTCCAAGTTTTTGAGTGACTGAAACGGCAGGCGAAGAAAGACAATGAGTCAAACTGAGCAGGATGACCTTGCGCTGTAGAATTGTTGCGATCCGGCAGGACGCCGAGGCGGCACTGGGACTCAATACCGATTGATCGTTTATTTGACGTCTCGTCGTCAACAGTAGCTTGCAAGCTTTAGTGTGTGTTTGCAGTTTGAATGGAAAATCAACGGCTGGTTTATTGAGCAAAGCTGCAATGGGTATCGATTCTGTTTCAGCTACATTCGTTCAAAGTTGCGAGTCAACTATCTTACACCTACGCAAAAGATTCAGCGAAGCAGCGACAGAACTTCATACTTTTGGCAAGAAAACTTTCAAATAGCGACCCAGCCGCTCAACGTAAAACACTCTCAGGGAGCGGGCTCATAACACAAACCATTCAAGAGTATGGATAGAACATGGGTTTTGGGCAGATGACGCGAAAAGACCGCTCGGCAAAGATCAGGAAAGGTGGAAACAAACGGAAACATGCCACAAGCAGGACCTCAGACAAGCAAATGGATATGCGAAGTTCCTCGCGCCGGGAACAAAACAAGAAACTTGTTCAGGACTTCAGATCCCCCGCCGCTCAAGTCCGATGCGCCTCCAGCAGCTGCTGACATCTTCACAAAAGGTTGCAAAATCGTCGTCTTCGAGCAAGTGCATGATTGTTCCTTCAAGACTCTGCATTCGGTCCTCGTATGATTGGGCCGCATAAGCAGCGAGACTGAGATTTTCCAGTCTCAGAGAATCGGAGGTGATTGTACTTTCACCCGCTGTGCGAGAGGCCGACGATGGATGCTCTGCTGTACTAGTGCTTTTCTCCCGAGGGCTATCAGCAGCATTTGTGTCAGATGAGCTCAGCTGTCCCCGTTGTGCGGAGTCTGTAGAGGGGCCTGGTAATTGTAAATCTTCAATGGTAGCGGTAGTTCCAGATGCCACTTTAGTTACAGTAGCAGCTTTGGACTTGGTGGACGTCTTAGCCCTGCGCGGCGTGGACCGGCCTTTTTTAGACTGGGTTGAGCCGCCAGTGGCGGATCGAGAAGACTTCTTCGGCGGAGCCCGATTCTTGGTGCTCTTCACAGCTGAGGCAGTGTGTGAGGGACCTTTCATTTCGTCGGAAATAAAGGTTGGTGTGGGAAGTGGAGGTAACTGGGTCACACTTGCGCTGGAGGGTCGACTGGAGCTGAGTTCGAGTCCTTTCGACACTTGCGTGTCTGCCGTCTGAGGTCGATTAAATGGAAGCTCACGGAGTGGTGGAATCATTGCCACGAGAGGGTCTTGGGCCAGCGGAGCAGTAGTCACAGGCGCTGTCGCTGGCCTGTCTTGCATTGGACTTGACAAACCGATTTCGCCATATCGAGCAAAATGAGGAAATGTGACCCGAGCAGGCACGGAGCGGAACGGCTCCACATCTTGCTGCATGGTGGGCAAAGGCGTCATGGGACGTGGGTTGAGGTAGCTTTGGGACGGTGCACTATAGGGCGCGGTCATAGTGCGACGCAACTGCGAAGATAGTGTGTTACTCTCGGTCTGTAAATGCTTTTCATACACAGCATGCTCGCTTCTGTGGTCAAGACGGGGATTGGGCTCAATTGCACCCTCTGGACTGTGTGGCTGGATGGGTCGATGTCCCTCCGCGGTATCATGCATCTGATTATTCTGGTGAGCACTCGGTGAACTAGCTAGTATCATCTGGTCCGAGTAGAGGGAGGACGAAGAGAGAAGCTCATCACGATTGGAGTACTGAAGTGAGCCATAGCCACGTGACGGTGGAGGGTTCATCTCGCCTTGTACTGGAGGAGGAAAGCTAGCAGGTGTCGACGGTCCTTGTCCTGCATGTGCAAGTCCAGCGTCATTGCTTGGTGGACGGGCAAACCCAGGTCGCGGTTCCAAGGCTGGGATCGCAGAGGATGGACGTGCTTGCAAGGTCGGCATTGCAGAGGATGGGCGTGGTTGAAGGGCTGGCAGTGCAGGGGATGGGCCAGGCATTGCAGACGATGGACGTGAAGATGCTTGTCCGTCTTTCCCGTCTGATGATGCAGGGGCGCTTATGGGGCACCCAATGCCGTCAAGGAAAGTTAAAGCGGTCTCGATGTCGTCTTCGGAAGAGAATCTTAATTGGAGGCGACGGACCTGAGCACTTATATCAGCTATTTTCCTTTCTATTGCGTAGTGGAACTTACTTCGGTATCTGAAAGTGGATATCTCACGGCAATTGCAGGCGGCTGGCGGCGGTAGAGCACAGAAGTAGGTAGTTGACTCGTGTGGAGTGCGATATTGACGTGCTTTGTACTCTGGATAGCGGCGTGACATTCCTGGACCTTTTGTCGGATATCGACCATGTCCTGGGTCCTCCGTTAGCGCCCCCATACAGCCGAGATACGACGGCATGTTGAGTATACCAGCACATCAGCCCCTTCCATGACTTTCATAGTCCGCGAAGACTCGAAGACGAGAGAGAAGTTTCCATGTCTGTGCACCCATGAGTTTGTGGTAGAGCCCAGAGGATCTGTTGCCCACGAGAACTTGACAAGAGGGAGGACGATCAAGTCACGGGAAATATCCGGAGAAAACTGTTGGCTCATAATGGACGGCGAAGCTGGATATTGCTGGCGCTATGATGAGCGGCAAGGCAAGGTGAATACCTAAACAAGATGAGCCGGTTGAACGAGAGCAGCTGGATGAACGAGAGTACCCGGACGCACAGAATGAGGTAGACGATGAGGATATATGGGACGAGAGTCTTTCCAGAGAGTGGCAGTAATTTCATGTCAGGAAGTTGAACCATGTGGGAGTTGTGCGCTCGACAGGAATTGGAAGGTATCGCGTAGCAGTCGTGACTGCCGCAATGGTGCAAGCGACCACTGCCAGTACCTGACGAAATACCTCAAGAACAGCGACATTTTAGAGCCATACAGTTGATCCAGGAGTGCATCTTCTTTTGGCTTCTAGAGAATACCTCAGGCTATTACCACCGTTCGGGTTGAGTGGTACAGCTCGAGGGTAATTTTGGCCCCTTTTATGCGTATAAGAAGTCCAGCGAGGTCCATGCCGATTGTGGTGATCTGCCACTAGAAACACAGAAGGCTTTCTATGAGGTATACACCTGAGAGATAGTCGATGGACATTCCGTGATTTCCCTTCCAATGCACAGGATCGCTCGAATTGTTAAGGTGTATTTTGGGTCCCGTCAGTGCGCTGCCGGGACTTGAAACCTTTAGAACAACAAAGGTGGATCATTTTCTAATACTTCAAAGACCAGGGAGTCCTGAATCGATATCAGAGAGACTATCTTTGTTGCGACTCCCTGGCGGTGGCATTATAAGGTAGATACTGTGTAATGATGAACACTTCAATCTCATCTCTACAACTCTAGTCTTCGACAACCTGTGATATCTGGCACCGAGTTGCAGGCCGTGGTTAAAGCAACCGCACATGCCTTTCCTTCATCATCGAGGAAGGGGTTGAGGTCACGCTGTTGAAGTGGAGCACAAGTTCGGGAGACCCGGCTGGCGACGAACCAGGGATCTCAACTCCTTCAACGTAGCATTCTGCCATGAGTCGAATCTTGAAAGAAAATAAGTGCTAGGTCTCTATCAGAGGTCTCCATAGCTCGTGCTGATTGTCGAATGGGAAAAGTTCGCAGTGTTTGATGGCGGGGAATGCTCCGAGTGGTGCCCGATTGGGGCCAAAATGCCAAGACCTGTACCTAACGTAACATTTCGCCAAGCGCTCTGTTCTAGTCCCATTTCGGCCTCCGCCAGGGTCATAAATTACAACACGCGCTTCATCGCATCGCGACTCCATCACCAACTCCGACGTCAACTGGGGATGCGCAGCGGTGGTGAACATCGCTCGTCGCCAACTGCATCTTCCCCCACCCACATTCCGCAGGGCATGCACCTGGCTTTCAGAATCTTGCCGCCCCAGACTAAACGTGTTCTGCAGCACTACCAATTCCTCGTTCCCTTCCCTACTTCCCTTCCCTACTTCCCTTCCTCCGCCGCAATGGCTCCGTTAAAACAGCGCGACCCTTCCATCGAGCACACGACCGAATATGAGGAATTCATAGAGAAGCTGGCAGCTTGGCATGAGGAGCGGGGGTGAGTGCATTGGACAAACAAGAAGTTGTGCCGCGAGTTCAGGTTTACAACTGCGCAGGACCATCTTCGAACGGGAACCAAAGGTCGGCCCGCGACATATCGACCTCCTCAAGCTGTACAAGAGAGTGACCGAAGAGGGGGGATACGATGCTGTCTCGGATACCAAAGGCAACAAGCTGGCATGGCGACGGCTTGCAGCTGAGTTCCTCCCAAGCAATGCCAACATCACTCAGCTTGCCTTCATGGTCAAGAGCGCATACTACAAGAATGTCGCGTAGGTTAAATGCTACCATATAAGCTTGATTCGTCGCTGACCAACCATCCAGGTCCTACGAGATCAAACATTTTCATGGGAAAGAGCCTCCACCCAAGGAGATTCTCGAGGACGTGACGGCGAAGGGCGGCGATTTGCTGAATCGCACGCTGGAGAACTATGTTAGGCCTTCCAATCGAGAAGCTGACAATCTGATGAATGGAAACGACTCGGACGACTCAGAGGATGGGAAAACACCACGCGACGATCACATGGACATTGACGATCCAGGAAGCACTAGTGGCAGAGTAACGAGAGGTCAGTCCTGCTGGTGAAAATAACTTTCGATTCGTGCTAACAACATCGTGAAGCTCTCCGAAATGCCCCACCGCAGCGTGTTCTCTTCAACTCGGAAATGTCTGTTGGACGGCAAACGCGACATTCGGCGAATCATGGAAAGTCATCAACGCCGGACGAATTCTCGGGCCATCACCAAGCGAATGGCACTTATGCTGCAAAGTTACTGAAGTATGAGCCGCAACCAATCATTCCTTCCAAAGTCCAGCCTGTGCAGACTCCTCAAAATGCGCCGGACAGTTTCAAGAACATGGCAAGCAGGGTAGCCGCACTGAAAGCCGCTCGTGGTCTCAAGGCTGGAATTGCGAGTCGACCCATGGCTCCCGGAAGTAAGTACTTAGCCGCACCGCTTGGGATTGCCAATAACATTCCAACAGCTGGTTTCACTGGACCCAACATATACATGCGGCTTCTGATGTCGCTAAAGTCACCCCTTCATGAAGAAAAGGAGTATGCGCTGCATCATCTTGTCAAGGTCTCTCACGAACGCGGCGACAAGTACAAATTCGCCGAGTTTCCGAGTCTCGCCGAAGCATTGATGGAAGTCGTCCTAGCAGTGGGAAGATTCTACTACGACATGGCCGGGTGGCAAGTATGCTACGCTGTCGGAAGGGACGTCAGTGAAGAGGTTGACGTCTTGGATGGCCGTACTGGAACATCGAACTTACTGGAGAAAATTCGAGCTCTCGCCGAGAAACGCGAGTCCGATGAGCTGCTGCCAACGGAAGACTCGAAAACCTTGAATCAGATCTGCGAGGCTGCGTTGACACTCCGCAATATGCTCATGTTGGAGGAGAATGCCAGGTACCTGGCTAAGCTTCCATTGGTGAAAGATGTGGTAGTGATATGCTTGAATTTACCGCTTCGTCCCTCGGCAATGGAGATCCGATATTACGGCCTGGAAATGGCTGAGCAGCTCACGCGTTACTACGTCCTCGAGACTCGCGATCCTCTTTACGTCTCCCTTATCGGCTTCATCAAATCACGAGATCGCGGATCCATTACCACGGCACTTCGCGCACTCTCGAACATCGCCAACGAATACGACTTTGCGATCAACAAGATGGAGGGCATATCAAACGACACGCTTGCGAAAGTTGTGCAAATGGCATCTCTCCTCAGTGACGAATCTCTGAAACTGGCCATCATGGACTGGTTGTTTGTATACACTGCTTACTACCCAAACGTCGAGACTTTGGCGGAAAGCGACCTGTCTCTCGTCGACCTTGTTAAATTCCTCGTCGATTCCCTTGTATACAATCCGAGGCTAGAAGAAAAGGTCTACCAAGCCAAGTCTTCCCCCAAAGTGGTCCCAGTTCCTGAGGACCCTCCGCTAGTCCCTCCGGATCTTCTTGAGGAGATTTGCGCAACAGGGGACGAGCGCGAACAGAGTTCGGCTTGGATGAAGACGTGCTTCGTTGAGGACCCGTTCGGCGAGATTACCCAGATCAAGCTATGGCAGGCATATCAGCAAGCCTTCAACAGCGATCATGTACCTCCCGGCGTCCAACAACGGCACATGAATGCCAAAGATTTCATCACGAATGTCAGTAACACGTTCCCCGGCGCCACTGCCCAAGTGCTTGCCGGCCCTCCTCCAAAGTACACTATCAAAGGTATATCCCCTCGCGAAACTCTCGTCGATTTGAAAGGTCGACCATACCTCCGCTGCCTCTGGTCCGTCCAAGACGGCTACAAAGTGCGGGCATGCGGCCAACACTTCCAGAAGCAGCTCCCGCTCTGGCAACACGTCGCGCGCGATCACCTCGGCTTGCGCCAGATTTCCGAAACGTCGTTCACCCGCGACGAGAACAGCCAAGCGCGGAATACATGTTTCTGGAGCTCGTGCAACAAACGCATTGGGACCGGCCCAGGCGAGCTACTCAATCACATCGAAACTCACCTTCCAGATTCGAGTCCGAAGTGGCAGACTCACATCTCGCACAACCTCTCCGACTCTAGCAGTACCAATGGCACCGGTGCAGCCACGTTCACACTGACGAAGAAGCTCGTGTGGTGGAACACTCCCCTCGACGACTCACCTGCCGCCGGTATCTCCACAGCGGCCATCCTCGTTCTCTTCAACCTCGCCCGCCAGCTCCCTCGTGTCGACCGTGCCACAAGACAGTCGCTCGGACTCACTCCGGCAGGCCAGGACGTCGACATGAAGTTCGTCGGCAAGAATGAGAGTCTGATGCACAAGTGTTTTGCCGGCGTACGAGACGAGATCTTTTGGGTCGCTGCGCATAACAGGAGTTTACACGTGCAAGTGGCAGAGTTGGTGGCGCTAGTGCCGACTGGTGGGGGTTGGTAGCCGACGGGGTAGGAATAATGAAAGACAAAGCGGCTATTTCGATGACCGAGACGATGTGGTAATGGTTAGTGCTCGAAAAGAGGCTGATGAGTGGTCTGGGTCTGGAGGTTGGTTTGGGGGCTACGCGGCTGCACTCCGATCTCGTTGCCTGCAGAATCTACGATTGAGCCTCAACTGTCATCACGGAAGCGCGGGCGAAGGAGATGACACATCGACCTTTTGGGCCCAACTCCGCGATAGAGATGCACCTTTTCGGTATCAGTATCCTCGTCGTCGTCGCCGTCATTCCCACCTCTCTCTCCCTCCCATTCCATTTCCCATCATCCACAAAATGCCATGTTCAAAAAACAGCGGGGTAGCAATGGAGTTTTCTGGACATGGCTTAGCCGCGGAGGTAATGATATCATGCACTATTGTATCTCCATTTTCTGAATTGTTCGATTTTTTAGGGAGTGGTCGGATGGTCGGGCGGCACAGCGGGGCGCGACAGCGGCGGGGTGGGGCGTCTGTATACCATCCCATTCCATTCTTGGGCGGGGAGCGGAGGCGGAGATGGAGGGAGGAAGGATATCATCATCGCTTTCGCCTTGCTCTGGTTGCTGAGACTGGGTTGTTTCGGTTCGCGCGGGAGCCTCAGGCACAGGGACAAGTGGCCGCGGAGTAGTCTAAGGTAGGTACAATCAGTTCGGGCTGGAAGCCTTCCCTGGACAAGCAGGACAAGCAGGGCAGAAATACGGAGTCTTTTCCTGGGTGGTGGACATTCAAGAGGGTGGAGGTGGAGGTGGAGTGAGGACCTAGGTGGGTTTGTTCCTTGCCAGCGGCTACACCTGCCGTATCTGTACTAGTATACTTAGATCTTTACCTTACCCAGTTGTTTTCTGCTTATGCAAATCATTTTGACGAAGGGCTTCTTACATCATCGATACTGACAGCGTGCGGTGTTGGCGATCATCTTGTTGGACCCCACTGTTGCTGCTGCTGCTGTGACAGCTGTTGTGGAAGTTGTTTCAGCCGCGACTGCATGAGAATGTTGTAGACAGCTATGGCTTGTCACTATGGAGTCGAGAGAGATGCGCGGCTCGGAGAGCGGAGGGCAGAAAGAGAAGATGGTCGATGTCGTCGGCGCATCGCGGATCGTCGTTGCTTGTCCGTCATTGGCAAAAGCTTGGTTCGCATTGGCGATTTGGGGTCAGTCGTCTTCCATCGATCTTCCTGTCAAGTTTGTTCAAACCCACCTTTCCCTACATTCATCCACCTGCCAGCGAGAGAAAGAATGGGGAGATTGAGACACAGTATGGAGGCCTTCCAGCAGTGGATATGATGGACATGCTGTGGGTTTGAACCACGCGTCATGCGTGTGGTACGGTACTGTCCATCCGGGTCCGGGCAAGGCGAAGGGGTGGAGAGGTGAGGCGAGGTTACCGAGATATGTTCGGTCTCGTCATTATGGGGGTGGTGACGGGTTGGTGGGTTTGTGCACGAGAGGGTTGGGGAGGTGGTGGACGGAAGGGGCGAGTTGCCGAAGTGGCGAAGGGCGAAGGTTATGGTCAGGAGGCGGAGGCGGATGGGGTGGAAGATGATGATGATGGGATGAGGTGGAGATTTCGGTTTGTGGTTGCGGTTGCGATGGCGAGGGCGGCGACAGAGGATGGATGTTGTAGTTTTGTCGGTACGGTAAGTGGAAAGAGGTTATCGTCTACCTCACCTACTTCGTGGTCGTAGAGCTGCTCACTGAACATCGATACAGCATCGCAGCATTGAAGGGAAGCTTTAGATACCTGCTCATACTCCATGCCATCAGTTGCGGTAAATATGATATCTTCCGACTGATCGTAAACTCCCTTTTTCGTGGCCAATCCCCCTTTCCTTTCCCTTCCCTCCCCGTCCAAGTCTCCTTAATTCAAGAGATCTTAGCTCCAGGTCGTTTCCTTAAAGTTTGTCCCCGTTCATCTTTTGAAGATATTAAGTCCAGTATAGGTACTATCCACTGCAGTGGAGCACTTCTCAATAAACCCCTTTCTTATAGAAATTGTATCAGCCCAGTTTGCAACCGTAGGGAAGCGGGAGGATGGGATAGCACAGCCGCGCGCGGTTTGGATCGTGAGATGTGGAGAGTCACATCTACCTCCACATGGTTTGTTGATCCGCCTGCGACTTGAACCTCCCTCTCTCGTCGACGAACATCCATCCATCAGTCCACCCTGAAGAAACCACAGTCAAAGTCACAACCACATCATCATCCACATTATCCAGTCCACGGGAACACTACCACAAGCGCAAGGATATCCATATCAACAATCATCTTGCTCATATACAGCAACACGTTCCTCTCAATCAACAACAACAACGACGTGCCTCAACCTCCACGACCCCCCTCACCACCCTCACCATCACCACCACCGCCGCTCTCACTCGACAACACAATGGCAGCCCTCAGCGGCGGAGCAATCGTGGGCATCATAGCCATGACCACCGTCCTCATGGGTATGATCCTCCTCTGCGTCGGCATCTGGTGGGCTAACCGCAGGCCAGCTGGTCCGCGCATCGAACCGATTCAACTCGTTGAATTTGGCGCTGTTTCTTGAGGGTGGGGGGGGGGGGAGATGGGGAGTAGGATGGGGAGTTTGTAGTTAGGGGTGCTAGGCAGCTTACAGACGGATACCTTACCAATGAAAGTGCTTGAGGTTGTGATTGTTTTGGTGAAGATGTCTGCTGTGAATGTGAGTGCTTGTGATTTGTCTCCCGGTGTAGGTATGGTTGCTGTGCGTCGCTTATGTGAACTGGATGCATGTGGAGATGATGATATGACATGGCAATGTGATTGCAGGGAGGCCTCTTTTTGTTCTTGTTGTAGTGCTCCTAATTCAACTCTCTATTTGCTTGATCCCTACCTTAATCCTATACTTTCGACTTTGCCCAGGGCTTAGTTTGTGTAGCTGATGTATCTTTGATGCACTCGCAGATATGTCTACCATTCTTAACGCTGTTTCCCCTATCTTCATGCATTGGTTTGGTGCGGAGACCAGCAAAATGAAGCAAGCAGAAAGAAAACCCGTAGAGAAACCATGGAGAACAAGACCTACTCAAGACAAGTCCATGAAGTGTGACTACTTATCGAACGGAAGAAGTAGACTGTTAGACACAACCCTTCCAGTCATTTCGCCGCATCAAACTTCGCAAAGATCATGTTTAGGTTAACTCCATAGCTAATTGTTCGTTATCGAACGCTATCCAAAGGAGCGGATAACAAAGAAAGGCAAATTCTCGGTATCCAACAGCCGAAAATTTCATCTGCACAAGCTCTAAACGGTTCGATTTTGATACACGGGCGAGGCGACGGCTCGGACTGACCTCCCAGCCTAGCAAGGGAAACGGTCGACTTGCACTATAACATTTACTTTGGGGTTGATTGTTAGCTGTTTAATCCAACCCGAACATGTAGATATCCGGTGAGAAGACAATGAAGCAACGAATAGACTTGTAAGTAGAAAGATAGCAAAGATGCAGCCTGCGGGCTCTGGGGCCAGGGCACCCCCTTTCAATGCGGCTGTCAGATACGAGAGAAGTAAATACACCTACATACATACCCACATACCTCCTACATACCTACCTAGCATGCATACCCACCTACCTACATACCTACCGTACATATTCTACATACCTCCCGTACTTATTCTGCATACCTACCGTACATATTCTGCATACTTACATACCTACACATGTCCCCACCCCACCACACCCCCCGCTAGTACCTTCACACTGGGTACATCCACTTTACTAGAAAATGAAAAAGAAGGGAGAAAATGCATTCCGCCCCGCCATGCAGCGCCCCAGCCTCTCGAGTCCGAAGAGCAAAATTTGCCATGTTTCGTTTTCCGCGTCCTGCATACTCCAACCGCCGGGACAGGAAATCTTACGCCGACGCTGCCAGGCTCCTCCATCCCTACTAGTATTTTGCTGCCATGATAGATTATTTAGCGGATGAACAATCATCATTCATCACACGACGGAAAGAAAAAAGTTATCTTCAAAGGTAGGAGCTTAATCCAATGTATTCAGCCCCATCACAATCCAAAATGACCTAGCTAGACTTGATGCTGTCAAAGGAGACCTTGGACCATCTCAGCAGATCATCTTGTTCAAGAGTCCCTTCCAGTCCATCCCATAGCTCCACGCAAAATGTGGCTTTTGCCTTTCCCTTTCCCTCTTCCCAGAATCCCAATTGCATAGCCCAAGCAAACTTTGTCCATTGCCAATCCAGTCCCAATCCCAATCCCAATCTTATCCGGCCTTCTAGCAAAATTCCCAGCCAAGGAAATTAGACAAACGGTGAGAAATCCTCATCATCCGATAGAAAGAATGAAAGAAAAAATGCCATGAAAATGCCGCCAAAACAGCTCGAGAAATCTATTCACAGAGAACCAAGGTATAAATAATAGAGCAGACGGGAGGTACAAAACAAACCTCGTCGCATCAACAAACAAGTCGTTTCAATCGTGACGCACACGCGCGGGAAAACATAAAGGAAGAAAAAAAGCCGCTGAAGAAGGAGACAATGGAGATAACGAAGAAAGGTCTATAAATGATTTGCTTAAACAATGCTAAATGTCATATCTTCATACGACGCGCAAAAAATCCGAACAACATCGACATCGACGTAATATCTCAAGAAGCTGAAATAAAAGGCGGTGGGGGGTATCAGTCAACTCAACTCGACTCAGCTCGACTCCGCTCGTCTCATCATCAGCCACTCAAAATAGCAGCAGCAGCGAAGCAACAACAACAACACCATAGAAACAACATCCAACCTCATCGAAGCAAGCAAACCAACTACGGCTGCCCACCCGTCCACCCCGTAAACACCCCGGCCTCAAGTCCCGCATCAAAGCTCGTAGGCAACCCAATCATCTGACCCATCCCCATCGACGCCTCCGGCAAGCCCAGACTCGTGAGCCAGTCATCGCCGCTAGGGTCGGGGAGGCCGTTTGTCTGTGGCTGCGATTGCGATTGCTGAGCTTGTTGCTGTTGAGGTTGCTGTGGGGCCATGGTTGTGGGCATGCTGTCTGCGAGGGTGAAACTTAGGGGGGAGAAGTTTGGTTGGGGTATTGTTTGCTGTTGCTGCTGTTGCTGTTGCTGCTGTTGCTGTTGCTGCTGTTGCTGTTGCTGCTGTTGTTGTTGCTGATGCCGATGCCGTTGCTGTTGATGCCGTTGCTGTTGCCGATGTTGCTGCTCCAGATCAAACGGCGACTGGCTCTGACTCTGTGGCAACGAGAGCGATTGAAAGGCGTTGATATTCGCCTCCATCGGATTCGCGCTCGTCGTCGACGCCGGCTGAATATCGAGCGGTTGGTACGTATCCAACGGCTGCAGGGGCGCTTGCGTAGCATTGACCAGGGGGCTGTTCTGGTAGCTCGACATGTCCTTTCCCATATTCGAGAAGAGGGTCAGGTCAAGCGAGCGGCGAGGATTCGAGGGCATGGATGTGATATTCGGAGTCGCAAACGCCGATAGCTGCTCTTGCATCGAGGCCGAGCTTAGCCGATATGGATTCTGGTGTGCATCGCGCAATTGCACGCGGTCGGTCCAGGTAGGTTGTTGCTGCTGCTGTTGTGGTGGTGGTTGATTTCCGGTAAAGAGGCCAGGGTCTCCGCTTTCGGACTGTGCACCCGAGGAGGACCCCGTCAGGCCGGGCGCGCTCTGCAGCAGCGACTCGCCCGAATGGGACATTGGCTGGCCAATGGTCGACTGCGAGAGCTTATCGGGGTTGAGTGGTAGGTCGGAGGGGTTGAAGGAGGGCACGTCGCCTGCAGATGGTATTTGGCCATCCAAGGCGTCCAGCCCCGAGTTGAAGTATGTGTCCACCGGTGACGTCGTGTACGAGTCTGGTAGAGGAACAGCATTGGGATAGAGGTTGTTGTCGAGCCACTGCCACTGCTCGCTGGTGTCTTGCAGGGTGTTCCAGGCGGGGTTGGGTCGTGCGAAGTTCTGCTGCTGCATGGGGAAGAGGGGCTGTCCGTATGCGTTCAGTCCTAACGAGTCAACGGACCTCTGTGCTTGGGGATTGAGGCCGTAGATGCCTCCCGCGACCGACTGCTGCAGGTTCATGTCGTCTTTCGCACGAGGCGGCGTAGTGTTGTGCGATCGAGGGAGGCTCGAGCGGCCGCTGGTGGGCGACGTCGACCCGCCGTGGTGGTTGTGTGCTTTGGGTATCGTGTACGGCACGCCCGACGTGTGGGCAGCGTTGTTCAGACGATGCGATGGCTTGTGGTGTCCGTTCGCGAAGACGGTCAACTGGCCCTCCGAGTTTGCAGAGTTGAGTCGGGGCTTGGTCGTCGCATTGGCGGTGGCGCGCGTGTCTAGTCTCAGGTCGAGCTTGTCTTTCATGCCGCAGGTGCACTTGTCGCCGTAGATGCAGCAACAGCCCATTCCATCGTCTGCCTGAGTATCAGTGATTTGTCCCGCGCTGGCTGGTCTCTTCTTCTTCTGCTTGCCTTTCTCCGTCTTCTCTTTCTTGTCGCCGCAGTCACACTTTGCGTGGTGCGACTTGCTCTTGCGGGCGCCACGACAGTGGTCGCATTGCTTGACGGGGCGGCCCTTGGGCGCGATACGCATGAGCGGTCGGTCTGTAGGACAAGGAGCTGTCAGTTGGGACATGTGGTGGTGGTGGTGGTGGTGGTGGCGGTATAGGAGCACAACTACATACCTTTGTGCTGGCATCCGCTCACTCTGTGTCCTCTGATACACGAGTCGCATGCGTATTTCTCGCCGTTCTCGACAACCATGCTTGGAGTGGTGGAGGAAGCTGGCTGCGACGGCCGCTCGGAGGGTTCAAGGTTTCGAGTGGTTTGTGGTGCTTCTTTGTTGGCCTGGACGGCCGCTCGGAGAAGCTCGTGCTGGCGACCAGGCGAGGTCCGGTGCAGGCTCCGGGGGGCGGATATCGTATCGACGACCTTCAACCTGGCGCGAACAAGCGAGGGAGGGTGGGTGGAAGAGCGTGTGGGAGCGGCCCGGGGAGCCTGGAAGTAATATTGCTGGAAAGAGATGGGCGAAGAAGTCGTGGTGGTTGTGAAGGATGCTCAGTCAGCAGCAGCGTCGTCGCTGTCTTCGTTCGTGCGCCTTGCAACGGGCAACGGGCAACAGGCAACGGGCAACGGCAACGGCAACGGCAACGGCAACTCTTCCACGGCAATTGACCTCGCCGCACCGGCGTGGCGCAGACGTGACGACGGAGCACAACACACGATTCGGAGCTGGTGGAGAGGGGTGAGGTGGGAGGACCTCGAGCGTTGGTGGGGTTGGGCGTGGGAGGGCAGCCGAACGGAATGCCTCCGAAGACTCGGTGACGACGCGACGACGGCAGAACGATGTTCTACTCCACGGCAGGATTCGAAGATGGCACGGGGAAGTCTCCTAGAGAGTTGACTGTCACTAACAGTGCTGGTTTGGGGGCGACAGATTTGGTAGACAGGGTTGCGAAGGGGGAATTAAGGCTGGTCGATGGGGCTCTGGGGCTCTGGTTATAGTATGGGGAATGGGGGCTGCAACTGTACCGCATGCAGAAGGGCAAGGCGAGGCCGCCCTTTTGACAAGCTGCAATTAAGTACTACTAGTAACACCTCAGACCTGTGACGGAGCTTTTTGGTTTTTCCCAGCGCCGGATCAGCTGTCCCCCCCATCCAGTGCCCCCAACCACCCACCTCTCCACCCACAGCTTCCCTCCCCCTCGAGCCCCATACCGCAGCCAAAAGCAACCGGCTTGTACAGATGGGATCTCTCCGGGGACCGCGGCACGGATGCTGATTGACTGCCCAGGCACAACGTCACAATCGAAGCCATGTATAGAACGATCAGGATGCACAATGAGGTTGCCAAAGTCCTCCATCAGGGTCCGTTGCCGCCCCCAGCCAGCCTCGCCAGGTACTGCTTTGTACTGTCTGGCGCAGTACTCTTCTGCCGTATCATGGTCCGCTCGGCGAACGCTGCTTCGAAGCTCGAACGCTTCTTCGAACCGTTGTACTGTGGTGGAAGAGCGGGAGAGGAGAAGACATGTTCTCGAAGCCTTCTGCGTCGTGTCCCGTCTCTTGTCTCCCGTCCCCAGACCGTCTTGGTACATACAGTAACTTGGTCTTGGAGGTGGTGAAATGGTCGGAGGGGTGCCCGCATTCATCCATGTAGGGCGGAGGACACAGCTATCTCGTTTACGCCTGGTTGAGGTGCTACGAAGCTCTGAGGTGGTAGTCCGGCGTTGCTGTCTCGTTGCCCTACGACACTCGGAGCTTTTGTTTGCATCATGAGCGGAGGAGTATTCGCCGTCAACCTCCCCTCTGCCCCTCAGAAGCTGTTAGCAATTAAGCAGTGTCACCTCGAGCACACTTCTTCCGCTCTCTCCCTGCTTGATCCCTCTTGGTCCTGCTCGCAAGCGGGTGATCACCAAAAGAAATTGCTCGAGGGGTTGGACGACATAACGTTGTGTGCTCCTTATCCTTCCTATCTTCAACACCAGGCCGACTTACGCGGCAAGACTCCACCGGCCTGCCGATTTCCCCAGTGTACCATGCAGAAGACTGGAAATCGACACCATCGTCAACAAGCCTATTCTCTATTTCGTGCAGTGACGCGATCCAGGAACCCGCCCCATCCGCGAAGCAATGCCAAGGTCGACGATCCGGGGACTTCTTATTCCCATCGAGGCGGCGCGCCGCATGCTCATCATCAACAACTTACCATCTCTGAGCTTTTGGCTGATGATACTGTCCACAGTTGACGACATGGAAGCGACATGCAGAAGTGAAATGCATGCCCGTTGCTGTACAAGAGAGCCATGGAACATGCATGCCCAGCCCAACCACCTCCACAGCAGCACATCTTGTGGGCGTCAGCAGACACCACACAAGCAAAGGTTGTTCGTACAGATGGGTGTTGAGGTAACCCAACGAGTATGAGAGCTTCTGCAGCGGCCCGCTGAACTCATACGAGAAGAGTCTTGTGCGATCAAACCACATCTGAAACGGGGCAAGTGCAGCATCTTTTCATGCCAGTTCAGTCTGCAACCAACTCCGCTGCTTATACATGGCTCGACAATTTTGGAATGGCTTATTCAGACAGTTGAGATCGGGAGGGAGCTTGACGCGAGATGAGATTGTGCGAGCCCCCTGGGCAAGTAGGCGTAAGATTTGCCGCAAGTTGCTCCGACGTGTCAGGCACGAGCTACCTTTCCCATCCTCGGAGTTGACTGGCAGATGGTGGCGACACTCGGCAGCCAAGTGCAGTCTGAATTGAATTCTGGGGTTCGTTTAGCTTGACTATTCGGGGTTGGTCCGAGGAAATGTACACATTGTGCTAGCTATATCTAAAGCTATGGACGAAATTAGGGTGTAAATGTGTGTCCCGAAGCTCGACGTCGTCCAGAGCAATTCTCAATTCTCTATTGACTTTGAGAAGCAACTGTAGCGGCGGCACTGTAAGGCTGAAATTGTTGGATTGATGGCATCAATGCGCTTCCGAAGCTCTGGCGTCAAGTAGGTCTGTAGTCATTCTCTTTCCTTCATCGGAACTGTTGGCGGTAGTCATAATCAAGCAAGTGAAGAGGCTCGGATATGAAAGAGTGACTTGCACTCGAGCGGCGCACAATTACAATTTCTCGTGGAAACTAGGAAAGACGCGTATCTGTTAGAAGTCTCCCAGGTCGCGATGGCGTGTCGGGTTTACCACGTTAAATAGTGACGATTGCAACAGGAAAAGAAGCTGAGTGTTGCAAAGTAGAATTAGACGAACTGAAGGAAGAAATAGGGAAGAAGGAGGCGTAGGCGAATTCAGTGGGTTTCAGTACTCCCGACGCTCGCGTGTGCAAGTCTGGTTCGGTCATCCTCCCATCATCAGCGCATCCAGGGACATCGAAGAAGCAAACGAGGGTTGGATCTCCGAGATGCGCCCTTTCTCAGCGGCGCACAGCTGACTTTGATGGTTGGATGGCGCGAATGTTGAAATGTCGCGATAGCGCCATGGTGTTGAGCGCCGTCGGACGGCTGGGAAAGTCGACGGCCCACGGCGAAAGAAATCTTCCATTCCGAAGCGGATGGATATTGTTCCAAGCCGAAAACTCCAGACGACGTGCCAGCGCCAGATGCGAGGCCAGAGATGTATAGACCAGAAAACAAGAGCCGCAACAATTGCATTGCTGTTGACGGCCAAAATGGCGGCCATGATCAGAGCAAGCTGGAGAGGTGCCAGCCACGCTAAGCCTGAACACGTAACGTCGAATCTCTTGTGCCGACAGGCCAACTTCTTCAGCTTCCTCCGCGACTCTTCCTCCATCAACCTCTCTCATCCACCACACTTCCATTGTCATCACCAGTCCATTCTCTGTCTTTGGGACTCGGCATACCGACTCTTTTTTTCGAATCAACGCACCGGGACGGCAATCTGTGGCGGCGCGCGTTGAGCTGCCCTCGCAAAATCGCGTCGCATTTGGCACTGAGGTGCCGTGATATCAGTAACGTGACTTCCGAACTCACCTCGTCACGCTTTTTCCGAGTCTTCCAAGTTCCATCCATCATTCGGAAAGAAGGCAGTGGAAGGAATACAGCTCGTCGGGTCTGCCCACTGCGACAAGCTTCTTGGCAGTGAAGTTTCGGTTATCGCCCTTGTCAAGAGGTCAAGAGATACTCGGAACAGCAAGGCATCAACAGCACATTTCTTGTAAGTCCTTCAGGTGTTCTCTCCAACCTCACTTCGTGAGTCTAACTCGATCCTGATAGGCTGTCACGTGAACGCGTGCGTTGTAACCGCAACACGTCCGAACGCGCACAACCAAAAAGCGCCTCAGAACCTGCCCACTTCCCCGTCACGTCCCAGCCACCACGACTTCTCGATTTCATCACCTTCATCCCTTCTCCACCAAAATGGAGAACCCCCAACAGTATCCTTCCCCGGAAGACGCAAACATGAACTCCAATGGCCCGTTCTACGGCAACGCCAACAACAGCAACGGCGCGCCTCCGGTTGGTTCACCTTCGAATCAGCTCCGCCAGGAGCATGATTTTCCTCCCCTCCCGACCGCCGCACAACTCGCCGATGAGCTCGAGAACGCGGCGCGTCCCGGATACTCTCAGCAGCAACGATTTCCTCCTAACACAAGCATGCCTCCACAGAACCAGTACTACGCGACCGTGCCGCAGCCCATGCCTGGTCCCGGCCCAAACAACAACTTCAGCGAGGACCATGAGGACGCTGATGATGACCAGTCGGGGAAGAAGAAGAAGTCGAAGGCCTCACGTGCGTGTGACACCTGCCGGCGCAAGAAGGTACGTTTCTCATCTCTCATCGCCCGAATCGCGCTAACAGATCCCTCAGATCAAGTGCGACGCCCCAGACGAAGTCAGCGCCTGCACAGCCTGCATCAAGACGGCCAAGCCATGCACCTTCAGCCGCGAGCAGCAGAAGCGAGGCCCATCCAAAGGGTACATCTACTCCTCCCTCGCCTCCTCCCACCACCCTAACACCCAACTCAGATACATCCAAAACCTGCAGACCCACTCCAGCAACATGTCGCAGCACATGGACTACGTGACCAACCGCCTCCACTTCCTCGAAGACCTCGTCCTCCAACTGAGCCACGAGCTCTGGTCCACGCGACGCGAGCGCTTCGCAGGACTGGAACAGATGGTCCACCACCGCATCGCCGCGCCCATCATCCCACCCACCGCTCCCGAAGTCTCGCGTCCCCACTCCGCCGCCTCATCCGATCCCGCAATGCAACTCCACGACCACCCCCACCAAGTCCACCACGAGCAAGACCAACAGCACCACCCCAGCATGGCCTCCGGCCCCGGTCCCTCCGCAACCGTCGGCGCAATGGAAATGCGCCAAGGCCACGCGCCGCTCCTCAGCGGTCTGCACGAATGGAACCAGCAGCAGGACCAGGCTGCCGCCGCCGCCGCCGCCGCGCAGGGTGGAGCCGCGCAGGTGCCGAATATGACGAGTGCTGTTGCGGCGACGGGGAAGCCTACGACGAGTGCTGCGAGTGGTGAGAGTGGTGAGAGTGGTGGTGGTAATGGGAATGGACCGCCGAGTAAGAAGAGGAAGTTGAGTGGTGGTGAGGCGCAGGCGAGTGAGTAGCTTGTTTTCAGAGGTGGGGTCTGAGTTGAGCTTTGAGGATGTTCGCTTGTGTCCACGAGCAATCGCCTTTGCTGGATCTCCTTTTCTCAAGAGTCTGGCCAGCGGTACGGGATACGGTGGGTAGATGGAGCTTTTGCAACATCCAGCACATCCAGCACACCCAGCGTTGCATCTCGACACCGTCTTTCTCTTCATTCCCCCATCCTCGATCTCCGTCCGCTTCCGACGGCTTCTTGCGCTCGTCTTTTCGCCGATGCCAGGGCTGGCTTTCGAGTCCAAACTTGAACTTGTTGCGCTCGATCTTGATCTTGACGGCTTGCTCTTCTGTCGATGGCCGCCTTTTCCTCGCTATTTCTTTAGACTGTACTTTTAGAATCTGTAGCTTTTGGGAAATCTTGATGAAGTGTAATATCGATGAAATTGCGTTCATCTTGCACGGAAACCTTGTATCTTCTTTGTGTGTGCTTGTCATATTGCTACCTCCTTATCCGCGTCCCGTCATATTGGATCGACACCTCACCAGCATGAAGAACTCCGTACTTTACACGCGCACAGCTCGCAACGTAAAACCAATCCTTCACTCGCTCTTCTGCATGAACATGACGCCTAGCGAAAGCAAAAAGGAACAGCCTCCATTAACGACTACAAAGCGCAATGCTCAAAGTAAAGAAATCCACTAACTAGGGGGTATTCGCATGATGATAAAAACCGACTCGACACAACTCAACCGAATGACGCAACCCATCTCTTCAATGCAGTAGAGCATCAAGTGAGCCCTCCCATTAACGTGGCTTATCAACCCAGTCTAACCTCGAGGGCAGACTACGAACCTCCATCAAAGAAGCACTTATAGAAGATGTATGTGGGCACACTCAAACCCCTCGCCCATCCCACCAGACCCACACGCCTATTCGGGAGTAAGAGTATGAACAAGTCCAATGACGAGCCTACTCAACAACCTTCCTCATCCGCTCCGTCTCGGAGAGGAACGAGTCGTTCATATCCTCCAGGGCCTTGACCTGCGCTGCCATGCTCGCCATCTGTTTGTAAAAGTCAGCCATGTTCTCCAGAAGTTCAAAGAATTGGGAAAGAAGTGGAGTTAGGGGATTGAGCGAATAGAAAGCGAAAGGGAAAGGTTTCGGGCATCAAGCTTAACGTAACAGGAAACGAGGGGAGAAATGAGGCAGTCATCAGACAAAACAAAGACAAACCCAGCATCGACCCCCCTCCCCACCACATCGGCCAAATACGCATGAACCTCGCCAAATCCGAACGAGAAAAACCGCGCCAAAGAAATCACCGAATCAAAACCCGACGACGACGACGAAGACGACAACGACAGCGAAGAATCAAACAAAGACGACCGATAAGAAGAACAAGGGTAAGAAGCAAAAGAATAAGGAGAGGGGTATCGTACGGTTCCTTCGACATCGCCTGTCCCCGGCACCACCGGCGAAGACATCAGCGAGTATGTTTCCCTTTCCGCGCCCGGTCCGACTTGTGGGCTTTTGGGTCCTTTGGTCGGAGAGACCGATTCTGTGGCGGCGGCGAGTTTGGCTTTGAACTCTGCGCTGGACTGCTGAGAGGCGAGGAGTTCGTCCTGGACAGCTTCCAGCTGTTTCTCCAAGGCCGCGATTTCCTCTGCGGAATCTTTGTTCTCCAACTCGAGGAGTTCTTGTGCCTTCTTCGCGCTGGCGAGTTCGGTTTCTTTGGCCTCGAGTCCCTTGGCGATCTGCTTGATGGTCTCCAGCTCCTGCTTCACGTTGGCGAGATCCGCTTCTCTCTGGTCGGCGAGGTCTTGCAGACGCTTTAACTCTCCAGACTGGGAGCTCTGCGCGTCAATTTGCCCCTGCTGAAGAGCTTGGAGCTCATTTTGTGCCTTCTCGGCCGCTTCTTTGAGCTTGTTGATTTCGGTATCCTTGGCTTTACGCTGGGTTTCGGCATTGGACTGGACTTTGGACATCTCGTCCTGCAAGGACTCAACGAGTTGGCCCATGGCAGCAACCTCTTGCTCCTTCGCTTCGGCGGCCGCAGCAGCTTCCTCGCCGGCCTTTCCGCTCGTCGCACGCATTTCCTCAACAGTCTTCTCCAAGGTCTGAACTTCTTCCTCATTGGCGCGTTTCACGTCCTGATTGACCTGCTGCAACTTCTGCAACTGTTCCTGGAGATCCTCGACGACCTTGCTGCCGTCAGCATCGCTGAGTTGGAGGCGCTGGATATCCTCCTGGAGTTGCTCGACGACTTTCGTTGTTTTCTGAAGCTCCTCTTCCTTTACTTCTAGCTCGGCCTTCTTGGCATCTTGAAGCTTCTGAAGCTCTGCCTGCAGGTCTTCGTGAAGCTTCTTCGACTCCTCGGCTGCATCGAGATGTTTCTGTGAGTCTGCCTCAGCAGACTTTCGCAGGTCGTCAATTTCGGCCATCAGTTTGGCAACGGCACTTTCCGACTCCGAACCGAGAGCATCACGTTGACGAAGCTCGTCAGCATGGCTACGCTGAAGAGTAGCAAGTTCATCCTGGAGTGTTTCGATGATGCTATTCGACTTGTCGAGGGAATCCTGGGCCTCACGGCTTTTTTCAGCATGCCCATTCAGCACCTCATCAAGCTCCTCGGTGTGCTTCTGGTGGAGCGAAGCAATGTCATTCTGCAGTTGCTCGACAATCGCCTCAGCTTTGGACAGGGCACCCTTCGTCTCGTCAACAGATCCAGCGTGCTCATCTCGGGCTTGCTCAAGCTCCTTAGCATGCTTCTCCTGAGCCTCGCTAAGTTCGGCCTGCAGTTGCTCGAGTTTACTGGAAGATTCCTGAAGGGTAGCTCCATGGTCTTCAATAGCCCTGGAATACTCTTGACGATGTGTTTCGAGATCATCGGCATGCTTCTGTTCGAGGATAAGAATCTCATTCTGCAATTTCTCAACTACAGCCTCAAAATCCTTCAACGACTTGTCGCTCAGCTCGGATGCCGCAGCGTTGCTGTCACGTTGACCGCGGAGCTCCTCGGCATGCTCGTTTTGAAGAGCATCGATATCCTTCTGGAGTTTCTCGGCGGTCTTGTTGGACTTTGAAAGGCCTTCCTGAGCTTCTTTCAGTGCTGTTGCGTGAGAATCAGCCAGCTTTTCCAGCTCGTCTGCATGTTGTTGCTTGAGGGTTTGCATCTCCTCGCGCATCTGCTCAGCCGCTTGTTCGGACTTCTTCATGGAGTCCCCGCTTTGCGCAGTAGCTCCGGTAAGCGCTGCTTCCATCTTCTCCAGTTCCTCAGCATTCTCTTGCTTCAAGCTGTCCATCTCTTTTTGGAGCTGGTCGAGAGCATCCTGTGACTTTCTCAAAGAATCGCCACTCTCTTCGGCCGCGCCAGCAACCGCCGCTTCCATCTTCTTGAGTTCTTCAGCATGTTCGTCCTTCAGAACATTCATCTCAGTTCGCAGCTGCTCGACAATCTCTTCGGACTTCTGGAGAGCTCCGGTGCTCTGCTGGGCTGCGCCAGAGTGCGCATCACCCAGTTTCTGGAGTTCACTGGCATGCTGCTCCTTCAGAGTAGCAAGCTCTGACTGCAATTGTCCGACTAGACTTGCCGATTCGTCCAAGGAACCCTTGCTCTGCTGAGTATTATCTGCATTCTCTTGTCGTAGCCTCTCAATTGCATCCGAATGTTGCTGTTCGGCTGCTTCGAGGTCGCTCTGCAATTTCTTGATAGCACTTTGAGACTCCTCCAAAGCATCTTTCGAGGTCCGGAGATCCGTGTTAGCAGTATTGGCGTCTGTAAGCTGGCGCTCGTGCTTGGCTTTCATGTTGTCGAGTTCGTCTGTCAGCTTCTTGATGGCCTCGTCGTGCTGTACTTGTAGAGATTTCCGAGCGTCTTCCGCCTGCGCAAGATGATCCGAGCGTAAGGCTGTGATCTCGTTCTTCAACTCGGTAATAGTCGCAGTAGCCTTCGCATCAGTCTCGGCTCGCTCCCTCTCCTTGTCTTCGATCTCAGTCTCAACGCGCTCGATTTCCTTTTGGAGCTGATCGATAACCTCTGCCAACTCCTGCTGCTTGAGCTCTTTCTCCTCAACCTCTTTCTGGCGCTTTGCAACTTCTTCGTCCGCTGTCGATTTGGCTTGCTTCACAGAGCCCAACTCTTTTTCAACAGCTTGCTGGTTGCCGAGATCCTTGCGCAAGTTTTCGAGTTCGGCTGCATGTTTCTTCTCGAGCTCTCCAATGGTTCCGGCCTTGACTTTCTCAACACGCTCGGTAACCAGTTGTTCAATATCAGGCGCTCCATTGGAAATTGACTTCGCCTTCTGCCTGTTCAAGTATTCGATCTCGGACTTGAGATCTTTGATCTCCTCTTGCATTGTCTCCCGTGCGATTGACTCCTTCAGCAGAGCCTTCACGGCCTCCATACTCCTTTCCTGTTTTGCAAGGTCGTCGTCTGTCTGGGGGAACGTGCTAGGTCGAGAATATGCCCTGTGGTGCCCACGAGTCGCGATAGGAGATGGTGCTGATCTACTCAGTTCAAACTCCGCATCCGATGCAGCCTTTATGATCGCCGATGGGGTGACGATGGGGATTGGTTTGGAGGGAGACGTGAATGGAGTCTTTTCATTCTCTTTCAACGGAGACATGACGGGGGTTGCCGTGGATTTGCTAGATTCAGAGTTAGCACCTACGTAGATAGAAGGAGACGATGTGCCACATGACTCACCTTTGTTCATTGCCCGACGCTGAACCGGCAGTCGTTGGTCTCTTTCCCGAAGCAGTTCCAATTGATCCCCTCACAGAAGAGGTTGTTGGCTTCGTCGCCGTCGCAGAAGTCCTTGTCGTGGTCGGCTTTGCAGCTGTACCCAAACTCGGCCTAGTCCGACCGGGACTAGTGACGCTTTCGCGAGTGCTTGTCCTAGTAGCAATCGAGGGCCGCTTGGTTGTGCTTGTCGTACTGGAAGGCTGGATTGTCGACCGACGGTCGCTGGATGACATAGCTTTACTGGCTGCTGAGCTGGTTGGCCGAGTGCTTGTGCTTGAGCCCAGAGTGGTTGTCCTTCGAGAGGAACTTCCAATTGTAGACCTCCGATCATCTCCAGATGTGAGACCCTCATGGTCGGACTTGGATGCGGACGAGGCTGTGGGGCGACGGATTGTGGTTCCTCCTGGAGGACGCGTCGGAGCTTTGCTCAAGCTGCTGCCTAGGGACCGAGACGCAGGCGTTGTGGTTGTTGAAGTCTTGGATGCCGCTGGACTCGGTCGGGTGCTTGAGGTCAATGGTCGCTTCGGAGCAGCTGTAGACGGGCGAATGTTCTCGGTCTTCGCAGCTGAGATTGACGGCTTTTTCTTGTGGGCTGGAGTTGCTGCACTGGTGGGGGCAGCCGAGGACGAAGCTCCAGCTTCAGTTGCTGTGATTGGGTCGGGGGGTTGGTTTTCTGCCATGATGAAGTCTGCGTATACAGCGTAAGCTTCCTTCGTGTTTGCGGACGCGTGTTGGGCGGGTGTTGACAGTTGTTGAACACGGGAAGGTGACAGGTAACGGTGCGTTGGGGAGCGTACCTACAATGCACTGGATGAGAACTGCAATTGATACACGAAGCGAAGAAACACAGAAGAAGAGAGAGCAGCAGAAAAGACGCGAAAGAACACGATGCGGGCGTGTCTGCTTGATGCTCGAGACTCAGGACTCAGGAGCGAGGATCAGTTCGATGGCGTCGTGGAAGCGGCGTTTTCATCGAGTCAGGAGCTCGTGCATCGTGTGGAGAAGCCGACTGCTAGCGCCCGCAGCCACCTCGCGCCTCAAGCGCCTCCCAATAAATCACCGGAAGACGATCATGAGGCGTGAATTGATTAGATAAATTTGCGGAAATAGCCATGACAGAACACGTGGGGGAGACCGGAGGAATTTCTCCTTAAGTTGAGTGAACATCTGGTGGATTTTGCAGATAGGGGCTTTTCACATGATGAAAATATTTCCTGGGATGTGCAAATGACTAGGTATATCTCGGAGGAAATCAGATTGCTATCTAAGCAAGAACTGAATCTAGTTGGGTATCTATAATGGGAGTCGCAACTGCAAACCAGAGAACAGACGCAATGGCGACCTAGGTAGCTTAGCCAAACAGCGACAGCAAGAAGAAGCGCTTCGAAGAGAAAAAACACCCCGTTGGCAGACAGGTGGAGACAGCCACAATCCTCGATACATTGGCCATAAGACAATCAAGTGTTATACTTGTTAGCAACATAGCAAAACAATTGCAGAATCAGTGGGACGGCGCCTAGCCACACACGATACCTTTGACCCATTCGATATCCTCCCAAGTCGCCTCCCATATATTGAGCACTACAAATTTCCACTCATTGTTCTCCCGTTTCATCCTGCCCACACACCGACACAACCGACATTTGCCTTGAGGCGAACAGTCAAGAAACCTGCCACTATCATATGACCACAAGTCCGTAGTCTTCCACGAGTCGTACGTTCCATAGATGTACGGCGGACGATCGTGAAAGAGATCAGAGAAGACGAAATGTTGCACGCTATCATCGGGGTTGCGATGAGAGGAATCGACTTTTGCGTACAACTCGATGAGGACGGGTCTGTTCAGACGAACTGCTTGGCATCCAGCGTTGAGCGCTTCGCCGGTGCGGAAACAGGTGCGGAGTGTGAGGTTTGCGGAGACACCGATGATGGGGGAGCGGTCGCGTACGGGTTTTGGGAAGGGTGGTCGGACGATGGGATGGTTGAATCCTGTTGATGGCGGCTTTGTGTTGATATTTGGCCTATTTGGCTCTGATGGAGTTATTGTGACATGTTCGATTGGTGAAGGCACGGAGACATCTTCAGCAAGCTCTCGGGCAATATCACCATCGTCCTCCAATGCGGACCACCCATAGTCGTCGTACTCTCCTGGTTCATCGTCGATCTGAGGTTCTTCAATAATGCTGGTGAAAGACGCAGAGCGTACATCCGACGGGAAGGGTGTTGGGAGCTCATGATTGACAATACTTGTCGTTTGATTTGGTGCTTGTACGGGAGGCGCCGATGAGAAGAATGTGTCGTCGTCAAAGGCTTGAAGAAAATCTTCGATAGTGAGCTCTTCGCCGTTATCAAAGTCCTCGGAGTCTTCCTGCAACGAGAGAGTTCCCGTGCTTACAGCTTCATCTGAAGGAATGCTGGGTGGGTTACGAGAAAGCACACCCAACTCCCCTGCAATCTGATTGTCTTTTGCAGATCCAGGTCCAGGTTCCTCAAGGGCTGTGGAGAAACCGGTACCCCCTGAGGGAGATGGATAGAAAGCGGAGAGATGCCGAACTGCAGTAAGGCCCTTCCGTGGCTTCGGTTCTGTATGCACCTCTTCTCCATCACGACAAGCATTGTGATTTACATTCTGAGATTGTTCGGATGTACAAATCTCTTCAGATTGTGTTTTTGGTTCTTTCGCAGAGGGCGCTCGGTTATCCCTCATCCGAGTTTCCAGCTGTAACAGTGGCTGCGAGCATTGGGCCGAGTCCGAATTCAGTACCTCTGGAGCGAAACTGCGAAAATTGAGATGCTCTCCCTGCACCTGGACAAAGCCGCTCGACGTAGCAGACGCAAAGACAGGGCTGCGATCTTTCAATTCGCCCTTGTCCTTCCTCTCTGGTCTGCTGTTGGCCGGCTCGAACCTAAACGCGTCAAGCTTTCTTGATGTTCGCTCATCCAAGACAAACATGCCTTCGTCCGCTGACGTGTTGCCTGTTGGTATATGCTCGGTCTTCTCGGTCCTTGCAGTTTTGGAGGATTGATTCAAGGGTCGGTCCACGCCAGCTTTCGTCTTGCTCATTCCACTAGCGATGCTCTTTCTGGACACTGCGTTGGTCTTACGATTCGACTTTCGCTTGGACGGTGCAGCCTTGCCTCGGGATTTCCGTCCTCCATGCTCGAGATCAGAGTGGTCCAGGGGAGCTGTTGTCGACTTTGTGAGTTTGGCGATTGCCGGAGCTTCCTCAGTTTGGCCCAACCCCAGATATTCGGCAACATGGGAATTGTGGCTTCTGTGTGAATCACTGACAGCATTGGCTGACACATTTGATGTCGGAGCATGTTCATCGACACTGGAAGATTGGTGGTGGTGCCCAGAAAAACTATTTGATCTTGGATTGACAGGAGTAAAGCCTGAAGAGACTGGGAAGCTGTTTTCCGTTTTCCTTCCTCATGGTCAGTAACTGAATTGATATCACCAAGCGCTTGGCATAACGTAGACTCGGAGCCAAGATTACCTTCGCTTGGAACTCGGAGCATCCGACGATTCGGATAATGCACCTGTCAACCGCACCTCATCTCTATCCCATCCACGATACCGGGACATTGCGCACAGCTCTTTCGTGAGGCAACCTCCTCAGTGTCTCACCTTCCCCTCGCCTTCCCCAGCTTCTCCGTCGCACGTTTCGAAACGCTCTCGCGCAAGGTGGAGGCTTCAGTTGTGTGATAGGCATGAAGTTGCGTTAGACGAAGCGAGACGGGGAGAACTGGGTTGGTGTTGAAAAGGCGGCACGTGCCGCCAAGCGTCTATTCTGGCAAAACCGGGAAGTGCAGGTGGGCTCGTGGGCCATCAGCCTCACCGCCGACGACGCTCTTACAGGCAGCACTTTGTACTTAGTTGACTAAGACTATAGCTACACCAACTTCTGTACTTACTCCTCCCTCCTGCTCCTGTACGTGCTATCGTGAGCTCTTCTTGGAGGCCTTAGCACTCGCTTTGCTCTCGCTTGCTCGCCTCTGCACGACTCAACCGGCCCAGCAGGCCAGGCCGTCCCACTCACTCCCGCTGCTGCAGTCTCCGGCTGGCGGCCTTCCGCGCCATCACTCCTCAGTCCCCGTACCGCGACGTTCACGTCCCTTCGGCTCCCCGCGCGTTTCTAGAGTCGCCTATCACCACTTTCTGACCCTCCTTTGCCTTCAACCCCGCAGAGCGGCAGAGCAAGCGACGAAACCCTCGCAGTGGCAAGGTGCTCGAACCGTCGACCGCTGCAGAGCCCTTCCCGCGTGCTTCACCACTCCCTCTCGACTTCTCCTCAGCCCAGACCTCCGCCAGAAGCCCCAGAGCTCCATCGCCCGCCGAAGCACCATCCGTGCACTGCAAGCGGCAAGCCTCCCTGGACATCCCGCCGCATGGGCATCTTGGGCGGCGTCGTGCAAAAGCCTCACGTCAGCCTGAAGCTGTCCAGATTCCCCGTTTCCTGCGCCCTGGTTGACAGCCCGTGTCAACGGCTGTATCGATCACTCTAAAACGCTGCCAAAAAAAGGTGTGCCATCTGTGCCATCTGACTAGTGTCAGGAGCGCCGTGCCGAAATGTTCGGTGGACCCGTAAGTTCGCATCCTTCTGCATTGTAGTAATAGTGTCCCCCGTCGTCTGCTTGTCTACTCTGCTTCAACATGTATCTATAGCCGGCTCCGCTGCTCGAATCTGGTTTTTTTTCCTCAACTCCTCCTGCACTGGTTTCATTCATCCTAGCAACATGACCACCTCGATCATGAACGCTGGTGTTCTTACATCTTCACATGGCTCGTTGTGCCTTGCACCAGCCTACAAGCGTTCCCCATATTCCTTCATTCCCCAAGATCCCCCTCCATACACAGAAAAGCCTGCCGGGCTTCTACGTTCCAATTCCCAAAAACGCAAGAGCTATCAATCGGAGATTTCTACCAAAATTCCTGCTCCTTCTTCTCCTTGCCCTGCTTGTTGTATGCGGTACCTTCGACGAATACTAAAAGCATGGGTTATGAAACAGAGGAAGCCGTACTCGGCTGTCACCGTCCAGGTCGACCAGTTGACCGGTGAGGACTACGACGAGAACGATTTGGGCGGCATTGTCGATCTCATCGAAGTCATCCGGATCCAGGAGTCTGGCCCCACGGAAGCAGCAAGAGCACTTCGCAAGAAGCTGTACGTCAGATCTACGCGTCATTGACATGCTGTCGAGCTAACTCTGTGCAGGAAGTATGGAAGTCCCCATCGTCAGTTGCGAGCTCTTGTCATTCTAGACGGTCTTATTCAAAATGCTGGAAGTCGATTCCAGCGGACCTTTGCTGATGAGCCCCTTTTGGAGCGTTTGCGTACGATGCCGAGGGACGAGATGGTTGACTCCCAAGTGAGGGATAAGTGCAATCTTCTTTTCCGACAGTGGGCCGTGGCCTACAAGAAGACCCCAGGTCTGGAACGAATTGCAGCATTACACAAGCAATTGCCTCAGAAGGCTCGCAAGCCTCAACCACACCAGTCGAGAGTAATCAGAGAAACGGAAGCAGAGGCGGCTTCCCCACCATCATCTCCATCCACTTCTCTTCCGGATCGGCCACGTGCTCCATCAACATCCCACGCAAGCCTGGTGTCTGCTGCATTATCTTCGAGGCCAGTGACCTTGGCTGCCTCTGAAAGCCACAGTTCGTCGTTCTTCCGATCATCCAAAGACAAGAAAAACAAGAATAAAGCTTTCAACCTGGAAAAGGAGAAGCCACGGATGCTCGAAACCATTGCCCAAGCCTCAGTCGCCAGCACCAACCTCTACAACGGCCTCAAACTCATCAACCGCGAAAACCAGCGCGTCAGCGAAAATGCCGAAGTCTCGAAGCGCTTCGAAACGTGCAAGACGCTGCGCCGCCAGATCTTGCGCTACATTCAGCTAGTTGAGTCGGAGCAGTGGATCGGCAGTCTGCTGAGCGCAAACGACGAGCTCGTCAAGGCGCTCATGGCCTTTGAGATCATGGATAAGAGCATCGACGACGACAGCGACAGCGATGCTGAAAGCTACGCGATCGGCAAGGCGGCGTTTGCGAGTAGGAGTTCGATGCAGCGGGAGACGGAGGCAACGTTGGCGGGTTTGGATTTGAATGAGGCGGCGCCGCCGAAACCGCCGAGGCCGGGCAGTATTGCTATGCCTCCGACGGCGAGTGCGCATAGTTTGGTGCAGCCTGAGGAAGATGAGGAGGAGGAGGATGTCGATGAGAATGATCCGTTTGGGGACCAGAATGCGGTGAAGACGCCGTTTGTGGAGAAGGATGGCATGACTTGGTGAGTAGCTGTGGCTCAGTATCATGCCCAGAGCACCGTTGACCATGAACAGGCGAGACGTATGATGAACTGAACAGACACATGTTGCACGTATGATTTTAGATTATGTTTGGGGACGGTATAGGTATTTTGTTAGCTCTAGAGCGCATTTAGAGAAGCATAGTCACGTTGGATTGACGGATTCACGCTCGAATGCTCGTACGCATTGATGGGTTGGGCTTTCAAGGTATATACTTCATACTTCACGGACATATGGTATCCAACCTACCTTCCCACTTGCCTCCCTATCCACATGCGGGGACTCGACGAAAGAACCCAAGTCACAGTATTCGTCCAGTCCCAGGATCAAGATCACATCGCCAAAGCCATTGAGAGCTGTAGCTCAAGTACCCCGCCTCCCACGGGCAACTCGTGTTCTCGCAAATTCCCAGAATTCATCCACGCTGCTGCATGTAAGTTGGTGCCATGTGGTAGTCGAGTTCTTCACCGACATGTCAGCCATGCTAAGCACCGTATCTGTCTGTTGTGCAACTGTGACTGGATGCCTTTAGGTTCGCGTGCACGCGCTGTGCCTAAAGCAGCCTGCGCGTGAGCTTGAGCCATGAGGATTCGGCATGGCATGGCGGACACGAGAGAGGCACGTGCTGTCATGTATGTACAGGAGGAGCTTTGATGCTGTCAGGTGGTTGAGGTTGGGGAACCGGCGGGTTGGTATGGGAAGAACTCCCGTTTTTTTGTGATGTTGTGGAAGAAGGTCAGATTTCTTGATTCCATGTTGGGTGGGTGCGTTGGAGGAAGGAAGTCACGTGAAATCTCACTCCTCTGGGACCGGTTGCACGGAACTATTCTCACAGACCACCGTTCCAGAAAGTTATTTCTCCGAGCGGAAATTCTCTGACTTCCTCGTCTCGAGATTTCGAAACAGACGGGTGGTTAGAGTACCGAAATGTTCTCTTCTCGATAAGCCTGTGGAATCTTTTGCCGTGACCGGATCCCTTCATCAACCATGGAACCTCTCATTCCACCTCCCGACTGCTTCCATGCGATCTGCATGAGGTCCTAATTCCCGTCCAATAATCACCCATCAGAGCAACCGTGAAGTGTCGCTGACGGAAGCATTCCCAGAAAAACGTGACCAGACGATTGCGTCAATCCTTCACCAGCTGGCAGGTGGCAGTGCAAAAGACTGCTTGAGGTGTGAAGTGGAAAGTGGCGCAGCATACTGACGAAACAGGATTGAGTCCTGACTTCTCCTACTATAACAATCAACAACACCTACAACCTACGACCTACGACCTACGACCTACCTACATATTCGACTTCAGACACACTCTTCCTACAGAGTCGAAAAATTTGCGAAGTTACCCAAATTCCAAAAAAAGAATCCGCACATCTTCATTTCCAGCCCAAAGCTACTCGACCCGGTCCCAGCGAATCTTCACCGCCAGCGCCACGGTCAAACCACAACGACATCTGCCTTCGAGCCAGCCGTACGACTCAGACGTCTTTGAGATTACTGAAATCTCAGCAATCAAACGACCCGATCTCCGGATTTCCTACGGTTGAAGCTATCCTATTCAAGATGCCGGGAAGCGAATCGAGTTCTAGCAGCGGCACGGGCGCGGCGGCGGCGATTAAGAGGCCGATGGGTGGGCATAAGCCTGGGTGTATTGCTTGTCCGAGTGAGTAAAGTTCTATTGCAACTGTTATGTTCACTTTCTTTCATTCTGTTCGTCGGTTCCTTGCTTGATGATCCATTTCACATGTACGAGCGTAGAGCAGCCGGGAAAAGACTGGTTTCATATTCGTGGTTTCTTCTCTTTATTTTTCTATCCCAGTTCTCACTCAGACTGGATGGTATAGATATTCAATAACAGAGGGAGATACTAAAAAAACTTTCAGCTGGCGATGGCGGTTGGTGCGAATGCTGCATCATTCCCTGCACGGTTATGTAGTCGAGCATCTTCGACTGCTCCGACTGCCTCCGACTTTCACGATGATGATGGCAGGGTATTGATGCCGGGGTTCCGAGATCCTTTGAGGACTTTCTGATTGCATTGATTGGGGCTAGTGGCTGGTTTCGGACTGGACTGTGTGAAGGGGGGAGGGGAGGGGACTTTGTGGAGTAAAGCGGGCTTGATCAAGTTGATTTGCTGGCGAGTTAAAGCGACTCAGTGGTAGAGCGAAAGTTGTGGGAGATATCCTTAATGAATAGCTACGAATGTACTTCCTCCTTGCGAACCAATGTGTGCGATGACGGCCTCCTGACCTTGATAATGTATGCTCAAAGCTCCACTCCTTATACTACACTTTCATCGATTTGAAGATCTCGAAAAAAGAAAAGAAAAAACTGCCACAAACACTGGATATTCTGGTCAGGTAGTTGTTCTGTATTTAAGATCAGTCTCTTAGTTGAACATCCAACGGGTCTCCACAAGGTTGGATTGATGAAATCACGAAATTGCGAATTGCTGTGCCACATCATTCACTTTGAATAACATCACAAAGGGCCTTCTCGGAATGAACCGTGGTCGACCTGCTCTTGGACGTCCAAAACTTACTTCTCCGCAAATATCTACAGCTTCCGCGAACCGTTGCATTTCAGAGACGGATTGAAGTCGAGTCAGACAGCTCTCCTCCCTGCCAAACCAATATTTACACAGAAAATACTCTTTCAACCTCCAGGGACCTCCATCCCTGTTATCCTCCTCCCGCACTAATCCATCCACCTTTCCTTCACAAGCTTCCTCACACTCGTCTCCATCCACAGCTTCGTATACTCGCGATGCAGAAATTCGATATGCGCCGGCAACGAGCCACCCTTCGCTCCATCGGGTGTCGAATCGAAGAATACGCTCTTTAGATGGAATTTTGCTACATCTCCTTCTGTGGTGACTTCCATTGCGAAAACGCCGTCGGAGTTGCGGGGACCGGTTATTAGAGGGGAGTCGCCGCAGCGGATGACGACCTGAGTGGGGAGGGTTAGCAATCATTCGTTCACAAGTACGCCAGTACAAGCTCTTTCTCATCTTCTTGCCAGCTCACAGTCTACGATTGACAATGGCACCGTCCAAGCGCACAGTGTATGGATATAAACATCTCTTACCCTATCAACCCCCCTCTCAACAACCTCAAAATGATCCGCAATCCTCGTCCCAACTTCATAATCTCCCTTCTTCAACTCCTCCCTCTCCCAAAGCATCCCCTCCCGTCCCTCCAACCCCCTCCATTTTCTCTCTAAATACCGTCTCTGCACCTCAAACCCGACACCGCCCCAAATGCCTCTACAAAACTCCCGCGTCAACTCCTCCACATCCGTCGTGCGCAGCCGCGACAGCGGCACTTCTCGTATCGCGTGGTCGACGCAGACGGGCGGGTTGGAACTGGGGTTGTATTTTTTGACGGCGGTGGAGGGGTAGGTCGGCGAGGTGGGGGTGAGGGGGATAAAGTGGGTGTTGCGGGTATTATATGTCCAGCTGGCGCCGCCGAGGATTAGGGGGGGTGCTGAGATTTGGGCGAGGCGTTTGAAGATGAGCATTTTGGAGGATTGAGGGTCGGGGGCATTGTGGAGGAGGTGGGGAGGTTCTTGAGGGAGCTATGTCGGCGTGTCGGCGTGATTGTGTCGGCTATGGGTTGCCGTACTCTATCCACAGTACCGGATCGTGGAGTCTTGGCAGTGATGGTCGGTCATCTTTGAGTCTACTTCCTCTGAACTTCATTGAACCTCGACGCTCGTATTAGCCAATTGAATAATATCGGCTCCTAGGGTTACGTTTGCGGTTTTGACGTCTTTACAGTGTCAAGATGAGTTGTATGTATTCCTTTCCCTTTCTTCTCCGGCCGAAAAGACGAGTCAACATGGAAACAACTCTCAATCTTCATTATTGTCTCTGCTATATTCAACCTTTCACCTGTGGTATCTTGTCAGTTTTCAACTAGAGCCAGCTACGGTATTCAACAGGCGTAAATAAATTTCATTTCATAAAAGTCCAGAATTTCGCCCTGCTAAACGCTCCCTAGAGGTATTTTCATTTGTCCAAATCAGTATTTGGTCCCTTTTAGGCTCTCCTTCTCTTCGTTCTCCAATCGTCCAGATGTCCGACCATGAATAAGCATCGACTCATCAACTACCCGCGCCCATTCTTTGCAACAATTGCCGGGAAACTCGATACATATCAGACAGGCTCCCGGAAGGATTCCGCCGTGCATCAAATACGACCCTAGCTTCTTTCCGGCAAGGTCTACGACCATTGTGTCATCCGGCATCCCGGCCCCAGCCATCTATCTTTCCAATTCTTATCATTGCGGATTGCTTCATAAATATATTTTTGACCAAAGGAACGCATCAATCCGGAATATCCTGTTGCTCTTTAATTATTGTTGCATGAGTTTTGTCGTTGTTTGATTGATTAGGTATAGCAGGGACTTTGCCATGGGGATGCTCATCGCTTGGATAGGAGCATTTGCTCTACTATTCATCCAATCACTGGCCCTCCCTGAAAAGTACACTGCTTCTCCAATTGACGTCCGATCTCCATGGTCGAATGCTGTAAGTTTCATATCATTGGTAGAATCCCTTTTTCTGCGCTTTATCTTACCTTGCACCAATCAGACCGAATACCAACAAATTCTAGACGACCCATTCCCGTATGAATTTCCGGATCAAGACCTTGCGGAGACAACTGCTTTGTTTCCTATGCCCAAATGCCATGGAATCACTTTGGAAGAAGCTACAATCGACCAACTGCAAGATTATATGGGAAGTGGCTTGTTGACATCGACGCAATTGGCGACATGCTACATGAACCGAATCTACCAAACGGATGACTATATCAAGTAAGTCAACTAGAAATATCTTCTAGTTCCTTAGTTGTCAACCAAAAGTCGAAAGAACATAAATTTGTTTCATCCATTCGTGGTTACTTGTCCCGCAATTGCAATTCCAATCCCGTGCAAATTCAAGTCGCTAAACCCAACAAGCTCCGTCCTCGAAATAAACCCCGACTGGCTCTCCATAGCCACCTCCCTCGATGCCGAACGCTCTTCCGGTAAAGTCCGCGGGCCGCTCCACGGAATTCCCTACATGGTCAAAGACAACATCGCCACACGTGACAAAATGGAGACCACCGCCGGCTCCTATGCCCTCCTTGGCTCCATCGTCCCCCGCGACGCCTTCGTCATCTCGCGTCTCCGCGCCGCAGGCGCCTTGCTCCTAGGCAAAGCGACGCTGAGTGAATGGGCAGATATGCGGAGCAACAATTACTCGGAGGGCTATTCTGCTAGGGGAGGCCAGGCGAGGAGTCCGTATAATTTGACGCTGAATCCGGGAGGTAGTAGTTCGGGGAGTGCTGCCGGGGTTGCGGCGAATTGTTTTACGTTTGCGTTGGGGACGGAGACGGATGGGAGTATCATCAATCCTGCGGAGAGGAATGCTGTGGTGGGGTTTAAACCTACTGTTGGGTTGACTTCGAGGGCTGGGTAAGTTCTTTTGTTGTTCATCTTGTTAACACTTTTCCTTCCTTTGCCTCCCATTTGCTCCACTCGCTATCGTCCCCTTCCCACGCACATCGAGTAGCACAAAAGGCACAAAAGGCACAGAAGGTTAATCAAGCTTCATCACTCATATCATCAAAACAGAGTCATCCCCGAATCCATCCACCAAGACACCGTCGGCCCCTTCGCCCGCACCTTCCGCGACACAGTCTATGTCCTTGACGCTATCTACGGCCCGGATCCTCGTGACAACTACACCCTCGCGCAAATCGGCCAGACCCCCACGGACGGCTACCTGCAGTTTCTCACTTCGCGGCACGCACTCCAGAATGCCACTTTCGGCATCCCCTGGTCAACTTCCTGGATCTACGCCGACGAGGACCAGCAAAATATGCTTCTCGAGCTGATCGAACTGATCAAAGACGCCGGTGCCACAGTCATCAACGGGACAGAACTGCCATCCGCCTCTGTAGTGGTGAGTCCAGGTGGCTGGAACTGGGACTTCGGCACCACCCGCGGCTATCCCAACGAATCGGAATACACCGTCGTAAAAGTCGACTTCTACAACAACATCCGCGACTACCTCTCCGAGCTCAACAACACCAACATCAAGAGTATCGAGGACATCATCGCCTACAACGAAGACAACGACGGCTCTGAAGGCGGGTTTCCGTGGCCGAGGGGTATTCCCGCGTTTTATAGTGGACAGGACGGGTTTATTGCTTCGCAGGAGAGTGGCGGGGTGATGGATGAGACGTATTACCAGGCCTTGGGGTTTATGCACCGTATGACTAGGGAGGAGGGGATTGATGCTGCATTGGGGATGGGACCGGGTGGAAGCAAACTGGATGCTTTGCTCGTTCCCCCGGATGTCGGACAGACTTACCAAGTCGCGGCGCAGGCGGGGTATCCGATGGTTACGTTGCCGGTGGGCGTGCATGGGGAGACGGGTATGCCTTTTGGGTTGGGGTTGGTGAGTTGCGGTTTTTCTTTATGGTGTTCGAAGCTTTTTGAAGCTTTTTGAGGTGGGTGGGTGCTGACGCTGTGGACAGATGCAATCGGCTTTCCAGGAAGATCAAATCGTGAAGTGGGCGAGCGCGATCGAGGATTTGCAAATGAGCAGTGGGACTCGGTTGAAGAGGACGTTGCCGAAGTGGTATGGATATCTGGAGAAGAATGTTCCGGTTTTTAATTTGTGAGGGTTTATGATGGACTTGGGGATGGGACTTTAGTGAAAGATCGGTTGCATTGAGATTGTACCAGTCTTGTTCCTGATGGTAGGTAGGAAGCTTAGGTATGCGCATCGTTCAAAAGCTTCATCTTGCCAATGCACGTGCGGTTTTACGGAACCGAACTATGCATATGTACGGTTTTGCTAGCGGAGCCTGATATCTTCAAGCCTACAGTCTCCCCTCTCAACCATCTCCTCAACTTCTCCTTGCATAATCCCATGAACATAGCATTCGCCGATTACACGAAATACTGAGCCCTCCAATCTCAATACCAGCGGTGTTCTACACCCAGGCACAACAGCTATACGATCTCCTCGCGTTGTAGCCGCCGGCACAATTCCAATGTACCCCATTTTGGTATTCACCATTCTCCTCCAAGCCAGGACATTCATCGCCCGCGACACGGCCGCCAATTGTTCCGGAGTCAGATCCCTTAGAAGGAAGGATAATACATGTGAGCTAAGCGCATACTGCACACCCCGCTTGACGGTAGCAGGTTGTTCGTAGATGAATTCGGCTAAAGTGGCATTGCCAAAAAGCGGGAACGACTCGTTGCGTGCGAAGAAATCGCTGAGGCTGAGATGATTCGTGAGGGCTTGCATCATGCGGCCGCGCCAGAAACGTCGATCGAGGAGATGGGTGGACCAGGTGTCTGGGGCTCGATGGCCGTCTTGGGTGCTGTCTGCTACGAGGGTTCTCCAGAAGGCGGTGCGTCTTTCTTCAGGGGTAGCGTAGAAGCTTGACACATGGGAACCTGGATGGGGATAGTCTGGATTAGATTCGTAGCGGTGGAAAGCTGTGAGAGCATTGACTGAGTCGAATAAAACGGCCGGGGTAGTCATGAATTCGATTCCATTCGAGACGGAAAATGACGGCTGAGCTGTCATCATTCCGCAGGCATTGTAGGCGCCGATGAGAGGCGTGGTCAACGGCTGACAACAGGTCCAGCACATAACCCAAGATGGCAACTTCTGCGAACATGTCTGCTTGCCAGGCATGGGTCGGGTAGGCAGAAACGCAAGCATCCGCTTCAACTCCTCCGTCATAGCGTGGAAGTGTTGAGAAGGCAGATCGACTTGTCCAATCTCTGAAACAACGAGCCTCAGGCCGTCCAGATTGCCAGACAAATACATGGCTTTTGAGAACTCGATATAAACTTCAGCAGTAGACTTTTGGTAGTCCGGAATAACAACGGCGGGTTTTGAGATACCAGCGAGAGCGAGAGACCCGTACACTTTGTCGCGGTCGTAGGTCACTTCGGCCGCACGGAGCACGGAAAATGTGGCCATGGCATCCTCAGGACTTTGGGTATGGTGTGTTGCCTGATTCTGGACATCTTGCATCCTCATCATATTGATGATTAGATCCCAGAGTTTCTCGGACGAGTACGACGTGGATGTCCGAGGAGGGAGGCGGTTAGCAGTCAAATCAAACGACAGGACGCGAGCATCATGCCAATGGCTTCGTTGTTGGAATCTCAGCATTCGCCAACCAGACCGCGCCTCATCAGCTTTCATGAAGAGGCACGCGTGGTGAAAATCCTTCCAAAGGAGTACTCTGTCACCGCACAGTATAGGGGTAAGAGGCGTTCCGCAGGATATCTCTTGGAGAATCCAGCAGCGGTGCCAGTACGATCGACTCAATAAATGGAACAACGCTCGATATACGGCACTGTGAAAGGGGCTATACCAACCAGCGGCCTTTCCTATCCGAAAGAAAGGAAGAAACTCCAACTGCCAGGCCCCGGTGTTTGTGTAGAAACCATTGGGGAGAATCTTGGGGTCCAACTGGCTGAGGTATTTGATCGCAATCATTGCAAGATCACTGTCATTTGATTCTGCTCCCAGCCAGACCACAACTTGCCAGGCGCCTTCATAAATGATCTTCATCTTTTGAACCTGCTCTTTTCGTTCTGCGTTGGCATCCTGCTGTATGCATATAGCATCAATCCAGAGCTTGAAGCCCTGCTGAATACGTCGATGCTTGCGAAGTTGGCGGAGGGCGGCGTCGAGGTTCTCGGTGACCATCAGCGGTTTATCGTTGACGATAATCTCTTTCTTGATTTTGGGATTGCCCCATGAATACGAAAGGGCGACAAAATCTCCCCAAGTATATCGCCAAGGGAGTACGTCTTCGTTCAGATCTTGGCTCGAAGGCGACTTTTCTGTCTGACAAGTCTGTTTCAACCGCTGCTGAATCTTGTGTCCTCGTCTCCCCTTTGGTTGGCTCCAAAGGCGATCTATGTCGCAGTTTCCTGCCTCTTGAAATGGATCCAAACTCCAGATCTTGTTCAGTCCTTTCACGGGCTGTCCGAGTCTAGCGGCCGTGGTCAGGCTCTGATCGTCCAGTGTGACATGGTCCAATCTGCAATGTACAGTGCAATCCGGATCTGCATACTTCGGATCGTCTTTCTCGGTGAGAAGCGTGATAACTCGTACCTCGTTCCTAGTGGAATCCAATGGGCGGTATGGCATGGTCCAAGCCCAAATCGAACGACGATCTGGAAAGGGGGGAATATCGACTGAAAAAAAACTGCGAGAAACGCGTAGTTTTGATGTTGGGCAGCTTCATATATTGCCATCACCCTGCGAGTGGGCGCTAAAACATGTTTCACGCAAACGCCTTGCTGAGGACATGGGCGCTAAGCCTCTGAAGAGCTCGAAGACGGAAGACAACAGACAAGAATCGAACAATGAAAAAGTCATTTAGGAATTGCTCTGAGGTTGTACAGAAGAGACTCTAGATAGATTGGCTAGAATACGATTGGAAGAACTCACAGGCCTGCAATGATAACGAGGCATCATCCAGCGTTGATAGAAGTCGAGAGGACTGGACGACAGCATGGGGTCAGTACGGCACGGTAGGAAGCGCATCTAGGCAGCAAGATCAGTTGACGCTTGTCCAGACACGCACCGAGATATGCGTGATCGTCTTTGGTGCGGCACAGCAGTAGGGAGTCGTGGGCGACGGAAGGGAGGGACAGGGGAGGTCAATACTGAGTGGAGCTGACTCGCCACAGTCTCCTAATTGCACGAAGCGCAGGGAAATGACTAAGCGCGCTTGACTCGCACATTGCTACTTCGCACATCTTGAGCTGCTTTCTGGAGCTCCACTGCGCGTCCTCCGCAAGTGCAACTACGTCTTCTTGGTTTCGTTCCGTGGGAATTCTCCGAGTGAAGCTTTCGAATGTACTCGTGACATTCACGCCACCATGGCAGAGCCTCAAGAGCATCAGCTCAAGAAGAGCTTTCCCGAACCACCACCTTTCTACCAGTATTTTACTCCCCAAAACAGCGCGCGTCTCGCCAAACACCAGAAAGACGGTGCAGATCTCGACATTTCGAAGCTCCCATCAGATTTGCGAAACCTTGTCCCTCCAAAGCCTACACCTGTCTTCCGCGTCTTTGGAGCAAAGGGCTATGTACGCTCTCGTCTCCACAACGCGATGAAGTCTTCCAATTTCTAACGAAGCTCAGAGCAACCCCCGCAATCCCGTCTTCGAAGACATCAGAGTTCATTTCCCAAACTCCTACCTCGAACAAAAATACCCTGCCCTCCTCGACTCTGCGTCCCTCGACCGCCCATTCTACCTCAAGAAACTCACGCGCAGCATCATGGTCGACTACCTCACCCTCATGGGGCTTCTATCTCAATCTCCCGAACCCACAGCCTGGGCACCCGTGAACGAGAACATACGTAACAGCTTTGTCAACGTGCTACAACTCGTCAACGAGTATCGGCCGCACCAGGCGCGTGAGAGCATGATCATGATGATGGAAGAGCAGCTGGAGCGGGGAAATAAGGAGATTGATGATATTAAGAATATGAAAGAGAAGGTTGAGAATGTTATGGAGCAGTTGCAGAGAGAGCAAGACAAGAGGGCTGCGGCGATGGACGAGATGGATCAGGATATGAAAGAGTCGGGAGGCTTTGCAAGAAGGATGACGAGTGGATGGTTGGCGCTCAAAGAGGATGGCGCTGATTGAAGCGTGGCTGTTCTGCGGAAAATTTCACTCTGGAGATCCTTCAATCCAAAAGCGGTTGTGAATAACCTAGAAAGGGCTCCGTCCTCCCACCTGAGCCAGTTCCCCACACCAAGAGCTTCTCAAGTATCCACCGACGCCGTCCATGTCTAATCCTTTTCGTCTTACTCCCTACCCTAGAATCCCCAGCCGAGAAAGTGCCCTCACATCACGGTACATGGGATGATCAACTCGCAGCGCTCGTCGTCGCACGGGTCTGGCCATCTTCATCAGCGTTCGGATCGCCGGCAAAGCAGCCGTGGAGTATGGCGCGGCCCAGAAATACCTACCTGTACAGATGATGCATCCAGGTTTCTTCGGTTGCAAGATCCGCGATATGGAAGTCTGACTCGTTTTGTTGGATTCAGGCATCTTCGCCTGTCTACTCAATGTCGACTTCGCGGGTAGTTCTCCAATTCTGTTCGGCGACTTCGAAGCGTACGAGATATCGAGGAGATTGAAATAGGAGGACCCAGAAAGCTGTTGCTGCGCGCAGGTTTGAATCTGTATCGAGGTCGATAGCAGAGGGAGGCGTTGAAAAGCAACCGCAGAAGCAGCCGGGAAACGGCAACCTAGGTAGGAAAACAGATGCTGTTGGTACTTGAGTCAAACATCTGCAAATGTACGGTTGTGACTTGAGCATGCGGCGAGAGTCGTGGCGGTGCTTCTCATGGGTTGAGACCGGCCTCCTTTCTCCCCCGTTACTCGCGATTGCGAAGTCAAATCTACAGTATCTACTCATGTGACAGGCTGCGCAGGCACAATCTCACTGCTCGGAGCCGCCGATTCATGGTTTTTGATTGTACAGTTGCCTCGGAGTATGTCAGAGGAAAGCAGTGGCATCCAGTGGTTTACTGCGCCACGTCCCGTGATCTCTACATCGATGTCTTAGTGGGGGCTTGTGAGACAACGTCGCCCACGGGGCTTGGTTAGAGAACATGATTGAACGATAGTCTTACTTGGAAGAATGTATCTATGCATCTGCTTGAGATATCCCGGATTCGGGTGTCAGGACTGTCTGTTCTGGTGATGTTTTTGGCCTGCTTAGTCATTGTAAGCGCCCGACTTCCAGTGAGTTTGGAACTTCATAGGACATGGTGATGACAACCTTATCTAGGAACACTACCTAACGGAGCAAAGGCCAATCTCAAGCTACCACAGGATAACGATCAAACAGGGCTCCGTTTCACTTTGAAACTCGGAACCAATGTAGCTCTCGGCGAAAGAACAACTCAGGCTTACTATATATACACGACAACAACCAAGGGTCAGTCCAATCAATGATGGAGCCAGGTTTGAACAAGCGCCTGTACCACGAGGCTGGATGGGGGAATCCAGCTTCAGCCTGGTTGAATAAGGACATCCATCTCTCTTTCAAAAGTTACCTCCTTAACGTCCGCTCACCATCTCATCTCTACTTCCCGCCTTCCCGCCTGATACCTCCAGAACAATGATGAGCCTTCTTGAAGGTGGCCAATCCAACAGCTAAAACTAAGTGGTGTCCCTCACTTGTTTTCAGCCTTGTCCTTGCGGCCTACTGATGAAAAGTCAACACCGTTCGACATTTGTTCGCACTCTTTGGGAGCCATCACAGCTTAATCTCCATGTTTGAGTCATTGACGCTGGTCATCGATGCCGATGTTGTCTCTCAATTCCGCGGATGGAGATGCTACAATAGACGAAGGCGCGGCGGGCAACGCCCAGCAGCTGAAGGAATGAACCCACTCAGCTTCCGGGGCACACTTTGAAGACCACGACAATGCCGATCTGGAACCGGAGACGGAGGAAGAACAATCAAAGCGCGCACAAATAAGAGCTGGGAAAAAGAGGGCCACAGGAGATGCATTTCCCGACGGCACATGCGGACCTGTGGCGGTTCGAGAGTGCAGTTCTTCGCACGCTGTGGAATTATCAAAACCGAAGAGAGTCAGGTTCAAGGACACAGAGCAAGAAGCGTTCTCTCGAGAACCACTATGGGATGTATCAGAGGCTATTAGGGAGGATGCAGAGGACTCGGAGGTCCCACCTTCCCAAGATACCGAGCCAGCACCGCTTCCGTCTGTTGAAGAGCTCAAAGAAACGATGCTGGACCTCGGATGGTGTCCCCACCAGATCGACTATCTCGCAAAAAGTTATGATGTCGAGGATCTGAGCAAGTTTGCCTCATTCGATGGGAGAGACCATAGGGCGGCCAATCATCTTCCTTGTTTGGATACCACACAATGCGTTGCTTTCAACACGGACATGAACAACTATCCTATCAAGCACGCAGCTACTTGCTCTGGAATTGACTGCTATGTGGTCAGGGTACCGTATGATAAGCTTATACGGGTTATCAAGAGTGGCGATGTGCCTCTCATTTCCATCAAAGATGATCCAAAAGATGGACTTTCTTTACGAATTCATCGGCGACGGTTCGGGGACATATACGCTTCCACCAACCATGCGTGGGCCGACGGTTTTGGGAATCCATTGGAGAATGCTCTTCCGTCATGCCAAGTCAAGCAACTCCAAGCACTTCATGATCATGCAAAACCCCAAGATGACAAAGGTTACCTGTGGCTAAATAAACTGTGGAGTCCGCTTAATAAATTGTCTAGGGATAGACGACCGAGTAGTGCCAAAGTGACCCAGCCTCTCTCCTTGTTCGAGAAGACACAGCACAGTATACGAAGACTAGGAAACGTGCGACTTCACAAAATGTTCTGGATGGATACGCTCTGCATTCCGGTACAGAAGAAAGACAAGGAACTCAAAAGGCGATGCATTGACGCAATGGCGTCAATTTATGCTCTATCACATACAGTATTCGTTCTGGACCGAGAGCTTATGGCGTTGTCCAATATCCTTCAAGATGAGCGGGAAGCTAAGTACAGGATTGCGTGCAGCGCATGGATGTGCCGAAGCTGGACCTTGCAAGAAGGGATGCTACCCCGATATTGTCTGTTTCTATTCTCGGATGGTGTATTCGATGCGCTGTCGTCTTCCGAACCAGGCCAATCATCGGAAAAAACAAGACTACGTTCACAGCCTGCCCAAATAGAGGACTGTGGCTCCATTAGCGCAGTCAGCGCCCTTCCAGATGAAAATATCATCGCGAAAAGAAGCATCGCTAAAAGAAGCTCTCATCTGATCCTCCCCATTGTGCGCCCAAGAAATACCCCGAACATCAACCGGTTCATTTCTATATGGAACGATTTTGCGGGCCGGTCAACGACCATGCCAGAAGATCTCTACGTTGTTTTTGCAAGCTGCCTTGACTTCAAGCTTCGTCAGCTACAAGCATTCAAAAGAAGTGAGGACAAAATGCAGCGGATCGTTCTCAGTCACCAAGAACTCCCCTTCTCTCTATTTTTCAATACGGGGGAAAGATTTGATTCGTCGGGAAACCACTACAACCGATGGCTTCCCACGGAAATTAGCCGTGACCGTCTTGTGTAGGATCGTCCTTCGCATTGCCCGACAGAAAAATATCCAAACAGTCTGACCAACGCAGGAGGATGCAGCTGAATTTGAAAAATGACGTGCTCTTATATTTCATCGACGCGCCGATCCCTCCTTTGCAGGATTACAGAGTTTGCGGTGAAGGGAAAGAGTATCAGATCCGTTCGATACTCTCCCCGGAAGACAATTTTCAGACGGCAGACTATGTGGCCACGTGCATTGCAATCGAAAGAGACACACTCCGCATCAACGAGACACGCAGGGGAGCCTGTGTCTATGTCACCAGCATCACGGACAGAGAAATGGGTGGCCCAGCAAATGCATATCTGGCGATGGTCTACTTTTGCCCACTTGAGGTAGTGCAAAGGGATGATGATGAGCCAGTACATCCTCACAGTCCACTTCACATCGTCTTTCGCTTATTTGCCAATGACTTCTCCTTTTGGGTCAGATTCAGTAAGTGCGAGTCCAAGTCGAATCCTTGAAGTAGACTTTAATAACATCCCCAAGATCCACTTCCAGGCTTTGAGGCATAGAAACTCCAGGGCAATCTCGGACTAGACCCGGCAATGGGCTTGGCTCTCACAGTCGGCATCCCCTATTATAAACTAACCATCGTTCTGCTCAAGTCAATTGCGGATTTGCTTGATCACACTTTTTCGCACTGAATCATTGCCGCGCTAGTTGTACTCGTTCTTTCGTGCGCAGCGGTCACAATACTGGTTTGCTCTGCGATGTTCTTGCCCGATTTATATGCCCTCTTTTTTGGATACACGCTCGCGGGGCTGATCAACTACGTTTTTTACTATCAATCGTACAATGACAACACAGTTGTTGACAAAATCAAGCGGTTCATCCTCGCAATTTTTCCGGCGATTTTCTCAGGTTTGCAAGCCCCTTTCATATGGATATGGCGCATGTCCAAGGCGAGGCGAGCACGGATTTAAATCACGGAGTTTGAGGTCCGAGGGCGCGACTCTGGAATGATTGGAATCCTAGAATGATGGGACTTTTGTTTCGCCTCTGTAGCTGGTCTTTTCACTGTATGAGTTATGGTTATCCTGCTCATGTTCTTTCCTGCTATGATCCCTCCAATTATGTTTGCGTTTGTCAGACTTGAATGTTACCACATAGCATACTCTCACAACACAGCAATTGTTCCTACTGGTAATACTTTGCCCCAGAGTGGCAAACAATTCAATACAATGCAATATGGGGTCGCTATTGATTGATTGACGGTTAGTAAGCAGAAATTCATATTGATTGATTGACGGACAATACCTGGCAACATATTGACAGAAAAAGACGGAACATGTGAAGTGAGGCAGATTACCTGAGCTTGGACTTTTGGTACAATCACATGCACACAACTAATGAGCCATCTCCTCCCGTGACTTCATGTTCCCATCCTGTCCTACATAGCCAACTCCAAACTCCTACAACATGCCATGCACGAAACGATCGCTACGCCTTGAACAACCCATTCCTCCCCCCTTCAAATTCCTCAACATCATACTCATCCTTATACTCCTCCAATATCCGCCCCATTTCCTTAATCTGCGCCTCCTGCTCCTCCGTAACATTCTCATAAACATCCTCCCACAGCGACCTGAGCGGCGGTCTCTTCTCGCCCTCTGCCTCCGCAAACGCCTTCAACACATCCTTCCTAATCGCCGCTCTAACCTCCTTCTCACGCCCCTCATCCCACGCAGAGCGTGACTCGAGATACTTCCGCAGCCGCGTGATGGGGTTGTCTCGACGTTTCCAGTCCTCGACTTCGACGCGGGCGCGGTAGGCGAAGCTGTCGTCAGAGGTTGAGTGATGTGATACGCGGTAGGACATTGCTTCTATGAGGATTGGGCGGGGTTCTCCGTTGCCGTCGTTGTCGAGACCGAGCGCCATTTCTCGTGCTCGTTTCGTTGCTTCTCGTACGGCGAAGATGTCGTTGCCGTCGACGCGGATGGTGTCGATGCCATATCCGATGCCACGGCTTGCGATACCGTCACCGCGGTACTGTTCGAGGGTTGGGGTTGATATCGCGAAGCCGTTATTTCGGCAGATGAAGATGCAGGGGGTAGAACGAGTGGCGGCGATGTTAAGGGCGGCGTGGAAATCGCCCTCTGAGGCTGCTCCTTCGCCGAAGTAGCATGCGACAACTCTTCGCTCTTCTGGTGACTTTCCTGCTAGCGCGTCTTGCAACTTCAGGGCGTATGCAGCTCCCGCGGCTTGAGGAATTTGGGTTGCCAGTGGGGAACTGATGGTATGGATGTTCAGCTCTTTACTGCCATAATGGACCGGCATGTTTCTTCCCCGGCCTACATCGTTCTTGTTACAAAACAATTGGGACATGAAGGCTGATAGAGGGAAACCACGTTGCTGGAAGATGCCAGTTTCGCGGTATTGAGCAAATATTACATCTGCTGGGGAGAGGGCTGCGGAGGAGCCTACGGCAATACCCTCTTCGCCCGCAGAGACCATGTAGAAGGATAGCCGGCCTTGCCTTTGTGCTTCAAACATGATTATATCGAGTATTGAGACTGGAAAGGTCAGTGTTCGCCCCCTGTGTAGATGTCCAGAACCGAACCACTCGTGATAAATGGGGCTTTGGCAGGACATTTGAAGCTTACCTGTCAGCATATCCTTATACCATTTTATTGCTTCTTCATCTGTGACGACTAGAGGTTCTCGATCTTTGTCTATTATCTTCCCATCCTGGTCCATGATACGGAACGTAGGCATAGCGGTCTTCTCGGAAGGGCGTTCGAAGGCGAGATTGGTTGTGAATTTGCTATCCACAGCACCTGGGAAGACCAGACTGAGCGTGAAGTTAGAAATGTTCTTATAAGTGATCTCCCTAACTTACTGGTCAGAGCCCGGTCTCTGAGAAACAGAGCTCCATCGTCGAGGAGCCCGCGTGGGATACGTTATGGGGGCATTTCTTGCGCCAATTGGCAAAACTTTCGAGGGAGCGACTCTCCGACATCCATGGCGGAAATACATATTGCTATAAACACATTCTCAAGCAGAACAAAAAGTTGCGTGGAAGTGAAGACATTAACGAAGGGCGAAGGTTGCGGAGTACCACCTGCAGTCCTCAGAAATCCGGGGAAAGCGGCCAGCGTCGGCTTTGCCCTGACTCGTGTGGCCAAAGAAAATCGACATCATCAGCGAGCGTGACCACGCGAATCCGCGTCGAGCATCAACCCACCATGAACAATTCCATCTCGCGCCTCGCTGGCAGGCGTCGATTGCTTCAGACTGGACGACTGCTACGAACGAGAGAGCCGTATCGATGCTTCTCGTGCGCTGCTCGCTATGCGCAGCAGACGCCGCCACGGTCGGATGCAAGCAAGACGACGCATTTCGGCTTTGAGACGGTCGCGGAGTCTATGAAAGAGTCCAAAGGTCAGTATAAACTCCAAGTATATGAAAACCCAACTAACACATCCCCCAGTCGGCGCCGTCTTCTCCTCCGTAGCAACCTCCTACGACACAATGAACGACCTAATGTCGCTAGGCATCCACCGCCTCTGGAAAGACGCCTTCGTCCGCTCCCTCAACCCAGGCACAAACCCCCTAACCGCCTCCTCCCCCTCCGAAATCACCGGCTGGAACATCCTCGACATCGCCGGCGGCACCGGCGACATCGCATTCCGCATGCTCGACCACGCGACAAACATCCACAACGACACCACCACCCGCGTCACCGTCTCAGACATCAACCCGGACATGCTGGCCGAGGGCCGCAAGCGCGCGCTGCAGACGCCGTATGGTAGGTCCTCGCGGCTGGATTTCCTCGAGGCGAATTCCGAGAGGTTGGATATGATTCCTAGCAACTCGGTAGACCTGTATACAGTCGCTTTCGGCATTCGAAATTTCACCGATAAAGCGCGTGCTCTGGATGAGGCGTTTCGAGTCCTGAAGCCCGGCGGCGTCTTTGCGTGTCTCGAGTTCAGCAAAGTGACGAATCCGGCGTTCGAGGCCGTGTACAAGAGGTGGAGTTTTGGTGCTATACCTCTGATCGGACAACTGGTCGCTGGTGATAGGGATAGCTATCAATATTTGGTTGAGAGCATTGAGAAGTTTCCGACGCAGGAGGAGTGGAGGGAGATGATTCAGCAGGCGGGATTCCTGATACCGGAGAATGGGTGGGAGAATTTGACGGGTGGGATTGCGGCGATACATAAAGGGGTGAAGCCCCTGAAGAGTTCGTGATTGTATCATTAGAGGCACAAAAAATCACTCTGATGGAACTCGGTAAGCGTCTTATGTTGACAGTCTTTTAGCTATGGATGCATCTCAAAGGAGCACTCTTTTTCAGCCTGCAAAGCATGTATGGCTCAAGATTCTGTGTTCCACCACCAATTGAGTCGCAATTACGGTCGTCCATTCCATTCTTTGTCCTCTTCCTTCGTCAGTCAGAGACTTTTGACGAGGCTTTCAGCCATCTTTTCTTTATCAACTTCTTTATTCTCCACAATGTCTTTGTTATCTCAATCTAGATTTGTACCGGTAAAGAGGATAAACATCCCGTCCACGTGGGAGGTAATGTTTAGACACAACATCTCGCTCTGGAAGCACACACCGGACAACACGCATCCATAATGGCATCAACACACCGTCAGCGTTTCTTCGGGAACAGCCTTTTCGACGCCATGGACGTCGATCCCAAGGCCCCTAAAGCTACATCCACTCCATTCGGTGCTCCCCTAGACGAATCCCGCTGGAACGGCATCCCCTACGACTCTTTTACTGAACTCGACAACGCGATCCACCCCATCTTCGGCCCCGCAAACTGGAAGGTAGGCTCAGAATCAGTCATGGACCCTAAGTGGCACAATCTATACAACATTCTCCAGCCCACCCTGCGTCTCGCGACGAAGCTAATCACCACAGACGGTCTGCTCCACCACTTCCGGCGCGCGGCTTTCTCGCAGGCCTACGAGGACGCGGACGGTCGTCGGATCCTCGTGGCAGAGGAGCCGAATGAAACGATGGCCGACACACACGCCCGCTTCGTCCAGTTGGTGTGGAAGGTCGAGTTCCACTTTGTAGACGAAGACCAGTGGTTCTCAATGCACACGAAACTACGCGAATCGTTTGCCGCCACTACTGCTTTTCTTGTAAACAATTATCCACCGCACCCAGCCTTCAAATACGGCGTGGCGCTGCGGCGGGATTGGCTCAACTACTTCACCGGCTATGACCCGGATGGGACTCGCGGCTGCTACCAGGCGGCCAGCTCCTTGAAAAGGATGCAGGTGAGTTTCGACCTGGCTCAAATGCTCGTGCATGAGCTGGCTCATGTGGTCAATTTTGCGCGGCCCGAGTGTTACGGGCTTGTTCAGGAGCCGGTGACATTTGCGCCCGATGGCGAGCCCGTTGGACTCGGAGTCGAGTTGAGAAAGGGGCTCAAGGAACCTTTCCACAAGGCCGACGGGTCTTGCAGCGAGGCAGGAGAGTTGTGGGAGTATTCTGTTTTTGGGTGTCGTCCGAATGCTCTGACGGGGGAGAGGCGACGTGACGAGACCGGCGAGGTACGGTATTTCGTGAATTTAGGTTCGCACCGCACTGGCATTAGGGGCCCTATTGGAAAGATCATCCCGTACGAGGCCGTGCTTAAGCTGGCTCAAGCTCTTTTTCAGAAAAGCTGGTGGCAGCGGGTCGACGCTATCCACGACTTGGATCAAGGAGTTATGCTGAATTTTCACCCTGGGGAACTGCCTTCATTTCACCCTGCGCTGCTGTGTAAGTTTGATTACAATGTCTAAATACAATGGAATCATGATGACAGAACAACTTGATCTTTGTAGTGATGTTGAATTTGTGAATACAATCAAGAAGTATTATGAAGAAAGGGCATGAATTTGATAATGCGAGACAGCGGGAAAAATAGAGACTAGAACTGCAGTCTTCACGACGATCAATAATTGGGATGCACCACAGTAACCAAGTTGCCATGAAATTTGCCTCGTGGAGCTGTTGAACGTCGAGTCAGAACCTCTCGTTGGACAATGATTTAGTAAAACGAGATTGCTAGGTTAAGAGATATCCGTGCCAAGGCTTAGCTTAGCTAAGGGCCCGCTTGCGGGCCCACTCACCAGGAGGTGTTGCAGGACAGGTCGGCCTTGCTCGCAAGAGGCAGAGGTCACAGGAAATGCAGCGGTAACTCAGTGTGGGGGTGCTCGCTCTGTACAGAGCTGAGAAGTTGCTTGTATTGATACTATCTGAGCGGAGAGATGAGGGTGGGGTCATCGCGAGCCTAGATTCACGTGATGTAGCCGATTTCGGCCATCTATGCGAGAGAGAGCGCTCTCTGCAACAGGAGGTGTCTTCACCATCTTCCACATTCTGATTCGACTGGTGTGATTAGTCACATTAGCCTTGGCACCACCAGGGGGCGACAATTTGACAAAATACATTGCCCCGCACGAGCCACACATGATCTCACCATCCCTTCCCTTTCTACTGTAGACTCAACTAAATCAACAACCATGTCACAATGGACCCTGGGAGCAATAATACAAGGCCTGAGACACCGCCTAACCAGGTTTCACTCTCCCATGAGTGGGATACAGTCACAAAAATGCGATTTTTCACTACTTATGACCACCGGGGAGACAAGAGCTTGGGTGACGTTCTGAGACAAACCCACCTCGATACAGGTGTCACGGTTCGACCTCGTAGTCAGCAGTCACGTGATTGATCACGTGATCTGATATCACGTGACTCTGTAGTGTTGCCCTTAAGGCACTCCACCGTGCCCTTTTCTCTCCAGCTTAGTATTTCACCATACCTCAATACAAGCTGTTCTGCACACATTGAGGTCCCTGACACACGGATAGTCACTGAAGCTTATTTCCTCCGTCGAGTACCTTCACGAAGCCCCATCCACGTTTAATCTTCCCAACGCCGCAGTTAACTCCTCATATCGCACACTAGCCCGTTTAAAAACCACTTCAGTTCCTTGCTGTGCGCGTATATATAGTCGTGTTGCCTCGTTGGCTCTACCAGTACCTGAGAGAAGTAGGGCGAGGTTTGCCATCGTGTTCAGTGCAGGAACATACGTGAGAACCTGTACTGAACCCAAAGCAATCTCGTATCCTCGCAAGGCTCGGTCATACATCTTCTCGGCCTCGTCCAGCTTGCCCTGGGATTTGTAGAGG
>ML977188.1:73990-179561 GCA_010015705.1 Aulographum hederae CBS 113979
CAGCGCCCGCTCATACATCTTCTCGGCCTCGTCCAGCTTGTCCTGGTCCGCGTAGAGATATCCTAACATGTGTATTGGCCATTCCATACCTTCTCCAGCAACCGAATCCTTAAGTATCATGTTCGAACATCTGTTTGCATGCTGGAGAAGCCGTCTTTGTGTCGCCCACGGCTTGTTCTGTTTGCTTCCAGGGACATGCGATCCCACAAACTTCAAAGCCAGTCTCGCCAGCCTATCGTCCCAATTCTGATTTAAACCGTGAATCGTCCACGCGTGCACACATCCATGCATGCTGTACCCTCTTGACTCCATCAGCTCAAATGGTGACTGATCTACCTCCGCAAGTCCGTGGTCGCATAGCACTCGAACGGCAGCGTTGAAATTTAGTTCGTCTTCGGTAATCTCACGTATCCATTCTGGATCGTCTTGATCAGTGTGTTGAAAGAGCTCGAGCCAAACATCTTGGTTGTCTAGATACGCCCATAGCCGAAGCAACTTGGCTGAGGTCTCATTCTGTCGCTGGATATGATCGTATGATATCTGCCAAGTAGAGTACAGCATCCGGTCCTCATATTCAGTAAGTTCTGGGGCGGTCTTATGCAGCTTCAACCATGATGCATCGTAGTGTCGAAGATACTCAGATAACGTTGTTGGCACCTGACTTAAGTATGCTCCGGTCGTAGCTAGTGCAAGTGGAAGTCCATCGAGCATGTTTATAAGCTTTATAGTATCCGCATCTATTATTACAAAATTATTAGAGATTTATTCATTTAATAATAGAACTCCTTACCATCAAGAGACATTTGCCTTCCCGATTCATTTTCCAGAATCTGGAGACTGTCTTTTATGTTTATTAGCTTTTTAATAGGCACCTGGCGGCCGACCTTAACTTGTGCCAGCCGCGTTGTAATGATAATTGAGCCCTGGTACGATTCTGGAAAAAACTTGCGGATGTCTATTGCCGCAGCATCGTTTTTGCCGGGGACTTTTGGATTATCGTAGTTGTCGTATACGAGTAGCCATCGAGTGTTTTTAGGAAGACTCAGCCAGGCCTTTACCGCCTCTAGGACCTCGTCAAGATTTCCATTCGTGTCCAAGTTACTCAGCCTGCTAGCGGTTGGATGGTGTCGTAGGATCTGTTTAGCAACTTTGGCAAAACTCTGCTTTAGCGAATCGACGTCTTTTATATTGAGCCAGAACACAGCTGAGTAGTTATGTCTGTATCGCTTTGCGTAAGCAACCGTAAGTTGAGTTTTTCCGATTCCACCAAGGCCGTGAAGAACGGCAGTTCGACGACTGCCGTCGCTAGTAAGTATATCCCGTATCTGTGCAAGCTCGGCCTCTCTTGCCACAAAACGGTCGGTTTCAGCAACGTCGGCAAGACTGAAACTGACAGAGAATTCCTCAAATTTATTCCCTGTTCCAATTAGCATTCGCAAGAATTGTCAGTTGCAGTTGGAGATTGAGATATGAAGTTAGTGATTTACCTCTGTGCACTCTATCAATCTCGTCATGGAGCCGTTGGAACGCATAAACTTTTCCCTCGCCGTAATTTAGAGGCATATACACGCCACAGATCCCTAATAACGAGTACACTCTGTCTTCCTCGTATTTTGTTTGGCGTTTTTCTCCCCATGAGATCCGCTCAGTGATGCTGAATCTATCCAAGCGACTTTCCCGGAGCGCTTGAACCGGAATGTTGGTAATCTCGCTAATTTGTCGCTCTAACGATGCTTTGCTGCCGAGCGGGTCCCAATCTTTGGAGAAGAAATCAACGGCTGCCGGGGCGACAAGCTCTTGAAGCGTCCAGCCCCTAGAGAACCACCTGCTCTTCCGTAACGACAACTCCCATGGTGTGTGGTTGGACTGCCCACCAGCGTTTATTTCAGTGCCTGGAACATCCTCCAGATATACATAGCACTTCTTTGCGTTCTGATACCATCGAAACATGGAATTGATTGCATGTTGGAGCTCGACAGCGTTATTCGATTTGTTGATGCAACATGTGTCGACCCAAACATAGTGAATACCGTCACGAACAGCTTGTTCTACACACAACGATATTTTTCTATAGCCAGCTTTATCTCTTCCACTTCTTTTTACTAGATCTTCAAACGTGATCTCTTCATCGTTGTCTTTGTTCCAGGTATGTGAAAGAATGGCGTATTTGAGAGTCTCGTTGTCAGTAAGGTCCTCGGTCAGGCTGAAGCCACTAGTCGGGTCAACCTTTAAGAGACGCATAGCATAAAGGTTTTATGAATTCATGTAAACGAAAATGAGGTTTGGGACAAGATTAGAGTGTTGTAGAGTTCTGTTAGCCACGGGCGGATGATTTGGAAAAGTGTTATCCTATGGATAGTGGCTGTGCATCTCCGTACGGTGGAAGTTCTTGGCGAATTTGGGCTTGCTAAAATGCAATGAAGTTCAGCCGGGCACCGATGGTGGTGGGGCTTGATGTGGCTTAGGTGGCTCTAAGACGCCACAATGTGAAGAAGTTGTTGCCAGCAAATGCAGGCACCAAAGTTTTAGCCCTGGAATGCTGTGCACGTGCTAGAATGGACAGCTTATAGTCTAAGCCACTTGCGGTCATTTTGCTCACTTCAAGCTGAATAAGCATGGTTTCCAAATCTTGGCGTTAGGCAACCCTCAGCAAATTAAATCTCCGGAAGGCCACAATAGACTTATTCATGTTGTTGAAAGATGAGGTGCGATTCTTCTAGACCGTGTCGTGAATCTCTGAGAATTTTGTTTAAAGACATGATTCAGCCGACGTGCTAGGGCAGATCTTGTCGAAGACATTCAAAAGTGACAAAAATTTAGTCACGTATTTTATTCGAACAGCACACATTGGAGAGATTTGATGATACTATTGGATTTCAGGCACTTCAAAATACCATGACGCAGCGTCATATCTATATATTTGACTAGACTGATGTGTCGAGATGCGAGAATGGTGGGGGAGATTTCGGACCCAGTGGTTTTCGCTTGGCAGGGACCGTGGTTAGAGAACAGAGCAACCGTCAATATGGATCAGAGCACAAGCATTGTTGAATGAGCCTAGAAAGAAACAGCATAATCAAAACACAAAGGACCACGGAGTGACAGACAAATAGACAAAGAAAACTATTGAAGGAAGAACTTTGGCAGAGTATTCAGATCAGTCACCTACTCCCCAGCTGCCTGCCCAATCAACGAAAAGCTTCACTCACCAATATAAACTCGCGAAAACGGTCTATGTTCTTCTTCAAAGCGGGCGCTATGGTCTAGTTGGTATGACCGCACACCAATTAGGGCACACCAATTAGGCGCAGTCAGGTCAAAGCTTTGAAGTGCCTATGCCCTCCATGCCTCCTATCCGACCGCCCCACATTCGAGCCCCACCGATGACAAACGACCGGTTATATTAGCGACATTTCTGGAGAACGGGGGTAGGAGGTATGATCCCCGGAGGATAAGCGGTTGCATGAAAAACAGACGTTGGAGTCTGTTCTGAAAGCTCTGGTGAGGGAATTTCAGTTTTGCGGTTTTGAATTTTTTTTCTTTGGTGAGAAATCTGATGGGGATGCTTTAGACTTAAGCGATTGTGATGGGGATGGTGGGTTATGAATGAAAGGGTCTGAAAATTCTAGCAAAATGCTAGAGCAATAAGAATACTGAAGTGAAAGGTGATTGATGATGATTGGCATATCCAGGATGCTTTTCAGTGCATAGTTCACTGTGGAAGGAGCGGTCGGGCATTCTCTCTCGCCCGCCAGCTTCCACCCCCGCGTGACCTACTACTAATCTATGGATGGGCTCGCAAGTTGGATATTAGAGAGGCCTGAGAGGATTCTTCAAGTTGGAGACAACGTGCCAGCAACTTCATCTGCCCAACTCTTCTTCTCCTGAGCCGGCGACGGCATCTCCAGCTTTTCCGTCTTCTTCTTAGGAAACTCGACTGTGGGTGGCGGCTTGACCTCACTGGAATCCTCTGACTTCTTCGTTCCAGCAGAAGCGGCAGGCAGTTCTGGGAAGTCTGAAGCCTTCGGGGGAGCCTGTTCCTTCCGGCGGTCCTGCTCTTGAACTCCGCCTCTTCCGCGACCTCGGCCTCCACGTCCTCCTGCGCCTCTGCCGCGGTGTCCACCGCGCCTGTCGTCGTGGATGTAGTCGCGGTCGTCGAACTGTTCCGCAGGTTGCTCCCTCTCCGTTCGCGCAGGAGCTGGTCCAGCAATGCCACCATGAGCACCCCTGCGCGCCGTGCGCCCTCCGCTGTAGTCCTCCTCATTCTTCTCGGCATCCCATTCTCGTCCGCCCAAAGCGTTCAGCTTCCTCTGCCTCCACTTCTCGCGCTCTCCCATCATCTGCTGGCGGTTCTGGCGGTCCTCCTTTTGCTTCTCTTTCTGCATCTGCGCCGCCACATCTTCGCGCGCCTGAAAAGATGCGAAATCAGCCCGCTCAGCCTTGTGTGCAGCCTCAAGAGACTTGTTTTTCACTGCCATGGCCTCAAACTTCGCGTTCAACTCCTCAGTTGTAAGTTTGGGTTTCTTGACACCACCTGTGGCTGTTCGGTCGCCCCGGACTGCGTTCGTTGTAGGTCGTGAGGGAGCGATGGGTGCATTGGAATTGGGTGTGGAAGCGGGTGCCGTTGTGGATGTGGAATGTCGACTTCTTGCCAGTCCGCCTCGTCCACCGCGAAAGCCTTCTCTGTTTTGTGCGGGGGCGGTTGGCACAACCTCTGGTTCGACTTCAGGCGGTTGCTCTTCAACTATAGGCTCGGCAATTGGTGTGAAATCGTCGTCAAAAAGATCATCTGGTGCGCGAGTTTGCGCAAATTCATCCTGGTCCATAGTGCTGTAGTCGGCCTGTTCAATCAAGCGTTGTAAGAATATGACCATAGTATGCAAGTAGGGAGATGAACCGTACCTCGTATTGGGGTTCGGCGTTGTATGATGGTTCAGGCACTGGCTCAGGCACTGGTACGGCCTCAGTCTCTTGCGCAGGCGGTGCTTGCTCGGGCTCAGGTACAGGCTGAACCTGTGCTTCTGGCTCCACTTTGGTCGCCCATCGTGAGGCCAGCATTGTTGCGCGTCAAGAGAATATACGGAATCGACTGTGGTACGTGCAAGGACGCGTGCGGTAGACGATTTGCACGGTTATCTCGTGTGGGGGGTGAGGTCGGTGTAGAGTGGGAAGAAGGCTGGGAAAGCTGCAGTGTTGTTGTGGAATTGGAGTTGGACCAAGTTCGCGCACGGTCGGTGGCGTGGGTGGGTGGATTTGATGCCAAGTCTTCCCCACAAAACGCTAACTCATTAAGGCTCTAGTGCGAATGTGACCTCACCACCTCACTTCCCGTCACTATGTCACCCCCACATGTCACTTGAATGAGAAAACGGGTTGCAAGGCCCTAAGAAACAAATACATCATACGCGTCTTTTCTCTATATCTATTCACTCGAAAGTAGCTGTGAAACAGCGTCGGGATCTATCCTACGACCCGTCCAGCTGCTAATCTGAGCCTTGGAAATCTGAGGAAATCAGATTCTTTCTGCCCTTTATTGTTATTCTCATTTTTAGATATCCATATTTCCACATTCTTCTAGCGTCTGCTTGCATAAATTGACAGGTTAGACGAGATAAAATCACTATTTTCTGCAATCTATTTGCCAGGAAGTAGCTGTGGAAGGGCGCCGGGATCTATCCTACGATATAGACAGCTGTTGATCAGAGCCTTGAATACTCGAAATTCTGGAATTCCCTGTGTTCTTTACTGTAATTCTCATCTTTAGAAATTTCTATATCTACTTCTTTTCTATGTCTGCCCACGTAAGCTACCTAGGAGGTTAGACCCGTCAAATCTTGCCATTTCCAGGATCTATCTGACTGGACGAAGTTACGAAGTGCGCCGGGATCTACTATCCAACAATACATCCAGCTGCTAATCAGATAATTTAAATCCACAAATACAAGATTCTTTGTGTTCTGATTCTACTTACTGCGGTTCTCATCCTTAAATATTCCTAGATCTACTTCTCTTCAATGTCTGTCTGCAGAAGCTGAAAGAACAGACGTGCTAATGATCGCTTTTCCCAGCGTCTGTTTGCCTGGGAGTAGCCGTGGAAGAGTGCTAGGATCCATCCCATAACACATCCAGCTCTGATCAGAGCCTTGAACATCTCAATATGCAAGATTCTGCGTATCCTTCAGCTTGAATGTCTGAAATTTTGAGGTTTGTTGACTATTCCGCCCGCGGTCGAGACGTAATAATGGCCCTCATATCTCACGGAAACATTCAAACCCCGCTCAGATTCAGACTGAAAAGCTAAAGGAAGATTTGAGTTTTGCGGAAAGGATCTATGTGGACGTGTATAGGCCCACTTTACGTACGGTGGTACCTTTCGACCAAGCAGGACAAGGCGCACAGGTTTTGATGACGGGATATATTTTGTCTCGTAGAAAACTCTCTTTTGCTTTTTAGATACCGTTGGTACTTGATACGGCCTCGGGTCAGGAGATTCCCTCGTAAATAATTTCTTGGTTAGTCCTCTGAGAGCGTGATTTTCATCCCTTCAAATAGCTCTTGTAGCCATGTCTACATTCTCCCATGGTAACTCCTCGCCTTCGATCATCCGTCCAATCCTCACCTCGTCCTGTTCCCTCCAATGTCCTGTCCAACCTACAAAACGTCAGCGCCGCACCCAAAATCGCCACTTCAGTGATAGGGAGAAAATGAAAAAGAAACACATACCCGATACCCACTAACCTTATCCCACTCAATCTTCTGCCTAGTAACCGGCAACTGCCTCCTCAACCCCTTAAACGCCCCCTCACTCAGTCCTCCAAACGCCTTATTAAGCTCCTCCTGATACCTCCGCTCCACGCCAGCAATCGCCTTCGTCACCTCCTGCGCGCTCGTCCCCGCTTTCACATCCACAGCTTTGTTGGTGAGTAGTCGCACGTTGCCGTCTTCGTAGTAGTGCACGTCGACGCGGATGCTGCCGGTGAGGGCGCCGGAGGAGGGGTCGAGGAGGTACAAGGAGCGCCAGCGTCCGTTCCAGTAGTTGGAGGGGCTGTATTTGTTGGCGACGAGGGCGATGGCGATGTGCGACGGGGAGGGGGTGGAGGGGGTTATGCTGAGGGTGCTGGCGGGGTAGTGTTCGGAGGTGTGGGTTGTGAGGGACTTGAGGAGGGATTTCCTGGGGGAAGCCAGTCAGTCTTTCATTCGTATGCGGTGGCTTGGGTACGGGGAGGAGGGGGAAGACGTACACGAGATCCGCGTGCTCGGATTCCAGCACATGTTGCTGAACAGCTGAAGCTTTCTATCCACCGTGTGCATCAGTACCTCTTCATCTCCATAGATTGTATTTTCCACGCACCTGTGTCGCATGATCAAAAGCAAAAGAGCTCTGGCTCTCCACGTCGTAATACCGTCCATCGCCCAGCGAATTATGCTCGCTCACGAGAACCTATCCCAAAGATCAATAAGCTTGTATCCGCATGCACACACCCTCCTCACAGCCTTGACGGTAGCAAGAGAGAAAGGAATTCCTACCTCCCGACTCCCCCCAGGCAACTTAACAGTCGTGAACTGCTCCTCATTATACTTCTCAAACGCCGGTCCAAGAGACTGCAGGAGGCTCTGATCCTCGGCTACGATATTCTTGATCGCTATTCCATCTCATAAGCATCTTTCCAACTCAATTTGCGCGGTGAGGGGAAGTACCAGTGGTGACATTGGAGAGCTTTGCGGGGGGTTAGCTGGGTGTCGCAAGAGTGAATGTGGAGGGACGGAGACGAACCTCGCCTGGTGGAGCTGATTCTATGAATGAGGAGAGCGCGGCGGCGTTTCCTGGCATGGTGCTCGAGAGTTTGGACTTCTGTGGTGGGGGTGGAGAGCTTTTGAGATGCTGATGCGGTGATGGGGAGGTTGGAGGAGCTGGGGCCTCAGCCAATGAGGTTGCGGTATGGTCGAGTCCAGTGGACCACACGGAGAAGATCAACCACGGCAGAAGTGAAAATATATAGAGTACCATAGCACAGGCAGGGGTTACTTCAAGTTAGTTCATGTCCATGTCGAATTATCTAGAGGACAGAGTTTGGATAATGTAGAGTACCTGGCTTAGCTTCTCCGAACTTCATTGCCGTACGAAAAGATATCATAAAAGAACACCATCCCATGAAGGTACAGAAATCCATCCAGCGCCTACGCTAAGAACATGTCATATCATACACCGATGGAAAGAGCCCCGCCTACTCAATGCTCATCTTCATGAGCCCATCATTCGTATCCGTCATCCCCTGCAGACCAATCCTCTTTGGGCCAATATTCGGCGCCACACTAGACAAGCTGCCATTGCTGTTAGACCTCTCGCCCGCTGCATGTCCGCCGGCCACCGAGCCTTCTCGACTCGCCTTGGTCGTTCCCCACAAGCTGTTCTCTCGCTGGCCGGGGGATTGGGATAGGATGGGGCTGTTCTGCACGCTCATTCCAGGCGAGACAGCACGACGCTTCATCGACAAGCCGTCGAGATCATCATCCCTTCGTCGCTTGTTGTTCTTGCGCAAGCCGTCGACCGCGGTGGGGGGGGCGAATGGCTGTGGCGTCGATGCTCGGGACTGGCCCGGATCCCGTGTAGTCTCCCCTGATTGCTGAATATTGGAAAAGATGGAGTTGGTCGGTCCAGTCAAAGTCGGCGAGTCCATGACCATGTCATCGCTGATGCCCGACGAGCTTCCCCGAGGCCAGAAGGTGGGCGGTGGCGGCGTTCGCATCTGGAGGTCAAAGCTCTTCCAAAAGTCCTTGCCACCAGAGTTACGAACTGCTTGCTGCGAGAACGACCCGTATTTTGTTGTGTTTCCCATGTCTATGCCCATCGCATTGTCTTCAGGTATATCTTCAAGCGTGTCTGGCATACCAGGGACGGCAGGAAGGTTGGGCGATGAGTCTCCGTTCGATGGGTGACGTTCAAGGTCAGTGTCGCTTTCAAGGACTTGCCGGACGACTTCAGCTTCTCGCTTGACCTCCGCATCGATTGGTGCGCTCTCCTCGAGCATTTCGGATTGGATGCGGCTAAAGGCCCGACTCTTCGGCTTTTTGGTGTCATCAAACGACAGAACCATTAGATTAGGGTTGAAAGAATGAAAACGTACCTTGAGGTTTCCACGTCGGGTAACTGGGCGCTGCACAACGCCCGGCGTAGTGGGAGGAGGCTTGCTAGCTTCATCTCCACTATCATTGCCCGAAGAGATGTTCAATTCCCAGGTGCTCATCGATAGGCTTTCACGGCGGGACGTAGTGCTTCTCATGGCAACCTCTCTTGCAAAGTAGCCACCGCCGTTGTCGCCGTTCCTACTTTGCGGAGGAGACTGGGGGACCGGACTTGCCAGGGAGCTATGGCCACTTGCGCTGCTCGACGACTTCCTACTTCGACCTTTGCGAAGTCGCGCTCGCTGGAATTCCATGAAAGCACCTGGCCCGGGGGAGAACACTGACGACCAATTGTTCTGGCTGCCGGATCCGCTGGCGTTGTTGTTTTGCTGGGTGTGAATCGCAAATGGTGTCGTTGCGTTCGGGTTGTGCATCTTGCTGACTTGTGGAGTTGAAATCATGATCTCGTCTTCATCCCCATCCATATTCTCGTCGTCATCGGAGTCGCTGTCTGAATCGCTGGACATGAGCATCATGTTGCTGCTGACGGAGCTGGGTGCTGTACGGTCTGGGTTGTTGGAAGTCGTCCACGCCATCCCTGTGTTTGCGTTTGGAGAGTCAACAATCATGTCGTGAAGAGGTGTCGGGCGTTTGGGTATCATGATGCCTTTTTGAGTGACAGTCGGGGAGGAATCTGGAGAGGACTGTTCGGCCAAGGTGGAGTGATGCAGGTTGGTGCAAGCCCGCGAGAAGTCAAGCCCACGCGAGTGGCGCGGCAACACCTTCGCAGGAGATCCGTATATATTGCGAGTGTCCACCTGCGGAGAGAGAGGTACGCGGTGTGTGAGCTGCACGGGACTCTGCATGCCTCCATCGCGTGGCGGCATTTGCAATGAGAGGCCTCTCGAGAGGAAGTCTGGTCGCCGAGGAGTCGTGGGGCTCGCTATGATGGTATGATCGTCTTTGGAGACATTCTTCGGCTCGCGGAGCTTGGGCGAGGGTGAGAGTTTGGGGGTAGAATCGGAGAGAGAGCGGTTCTTGGAGGGGGATTTGGAGGATGTCGCGCGGAGAGGATCGATGGAGTTGGTCGTGGTGGATGCTGCGCTCGGTTCAGCTCTGTCACCAGCTTCTGGCGGTGGAAGCCGAAGCTGGCTCGCTATCTGTGAGGTGATCATGGCTTCGATATTCGACCTGACGCTGGCGAATGGATGCTTGTTGGTTGTGGATGGAGACTCTGGGATGGAGTGCTGCATATTCGCGGGGTAGTCAGGTGGGCAGATATGGCTGCGGTCGGACGCAGGCTTGAAGCATGATGGGGGTGAAATGTAGGGGAGATGATGGGTGATGTAGCAGACTCGTCGCCGTTGATCCAACGAAGAATGGCATTTGATATCATCGTCAACCGCCGTCAAAGCGACGCGCTTGGACCATCTGCCATTGAAGCGGGCGGTCTTTCGGCCCCGTCTTGGCAGAGACACGTGCATCTGCCCGAGACCCGACGTGCCGACCTCCTCTCCTCTCCTTCACAAAAGCCTCAGAGCCCACTATTTGGGTACATACCACATACTGCCTGTTTCTAGTGGCTACGCTACCTTTGAATCTTAGATACCTGGCATTCAAGCTAAACAAAAAGGTATCAAGCTCCTTTCAAGGTCAAGCAAGAGAGGTCGCCTTGTGGCCGTTATGGAGGCAGAACATCCATTCATGAGGTATACGCTACTGCATTGCTACACAATCACGGATCCAGACCAATTATCCGCATTAGGCGACTTTCCTTTAGATCGTCTATATTCACCTTCGATTTCAGATGGCTGCCCTGCTCTACCTAAAACGTTCTGCAATATCTTATTCCGCAAAACTCGAGAACGCCTGAGTACCCTCTCTTTTAGTTCAACAACATGTTCCAGCAATTCCAGCAACTTTGTACTCCACAGCTCCTGATGGGGAGTCTCTCCTGCCAGAATACATTGGGCAGTGCGGGGCGCTGGTGAATGCAAGGCTGGATCGCACACGAAGTTGGCGAGTGACTGGAGCGTTGGTCCATGTCCTATCGATGGCTTGCTTGCGGCTGAGTTGTACGGAGTACATACGCGGCTGAGCTGAACGAGGCAGAGCAACATGACAGTCATTTCTGCACAACTCGTCCTCGATCAATGTTACGGATTCCTACTATTTCTCTGTAACAGACCATTTAAAGATCTTCTATAGTGTCCTGCGATATCAGCTCTTTGCGCATTTGAGAAGAGGTCTATTGGGACGAGCTTCAAACCTTCGATTCCATTTTCTAACTCACACAGCCGCCATTCATAACGATGACCCAGCTCAAAAGCACAGCATCACTGCTTTCTTACTTGGTAAGACTCCCCCATCATTTTACCTAAGATCTACGACTCGAACATCCCAGCTACGAACAAGCATCATTCCACTCTACCTCAGCACCATCACCACAGTCCAAATCGCATCATCCCAGACCACAAGCGGCTACTTCTTCTCGCGCAACGGACCAGGTCCAACACGTTCCCAGCTCGCGCAATGGGAGCTCAACTTCTCCCTCTCCGACTACCTGCCCGTCTGCGGCAATTCGTACGAATACGAAGGATATGACTACTGGTCCAACTGCGAGGCATGCGAACCTGCCATGGCTGCTTTCAATGCGTCTTCCCTGTCTGTTCAGATCTATGATACTGCAGGGAGGCCGAATGCTCAGGTGGCTGGGGGCGATCAATCTTGCATGTGCTTCACGGTAGAATACACCCCACGTGAAGGGATATTTCTTGACATCTGTCTGCTTGTGGGGAGAGCAGGCGAGATCATGTGGTTGGACGACGTTGGCGCTGGAATTCAAAGTCCGCACTCGAACGAAGCAAAGGCCCTGCCTCGTTGTGCTGGCCTGGCTTTGCCATCTTCGGCAACGATGTCCAGAAGCTCTGAAGCATCAGTCTCGAGAAACAATCTTGTTCCGCTTACACCAGTCTCAATCCCAACAACAACCCCAGAGACCCAGGAATCAGGTGATCTCCAACAAAATCGGACAGAAGAAAGCGAACAGGATCGAAAGGGCGAAGGCTTGAGCAGCGAGGCGAAGATCGCGCTCGGCACTGGCATTCCCGGTGCGATTGCAGCGATTGCAGCAATAATCGCATTCGCGTTCAAATGCCGCAAGAGGGCGAGGCGAAAAGCTACTTCCCTTCAATGATCGAATACAACCGGGCGTAAACGTCTAGTTGTTAGGCCGAACAATACTGATATACTGAGGGAAGTTGATTGTTGCAGGATATAGATGCGGCAGTCTATCTATTAAGAAGGTATTTAGTCTAGCGTCTTATTAGAGGTATGGAGGATACCTAGCGTTGACCGCTTGCAGGAACCTGTCGAAGGGTCTGAGAGAAGAAAATTAGGCCGTACTGTTGGACCCACAGCAGCTACAGTTGATCTTGGAATTCTCATTACTGCAAAAGTCGAGATTGAAGCCAGCTCTCGATTCCACTTATTCCGAGATGTGAATGCTGAGAAAGCCATTCAAGCAGTGAACCTTCGCAAGAAGTCTCGACAGAAAAGCTCCAAATCTGGTCCATTACCATGCCAGCGCATCAAAACTCGGCTGCATGACAGCTGACGTTGGCGATAAAGGGGCATCTCCAGTCCTATTCCCATTCCATATTTCACTCATGGAATCGAGTTTCTTACAGACTGCATTGTGTCAGTCCCATTCTACATCTCCTAATAAAAGTAGAACTTACGCAGATCAGCCTTATCACATCCAGCACCACCACCTTCTCCTTTCTGCACAGCAGTCGGAAAGATCTCCGCCCCAGCCGTCCTCTCAGCTTTCGAATGCCGTTCCAAAAGCCCAAGGATCTTGGCTTGGACCTCTGCATTGCCATCCATCAGTCACCAGCCCATAAAATGCCGGTTCGGCAGGAGCAAACTCACCAGGACTCCCTGGCACCTCCTCCCCACCCTCTCCATTCCCTTTCACAACCCTCGCCCACTGGCCGCCGAGCCTTCCGACAATATCCTTAACCTCACCCTCAAGCTCTTCCCTCAACGGCCCCTCAAACGCGCTCGCATCAGCGTACTTGGCGCTGTACACATCGCAGCGAACCGCGCTTTCGGTGGCCGAGAGAGGGTGGATGGTGATAGTGTACCAGAAACGTGCTCCAGGACCAGCGGTGGTAGTAGTGGTCGAGGGCTGTTGCAGGGTAGAGGGCGGGAAGAGGGAGATGTGGTTGCGGTAAGGAGGGGATGGGAGGAAGTGGATGAAAGATGTGAGGGTTGAAAAGAATGTTGGTGGTGCTGAGAGCTCATTTTCGGTTTGTTGGGCTGGAAAGTGACCTTGGTCAGTAACAAATCAAATGGAGGTAGTAAGGGAAGAAAAAAGGGTCTCACCAGCTACTTTCCAGCTGAATCGACCCTTGGCCTCCCAGCCCGTGATCCAGCAGCTCTCCCGACTGACTCGATCGCCAACGACGCCGGGACCCTCACCCCCTTTGAAGGGTTTGATTTCGCGTTCTGAAGCTGCCGAGAGGTTGACCCACACGAAGCCTTTGCGGTCAGTGCGAAGGTGGATGGGGAAGAGGCCGTTTTCGGACTTTTGGAAGCTGGGGAGATCGTCGAAGTGGGGCGCCTATGTGTTGGGGTGGTCAATGAGGACGTAAGGAACTCGACGAGGGGTTAAGAGAAGGGTTGGAAGAGTAGTGGCTTTGAAAAACCTGAAAGAGAAGGAAAATAGAGTTGACAGGGGCAGACATGTGAAAGAATCACGTGGATGGAGTAACCTGCGAAACTCTGACTGAAAAACACCCACCTTAGTCAACTGCCCCTTAGTATCATAACTCCACCCATGATACCGACATCCAAGCACCAAGCTGCTACCTTCGGTCTTTTTGGTAACTGTGTACGCGCGATGCCTGCACACGTTGTGGAAAGCGCGGAGACGATCGTCTTTGCCAAGGATGATAAAGAAAGAGAACCCGGCAAGGTTGAAAGTGACATAGTCACCAGCCTTGGTGAAGCGCGAGCGGTGCGCTATATGGAGCCATTGCTGTTGGAGATGCGAGTCAGGAGACTTTGGAGAGGAGAGCGAAGTAGCCACATGGAGTGGCGGGGAAATGGCACCGAGGAGAGTGATTTACCTTGCTGAAGATGGCCCTGCGCTCGAGAGAGAAGATCTGAGGGGAGCTCCACCAACCTTCAGGCAGCTCAGTACGGCCATTACTGACCTGCACCTCTCCCTTCTCTTGGACAGTAGGTTGCTGGGCAGAAATCACGTGAGACGGGGAGACAAGAAGCGGCGGCTTGTTAGAGGCATGCAGGTACGCGCCAATGACAGCAGCGACAAGGAATAAAGACAGGAAAGGGAGTAGCACAGAAGAAGAAAAGAGCTTGGCTGGAGTCACGAGATCCATGTCGTGTCGATCTATAAAATACAAGTACAAGTACAAGATGATGGTTGAAAAGGAACGAAGAGTAGGGGTGACGTTGCGCCTCAAGTCTATATACTTGCCATGAAAGCGCGACGGTGGGCGTCAACTGCTCACCGTGATGGATAACAAAACGAGATTCGCGAGACAATGATATGGGTCGCATTGCATCGTAGTCATGGTGCATCGGTGGTTGTTTGAAGAGGGGCATCCGCGGATTACCTGATCGGGAATTTGGGTCCCGTCCGTTGCCCTGCTGAGATAGCCGACCACACTGCGGGCGGCGCTAGCAGCATCACCATGACGGGTTCACGAGTGGTTCGATGGACTGGACTGCTCGAGTTCCGACGGCGTGGTTCTAGATTGACAGTGCGTGTGATGGGTCGTATTGTGAAGTAAAGTAAGACTGAGTGTCCGCGAATCAGAGAAGTCCGGAACTGATCCGGATCGTTCTATGCAGCAGTTGGCTCGATAGTAGTGGGTGTTTCCACTGCGCTATCAGTCCTGATATGCACCGCGGCTGCTGTCTCTTCCTTCTCATGCTGCTCAAAGACCTGCTCAAGCACTCGCTGCTGATAGACTGTTGGGATACGGTCAGCATTCAATCTGGGTAAATCCATGCTCTTGGGCAACTCACATGCCACCCCCGTCTCCTTGACTGGGTTGAGGATGCCGGTTTCATACACTCCTCTCAACAGATTCTCCTGGGCTTTCTCGCAGAGCTCGAAATCTTCCATTGCCACCTGGCGGACGAATTGATAGTACCGTTCAAAGACATCGCCCACTCCTTGATGGTAGTAGTCAAATTCCATGCGGGTCACGTTTGGATCATCCGTTGGACAGACTCGGAACGAGGACATGCCTCCACCGTAGACGTTGAGAGTGCAGTTTGGGAAGAAGTAGAGAAACAGACCGTCGTCTCTTTTCTCGGGATCAGCTATGTGACGGGAGAAGTTGCTCTTTGGGTGATTTTCCACCGCGTAGGTGGTTGGAGGATAATAGACAGAGAAGGAGGGATGCGTGTATTGACAATGAAGGCATTCCTGGTAGCCATCGACCCTGTCTGGGGTTAGTTTGTGAAACCTGAGGTTGATAAGGCAGAGGCGGAGTCGAATCCCTGAAAGTGGCGTACATGGTCTTCCAATTGAATTTACCCTCGTACTTGATGCTTTTTCTATAGGGAAGCTTCGTGAAGTCGACGGTGGCCAGGAGAGGCTCCAATTCAGGGAAGAACTCCTCGAATGTTGGCGCTGCGTCGGAGATGGTTGAGAAGATGAGACCCGTCGAGGTCAGATGGCTTCGGAGCTCTGTCTTTCAAGGCCTGTCAGCAACAAGGAGATAGTTCAATTGATCGTACTCACTCCATCTTCACCAAACACAGCAATGGCTCCCTCTTCATCAGAGGTACGGCGAGCAACCAGCTTGACTCCGGCAATCTCATAGTCGACGCCTTCTCCTACGATTTCGAAGCGGGTCACAGGCCCGAGAAGATACCATGCCTGGTCAAATCTTAGTAACATAATGAAGGGATAACAGTCGGATAATTGCCGACCTTCAAGAAGACACCTCGACGTTCGAGTTGGTATAATGGAGCGCTCCTATACCAGGAGGAAGGCAACGTCCTTGGTAGAGAATCCATGGTGAAGGCTCAATTGCGAGACGAATCTGAACATCAGTCGAATCACCTATATTTGACTCTTTCGTATGGCGGCCCGTCCAGCTGGCATCTCGATACTGGAGCTCGTCGTCCAGTCGCGCCCCTCCTTACCTAATGAGCACATGCGTCAGATGTGACGGCGGTTCGCCATGGTCCATATGACCAAATCTGGGCAGCATTTCCATCAACTCTATAATGTGGATCCATTCTGGGTCTCGGACGATGGTGTAGGAGATTGGTAGAAGCAGGAATTTGACGTCGCGTCGTCGTCGAGGACGCGAAGGAAGCTGTTATCGCTGGCTTATCACCTCGTGACCGCGAACTCTTGGCCAGTGCTCCACTCGGAAATCAGCAATAGGGCGCGCAAGCTACCCTCAATTGAGTCATGCGAAGGAGTCAGCCTGGGGGAAGAAACTTCCTCCAGGTTGGCATCCGAAACTGACGAATTGTCTCGAGAGAACCCACCATGAGTCACTCGGAGCATATTGTCGTTCTCGAGAGTATACACTTTCCCATCCCCAAATTCGACCTACAATGCCCCCACACGATCGACGTCCACCCACGAACTTCCCCTGATCAACTCCACGAGTGTCTGCGAGATGCTACAATCGCCATCACGACGACGACTCCCCTTGACGCGGAGGCTCTTTCAGAGGCTGTCTCCCCAAAACTCCGCCTCGTGAACGTTACTGCCACAGGCACCGACATCATCGATAAAGACGCTTGTCGTAAGCGGGGGATACGAGTCTGGTACCAACCGGGGGCAAATCTCGCTGCCGTCTCCGAGCATGCAATCGGACTATACTTCGCGGCACGGCGAAAGACAGTCCAACTGCACAATGCCACAGCGTCTGTCCCCAGCGAGTGGAAAGCAAAAGGCACCCTCAGCCACATTATGCGAGACGCGCGCGGCAACCCTCCAGTATCCTGCGAAGATGAGACTGTGGGTATAATCGGTTATGGTGCTCTAGGCAAGAGAATTGCAAAGTTGGCAAAAGCGTTGGGCATGAATGTCCTCATCTCCGGACGAAAGTCACAGCCAACTAAAACTACGCCTGGACAAGACATTAGCAACATATCGGTAGGAACGGAAGACATACCTCGCGTGCCCTTCCCAGAAGTCATTCGCCGCGCAACGGTCCTCATACTCTCGCTCCCTCGCGACCCTTCAACCGTCTCGCTCCTCTCCACCCCTGAGTTCTCCGCAATGCAGCCCTCGGCTATCGTCATCAACGTCTCCCGCGGAGGGATAGTCGATGAAGCTGCGCTATTGGCCGCTCTGAAAGATTCTCAGATCTCAGGATACGCATCCGATGTCTTGGCGGTGGAGCCAGCGGAGGGTGAAGCAGACTCGGTGTTGCTGAGCAAAGAGGCGAGAGGATTGAATATCACTCTGAGCCCGCATCTGGCATGGTTTGCAGAGCGAACGATGACCAACTTGCAGGATCTCTTGAAAGGGAACATTGAAGCGTGGTGCAGGGGAGAAGAGCGGAATGTAGTAGTTTGAAGAGCATGGAAATAGAGAAGCAAAGAAAAGCACAAACGAGAATAGAAGACGTCAACATCCACCCATGTTTTTAGTCGGCGAGAGTGGTCAAGCGAAAATAAATGTATCTCGAGTAAACAAACGTTCTCGAACCAGGTCGGACACCACCTGCATTTGCGAGATCAATTGAAGACAAGATGTTCTGGGTCGACCGTTCTGTAGGGTTTCCATGTATAGGGGATATTCTAGGGGGCTTTTCATCTCAAAAGAATGCAATGCAGGATTGACAAACCTGGTCTAATTTTAGCGCCTATTAGTATATCTGGGTTCTCACCGCCAAACACCACTCCATATCTCAAGGTTGGGGTAGGAAGGAGACTTCTCACGTGACACACCTTATCCAATCCAAGCCACCTTTAAAGCGTCAGCGCGTGTCTTGGCTTCATGGGGGCCTTTGCTTGGTCTTCATCAAAACTCGGGCTTAAATTTCTCGAACGCAGAGTCAAAGTAGTACTTCCATGCTGTGGAGGAAAGAACTTCCCGAACTCCTCAGTGTGCAAACACCAACAAGCTTGGAATCGCTGTTGTGGTAATTGGAGGGGAAACGATGTCATTTTGGAGGTTTGATGTCGGTCGGTTTGAAGGACAGGCCGGCGCCGATCCTTCAGCCTATTGAGCCGCAGACGACGAGTACCACCAACACCTTGCTGACTCCGCCCCTCAGCAGCGACATTTGGGTGAGGGACAGAATAATAATGGACTTGACTGCGCGGCCATTCGTGTGCTGTCGTGGCTGAGGGTCCGTGTCCAGGTGGTCGTCTCCGAGTGCCAGCCCCAGTCCCCTGCGGATGGCCATACTTAAGAAGCCGACCAAGGGCCCCATTTGTAAGCTGGATACACAAGGAAATTCTATCTCTTCTTATTGTTCTTGAGAGTAAGATCGCAACTGGAAGAGTCGGACTATGATACACCACCCTGGATTCCAGCTCTGCAGCCGAACAAGCACCATGGAGATGCATCCGGGGAAGATGGAGCTTCCACGCCTGAAAAGAGCAATCCCCCCGGCACCTCGCCGACCGCGCGAATCATCGCACTCGAGAGGAGATGGAACGTCGCCGGAGACGACAAGCTCAGACAACACTGTTACGAGGCCACCAGTCAAGTGGAAGCGCGCAGGGGGAGCCAAAGTCAAGACAGGATGCATCACGTGCAAGATCCGCAGGGTCAAATGTGACGAGACGAAACCATCATGTACGCGATGTACGAGCACCGGCAGGAAATGCGATGGCTATGTGCTTGGGCAGAACAGAGACTTCTCATCGTCTCCCTCGAGATCACCAGCACCAGAGACGCAGATTGTTACCAGAACCGTAGGAACTCCACAGGAACGACGGGCTCTCGACTTCTTCTACAGCTGTACGGCACCACAGCTCTCGGGATACTTTGATGCCGCCTTCTGGAAGAAGCTTGTTCTTCAAATCAGTCAGTCTGAGCCGACGATCCGCTATGCTGTGATAGCAGTCAGTCTTGCACACGAGCAGACTGAGCGTGCAGAGCAGCTTGAGGAAGAAATCGATGGATCCCATGGACAGCTCGCCCTTAAAGAGTACAACAAGGCCATCAGTAGCCTATCAATTCATCTGTCCCGGAGTCCTTCGGTTCAAATACCCCTGATGACTTGCGTCCTCTTCATATGTCTCGAATTTCTTCGAAGAGACGTCGACTCTGCCATGGCACACACACGGAATGGCTTCAACATCCTCAATACATGGCGGTCAAGAAATTCGCTCATGTCATCATCACCTTCCTCCCGCGAAGAGTCGGACTTTGTCGAGGACCATCTGACACCTATCTTTTCCCGTTTAGGGATAACCGCAGAACTCTTTGGCAACGGCTTCCCGCTTACGACTAAAGTCTATGCTACCAATTTTGAAGAAGACGCCCCTTTTCACTTTGCGTCCATGGCAGAGGCCAGAGTCACTCTCGTAGACGGCATGAACGCTTCCCTGCGCTTCATCCGCGAGACCACCGACTGTCGTTACATGAACCAAATAAACATCGACCAGATAATCCGACATACCCACCTCCTGAACAGGCTACAAGCTTGGCTCGACGGCTTTGAGAGTTTCATCGCCACCCGCCGAACTAGTGATACCAACTCCTTGACCGAAGAAGAAGAACACGGTTCTGACCTCCTCCGCATCCACTACCTTACCATCTACGTCTGGCTCTCGGCCGCAATATCACCCGACGAGATGACATACGACAACCACATGGAGTCCTTCACCACCATCGTGCGTCTCGCAAACAAACTGCACGATTCCGCAGCGCCATCCGCTTTCTCTACAAACACAAGCACATCGTCAACATCAAACCAACCGGCAAACCCATTCTTCGAATCAACTCGAAACTCAACCTCTAAATCTGGCTCCTCACCAGCACCTCCAAAGTTCTCCTTCGAACTCGGCCTCATCGCGCCCATCTACTTCGTCGCCATAAAATGCCGCGACCCCTACACCAGGAGAAGCGCTCTCTCGCTTCTCCACCGCGCGGACAAGCGTCGCGAAGGCCTCGTGGACGCCACTCGCGCTTTCAAAATTGCCTCTCGGGTCGTCGAGCTCGAAGAAGCCCACTTACGGCCCGCAAACGTGAACGCGCGATTCTTGGCAGGCACGCGGGACAGAAACATCTTGTACGGATTTGATACCATGGACGGGGTGCATAGGGATAAGATGGGCAGAAGAGTGGAATTGCCAGTACCGAGTGATAGCGACAGGATCTATCCGAACAAGGTCGGGCCCATCACGGACGTTGGGGAAGGCGAAAGATTTAGGGCTGGTACCGGAGGGGCCATGGGCATGTCGATGATAGGAGGGTTGAAAGCGGGTTTGGAGGATAGGTGTTACGAGGTCAAGTGGCTTCAAGGGGGATCTTCGCAATCGAAGTCTTCGTCGCCGGAGCCCTCGGTTGGGCCACGGACTCCACAACCATATCCCCAGCAACATCCAGATCCGAGGCGAAAGTTCTCAGCAGCAGCTCTAGACGATCTCTTTCGCGTCTATGCTATCGACCAGTTACCCGATAACCCTCAGCAACCGTCACACCCGGACTCCCATAGCACCGGCCCCCTCGGCCCCGGCGCCGCAGACATCAACATGGAGAAGCATCGTAACCAAGGATTCATGACCGGGAGCTGTATGACGAATCCGCCGTTGCCATTGTCGCCGCTGTCGAAGCCTAAGACGAGGAGGATCATGGGCGATGGGATCCATGGCAGCGCGAGTGTGCAGCCGGTCACGTTTCGGTTGAGACCGAGGGGCGCGGAGGGCGAGTGGGAGATTTTGGAGGAGTTTGTGGAGATGTAGGGGCGGTGGGATGGAGGGGAGTGACGGAATTGAGAGAGGAGCAGTAGGGCTGGACAGGGAAGGAAAGGGGGAGATAGGAGAAGGGCAAGTAGAAAAGGAGATTTCGGTACCTATGCACCGTTTGATGAGGTCTTGTTTTTCTATTTGAGACGATATCCTAGGTTCAGTGTCGATGTTGCATGCTTAATCAAGCCTTCACTATCACTGCTATGCTATACTGCTCTGTTGATACAGTAGAGATCTCGATCATACCCATTTCCTCGTATTTAAAGAACCCCTATTTCCATCCCCTCCCTTCATCCTCCAGATCCCCTAATCTCGTGACCCTCATCACCTGACAGCCCGAGCGGAGCGGAGAGGAACCTGGAATCAAACAAACCGTTACCCCAGCCCCCACGACCGTTTCACGCTTGGCAACCGTCTTCGCCCTCTTCCCCTGTCCGCGGGTCCCGGGAATCCCACAATCGCGCGTGGCCTAGCACATGGTCATTTGAAATCCGCATCATCAATCAACCGCACATCGGCGTCGGCGCGCGCGCAAACTCGATCGCGGAACCAAACGAGCTAATCAATCAAGCACCGAATAGGACGAATAGGACCACTCCAGTTCTCTTGGCTGGCATCGGCCCTCGGTGCAGCTGTGGTGGTTATGCAGATGGGCCACTTTTGGAGAGAGGAGATTGACCGGGCTAGGGGTCGTGATGTGGTAGGGGGAGAGAGAGCCTGAGTGGTGGTTTGGTTGTGGGGAGGTGTAGGTATGACGTCTTTGATTTTTTTGAGGACCCTGGGAGTGAGGTGACGGGACGAATAACGCGCCGAGATGTGTGATGCGCTTGCGAATGGGCCAGGTAAAATATTAGGTTGCCCCTGGGGGAGAGGGAAGTTTGTATAGTAAGTTTCGTTTTCCAGTCACCGGCTGCGAGAGTTGTTTCAATTGTTTCGTTGCTCCTGGAGGCAAGGAGATGCTGTGAATCTTTCTACTTTCCACTTTCCTCCAATCAGCCTTCCACTTGCTCGAGCTTTTTCTGGTGGGGAAACCGCAAATCCGATTGTACGAAGCCTCAATCCTTGACCGCGGGGTCCTTCTGAGCTCTCAAACACCTCAGAGATGTCGGCTCCGTCGTCAGAGCCATCGCGCCAGCCAGGCGGAATGTCTGGCGGCGCGTCTGGAGCTCCCGTCTCGGACGAGACGTACCTCGACTATCAACACGATGGACCGAGTTACTCGAAACCACTTCCGCCTGATAGCGGAGACACAGCCGTCCCTTCACCTATGTTGCATGCTTCAAGCGAACCATCTGGACAAAGCCATACACCTCTCGAGCCAGCAGAAGAGGAAGAAGAATCATTCCCACATTCGAATCGTGCAAGCGCTCTCTCCGAAGAGTACTCCCCAGACAAGGAGACGAGTGAAGAGAGGGATCTCGAGAAAGGCGGCTTCATACCTCTGAAGAATGAGAACAGTGATGCGAAGAGACCTGCCCCAAGGACAACCCCCAGTGGAAGAGCAATGTCCGAAGACGAGATATTCAAGGCTCTCTCAAGAAGGAGGACTGGAGATCTGAGCAGGCAAGATACCCAGTCTTCGAACCAAGAAGAGGAAGAGGAGATCCGCAAATTGATGTCGCGCATGTTCGGCAAGGACAGAAAGGAGCATTCGGAAGAGGAGAAGACGCGCCACTTGGGTGTCATTTTCAAGAATCTGACAGTCACCGGACAAGGTCTTGGAGCCGCCATCCAACCTACCACTGGGGATATCTTTCTTGGTCTCCCTCGGTTCTTGAAAAGCCTTTTCGCAAACGGACCGCGCCAAGCTGCTGGGAAACCTCCTCTCCGTACCATCCTGAATGACTTCAGCGGATGCATCAAGCCCGGAGAAATGCTGCTTGTTCTCGGACAGCCTGGCGCAGGTTGCTCGACCTTCCTCAAAGTCCTTGGGAACCAGCGATTCGGCTATGAAAATATCGAAGGCGATGTCACATATGGCGGCACTGACGCGGAGACGATGCGCAAGAAATACAAGTCGGAAGTGCTGTATCAGCCCGAAGACGATATCCACTTTGCCACGCTCAAGGTGCAAGATACCCTCCAATTTGCTCTGAAGACACGAACACCAGGCAAGGATTCACGAAATGAAGGAGAGTCTAGGAAGGACTACGTCAGCGAGTTTCTTCGTGTCATCACCAAGCTCTTTTGGATTGAGCACACCATGGGAACCAAAGTCGGCAACGAATTCGTCCGCGGTGTTTCCGGAGGCGAGAAGAAGCGCGTTTCCATCGCCGAGGCCATGATCACCAAGGCATCGACTCAATGCTGGGACAACAGCACTCGTGGGCTTGATTCCAGTACCGCCCTTGAGTACGTGTCTAGTTTGCGATCACTGACGAACATGACGAACATCTCTACTTCGGTGGCATTGTACCAGGCCGGAGAGTCGCTCTACAACCGCTTCGACAAGGTCGTTCTCATCCACGAAGGCCAATGCTGCTATTTCGGCAAGACGGAAGAGGCTGCGGACTACTTCAAGAATCTCGGGTTCGTCCAGCCAGAGCGTTGGACGACGGCGGATTTCCTCACTTCTGTCACTGACCAGCACGAACGCCACGTCGCCGAGGGCTACGAAGATCGCATTCCCCGATCGCCTGAGCAGTTTGGGGATATGTTCAGGAAGAGCGAGACTGCGCAGCGGAACCTCAAGGAAATTGAGGAGTTTGAGGAGGAAACCAAGAAATTGGTGGAGGAGCGCCATGCTGCTCAGACCAAGGCGACCAAGAAGAAGAATTACACAATATCCTTCCCTCAGCAAGTCATGGCTTGCACGAAGCGGCAATTCCTTGTCATGATAGGAGACAGACAGTCTCTGGCAGGCAAATGGGGCGGCATCCTCTTCCAGGCCCTCATCGTTGGCAGTTTGTTCTACGATCTGCCGCCAACTGCTCAGGGCGCATTTCCCCGTGGTGGTGTTCTCTTCTTCATGCTCCTGTTCAATGCCCTTCTTGCCTTGGCCGAACTGACTGCTGCGTTCGAGAGTCGACCTATCCTCCTCAAGCACAAGACATTCGCATTCTATCGGCCCTCGGCGTATGCGATTGCTCAGACGGTAGTCGATGTACCGCTCGTGCTGATTCAGGTCTTCATTTTCGATATTGTCGTCTACTTCATGGCCGGCCTCCAGAGAACAGCATCCCAATTCTTCATATCCCTGCTGTTCCTTTTCATTCTCACCATGACCATGTATGCCTTCTTCAGGGCAGTTGGTGCGTTGGTAGGCTCGCTCGACGGCGCTACACGAATCACCGGTATCTCTATTCAGGTCCTTGTCGTCTACACTGGCTATCTTATCCCGCCTGGCAAGATGCATCCCTGGTTCTCGTGGCTACGCTGGATCAACCCCGTACAGTATGGCTTCGAGGCTCTGGTGTCGAACGAGTTCTACAATCTGGAGCTGCAATGCCAACCGCCGTATCTTGTCCCTCAAGTCCCGAATGCTTCGCAGCAGTATCAATCTTGCACACTGCAGGGCAGTACTCCTGGTTCGAATGTCGTCAATGGCGCCAATTACATCTCTGTGGCCTTCCAGTATTCTCGATCTCATCTCTGGAGGAATTTCGGCTTCATCTGCGCCTTCTTTGGGTTCTTTGTCTTTCTCACAGCCCTTGGTATGGAATTGCAGAAGCCGAATAAGGGAGGCGGAGCCGTCACAATCTTCAAGAGAAATCAAGCTCCCAAGTCCGTCGAGAAGGCCATGGAGAAGGGCAGCCTGCCTAGTGATGAAGAAACCGGCAAGACGGAGACTGCAATCGGAAACGAGAAGCCTGAAAGTGAATCCGAGGACGAGCAACCTGCTGAGGGCGTCGCTAAGAATGAAACCATATTCACCTGGCAGAACGTCAACTACACCATTCCATACAAGGGCGGAGAACGGAAACTTCTGGATGACATTCAGGGTTTCGTCAAGCCCGGCAAACTGACCGCCCTCATGGGAGCGTCAGGAGCCGGCAAAACGACTCTCCTCAATGCCCTAGCCCAGCGTATCCGCTTCGGGGTAGTTTCTGGCGACTTCCTCGTCGATGGCCGCCAACTCCCGTCCAGCTTCCAGCGCAGCACCGGGTTTGCCGAGCAAATGGATATTCACGAATCCACTGCCACGGTCCGAGAAGCTCTCCGCTTCTCCGCAAAGCTGCGCCAGCCCAAAGAAGTCTCGATCCAGGAGAAATATGACTACTGCGAAAAGATCATTGATCTCCTCGAAATGCGCGAAATCGCTGGCGCCGCAATCGGCAGGACCGGAGAAGGTCTGAACCAGGAACAGCGCAAACGCCTCACCATCGGCGTCGAGCTCGCCAGCAAGCCAGAACTCCTCATGTTCCTCGACGAGCCGACGTCTGGGCTTGACTCGGGCGCCGCTTTCAACATCGTCCGCTTCCTCCGTAAGCTCGCCGACGCTGGCCAGGCCATCCTTTGCACGATCCATCAGCCCTCTTCCGTTCTCTTCGAGCATTTCGATACGCTCCTCCTCCTCAAAAGCGGAGGCCAGACCGCCTATTTCGGCGATCTGGGCCACGACTCCCGCACACTACTCGACTACCTCGAGCGCAACGGCGCGAAACCGTGTCCGCCCAAGGCCAACCCCGCAGAGTACATGCTCGACGCGATTGGCGCCGGAAATCCAGACTACAAGGGCCAGAATTGGGGCGAGGTGTGGAACAAGTCGAAGGAGAGGGAGGAGCTGAACAAGGAGATTGGAGAGATCATCGAGAAGAGGAGGGGCAAGGAGGAGAAGGGTGTTGCGAGGGATGAGAGGGAGTATGCCATGCCGCTAAGTACGCAGGTATCGGCGGTGGTGTATAGGAGTTTTACGAGTATCTGGCGGAATCCGAATTATGTGATGGGGATGATGATTTTGCATGTAAGTTGCCTCACCCTTTTCCGGTCCGAGAAGCTTGGAGGCGGGAAGCTGGGGTTTGAGAAGTGAAGGAGTTGGTGATGCTGACGAGATACCATGCAGATTGTTACCGGACTCTTCAACAGTTTCACGTTCTGGAAGATTGGAGACGATTACAGTCAGATCGATATGCAATCGCGGCTGTTCTCCGTCTTTATGACTCTGACTATCTCGCCTCCGTAAGTTCTTCTCTATCCTTTCCCCCACAATTTCAACGAATCGCTTTCGCTTTCACCGTCACGTACCTTTCTCGTCCTTTCCATCATCCGACATCGCACGGCAAAAACCAGCGGCACATCTCCCTTTACTAAGGAGATTTTGGGCTCGCCCCCAAACCTACCCTTCCACCCCCTCAGCAATCTCACGATCTTCATCGTCATAATGCCCAACCCGAATCCTCACGATCCCTACCGCTAACCCCACACAGACTAATCCAGCAACTGCAACCGCGCTTCCTGGAAGCCCGGTCGATTTTCGAGTCTAGGGAGTCGAGTTCAAAGGTACGTGGGGTTTCGCATTCCGAGTCTGTCCTTTCCTGGAGGGCGATCTGTGGTTGTCTGTTTTTGTGGAGTTGCCACGAGGTCGGGGTGTTCCACTATCTTCGTTCCGTTGCTTGTCCAACCCCGATGTCTTTTCCCTGTTTGCTCGCATCTATCCTGGTATCTGAACTTGTCTACGTCACCGGTCGATTCAGAAGCCCAATTCCTCCTAGACCAGCAAAGCACAGCAAATCCTTCCGCAAACACATGTTCGCATTCCCCTCGCTGGCAAAGCACAACCGCAAATCTCGATGAAGTTGGCGAACTGCAAAGGATTCGAGAAGCAAAAACTAACCATGCATCCCCCCATAGATCTACTCCTGGCTCGCCTTCGTCACGGCAGCCATCGTCTCGGAAATCCCCTACCGCCTCGTCGCAGGAACAATCTACTGGATCTGTTGGGTAAGTCCTTCCGAGTCTCCTACTCTTCCCAAGCTTCTCAATTTCAACCCTGTCATATCGCTTTGTGGAGTCGCTCATCTACGATCATCAACGTCATCGATCGCGTGTTTTGGATGTAGCTTGTCTCTGTCCCGCTTTCGTTCATTTATTGTCACGATTTTCGCCGCCCCCAGGGGCTGGGGTAGGGTGGATGGACTTGGCGCTTGGCATCCGGTTTGTTCCCGTGTAATGGGAAGGGTTCGGTTCGTGCCGAGGGCCTGGGGTTGGGGGCGGGGATTATCCTTTTCTTGTACTTTCCTTTGATGGTGATGGTGATCGGGATGAGATTTGGAAATTGTCCGATGGTTGTGTGGCTGGTGCTTCTTTGCGAAGAACGAGGTTATTTTGCTCTCGAGAGATGACTTGGAGGCTTTTTCTTTGAATTTGGGATATGAGACGGCATGTCGGATGATCGAGATGCTAACCATGTGACAGTACTTCCCGACCTTCTTCCCACGTGATACCTACCATGCCGCGTCGGTGTGGTTGTGGGTGAGTCCTCCTATTCCTTAGAATCCTTACCCTGATCCCTCCTATCGATTTCACGAGCACGTGATACTTCTTTCCCTCAACAACACTCCCAACACACAAAAGCAAAGGCTCAAGGTTCAATATTCAAACATGTACAATTTAGATTGGATGATTGAATAAATGCTAATAATAAACTTTCCCAACAACAGGTCATGGTTTTCGAACTCTTTTACCTAGGCTTCGGCCAAGCCATCGCATCCTTCTCCCCCAACGAACTCCTCGCCTCCCTCTTCGTCCCGCTCTTCTTCCTCTTCGTCGTCAGTTTCTGCGGCGTCGTCGTGCCATATGCCGGACTACCATAGTACGTTTCCTCCCCCCTCAAAAACACCCCCCGCTAACCTCACACCAAACAGTTTCTGGCGCAGCTGGATGTACTGGCTAACGCCCTTCAAATACCTGCTCGAAGGTTTCCTGGGTCTTCTCCTCTCGGGCCAGCCCGTCCGCTGCGATCCGCAGGAAATGGCCATGTTTCCGCCGCCGCCGGGCCAGAGCTGTCAGAGCTATGCCGGGCCGTATGCGCAGATGGCGGGGGGGTATGTGCAGGATATGGAGGGGGGGTTGTGTGGGTTTTGCCAGTACGCTGATGGGGATCAGTTTGTGAGTTGTTTTTCTCTAGGTCATCCTCGTGGTCGTCGTGGTATCGTCGCTCTCTGTCTTGTGCCATGAAGCCTTTTGTCATTTTGTCATTTTCAATTGTTTTTGTATCCTTTTCGATTTTTCTCTTCCTCCACCAGTCATCTCCCTCCACACCATCCACCCTTTACCGCGGCGGCCGTTGCACAACAGGCCCACTCCCCTGCGGCCTTGGACAACTGCTAACGGGCGGACAGGCGGCGAGCTTCAACGTCTTCCGGGAGTTCGTCTGGCGAGACTTTGGCATCTTTTGGGCGTTCATTGTGTTCAATTTCGCCGTTGTGTATGCGTGCAGTTGGCTTTATTTGGGAGGGTTTAGGAGGGTTAGGGGGATGTTTGCGAGGAAAGGTGGGAAGAAGAACTGAACAAAGTTGTGAGAGGGTCGTGGTAATGGGGTTGTGGTTGGTGGTGTTGTTGATGATGACGGTCTTAGTTGTTGATAATATGGGTTGAGGTTGTATATTGCTCCTTGATAATTGTAAAAGTAGACCAAGTCGAAGGACAAGACAAGACAAGACACGAAGAAAGCTTGATAATGAGTCGGAAAAGCTTGGAAGTAGCAAGTACTTATATACCCAATGTGTTCATGATGGAAAGGCATACTTCCCCCTCTCTTCCCGTACTCCTCCCTTCTACTACCGTGCCGTCCAATCTCATCACTTACCTCGTTCCACTCACTCACTCGGTCCTGTTCCTTCCCCTCCTCCCGCTGCCCGACCATCCATCTGTCGGTCAGCGAACATCAATCACCCCATCCCATCCCAAGCTCAGCTCAGCTCAGCTCAGCTCGCACAAAACAACCCATCTCCCGTCTCGCATGATCATCCCGAACCCAGACAACAGAAGGGAAATGGGAAGGTGGAGAACGAGACCCTGTAACATCACCCTACATCTCGCCATGCAGATGTGGATGCAGACATGTAGGTATGCAGACGCAGTGTCGCCCTCACATCGAAAAAGCGAGGCCGCGAGGCCGCGAGGCCCGGATGGAATGGTGCAGGTGTAGACAGGGCGTGCTGGGAGGGGATGGGTGTGATAGGAGGAGTCGGTGGTAGGGCTGAAGAAGCAATAATGCAGGTGGACTGAGGAGAGAGGTTGATCAGGACAAGCTAGGGTTTGCGAATGGAAAGGGAGGGTTGGTTTGGAATTCAGCCTGGTATCGTGAAGCTAATTTAGGGTGCGAGTATGCCGCCAGCTGTCTGGCTAGCTCGATCAAGGTAATGGAAATGGCACCAATCGCCGTTTGATGATTAGTGCGGAGACATTGTCCGAGTGGAATCACATCGCAAAGACGAAGGTGAAAGACGGCAAACCTCACGCTCCACGACATGATCCAGCTTCCTCCCATTCCTCCATAATGTCATTCCACATCATGGTCGCCCCAACCCAGCGCTGTGTTCAAAATTTCCGTCCAAATACGAGAGGTCGACAGCTGGAAAGCAGAAAAGCCATCTGCGTGTGCCATGGCAGAATGACTGGAGGGGGGTTAATCGCGCATCTCAGGCCAGCGACAGCGAGAGTAGTCAGCCAGAAACTGGAGGCGGGAGGTACGCAGGGCAGGTTTCCAGGAGAGTAGAGAGAAGGGAGAGATAGGCGGAGGAGGGATGGTGCAGATGCAGTATGCAAGCCTCACCTTTGTTAGTCTGCTTCTGTTTCTGCTCTGGCGCTGGCATTTCGGGCCGCTGGTTAGTTTGGCCTCAACGACGACGACGGTGATGTCTCCTCGCGCAACAACACTGCACCCAGCTACCGACGATGATGATGACAACAACCCCTCTCCAGCTGCCACCAGCTGGATGAGACGCGCAGAACACACGCATTCTGTGGAGTCGCTCGCTCGTGCATAGCATCTATCGGGCCTCCGTCGCCGTTGGGTTCAATCAAGCATTACGCTCGCATTGCACAGCGGCAATGCTTGTCGTCGGTGAAGCTTTTCGGCCATCTGTCAACGCGGCGTGGACTTGAAAGCTTGTCTAGCTGCGTCTTGTTGTCGTGGAACACTGCAGGCAGCGAGCCTAGCGAGTACAACTACGTTGTTGTCTGTCGATGATGATTGAATGATTGAAAGATTGCGTTGGTGCTGCGGTGATGCTCGGTGGGGTGGGTATGAATGGGGAAGGTTACGTGGTTGCTTAGCTGGCAGGGCTCTGGTGGTTAGGGTGGGCTTGTGCTGCTCATCACGACACCACACCGCAGCCGTCGCATCATCCTCAGCTGGCTTCCAATTCCACCATCTGGGCCAAAGATAAAAAAGTGCGAGGTGGAAGATGATGGGGCACACTAGAGTAGTCGGAGAACAATAACAATCTTGCGATGGTGGTGGTACTAATGACCAGACACACATCGATCGAATCAAGGGTGCAGATTGGGTGCCGGGCACATGTTCATCGGCATCGGCATCGGCATGCGAAAGATATGCGCGCAAGAAGCACGCTCTTGGTGACAGGCGAGAACCGTGGTCTTGGAAAGTCTTCACAGTTGCTTGATTCTGCTTGACTTCATTTTTGTCCGACGTCAAAGCCTTGGCGGTGTGGCCGCAGGCATTGAGCTTTTTTGATAGACGAGGCGGCAGATAGGGAGCCATGGCGATTCTCGCGCAACGCACAGGCTTAGTCGTGGTTGTGTGACCTGGAAACCCTGGAGTTGGCGAAACTCGAGTTGAGGAAATTGTGGACTGATCTGGCGGCATTCTGCGGCGCCGTCGCTGTTGGACGACTGCTACCACGAGGTTCTGGGATGGATGTTGACGGATATGGCGGCATCCTGCGGCGAACGTCTTTCAAGCTGGGCAGTCTTGGTGCGAGTGCGGAATTCGCAATTCTCGAGGGGACCTGTGGATAGATGCACAGAGACCCATTGTGCGATGCGCTTGCTGATGGGGGAGATCTCCCATGCTTCGTATCGGGTAGTCATCGTGGGAGCGGAAATATAGGACCCTGATCCGCAAGTGTCTGCTGAGTCGGCAGCGTAGTCATGGTGATCCGCCGCGCTCCTGTCCTTCTTCATCTCGACTACGAAAAATGACGAGAAGACGAAGAAGATCGCACGGCGGTGACTTGATCGGCCGGCCCGCCAGCACGGCATCTGTCCAGCACATCGCGTTGGTCGGAGGCTAGAGACCCTGAGCGACAATGATACCCAGGGTGGTTCAGAGGCTCCAGGCACGAATGGAAATGGGCTGGTGGGTGGTGCAAAAGAAAGAAGAGTCGCCGATCAAGTCTTGTAGGAGCTTATGCGTACAGGGCTGAAAAGGGAAGCTGACTTGGCGCTCATGCAAGAGAGAGGTATCTTGGGACGCCCCGTGATTGGACCACGACGGGCATTTCACAGAGCTATAGACAGCAGGGCGAAAGCGATTCTAGAATGGAGAGAAGCATGCTCGAGTGAGAAAATAGTCGAGTGCGACTGCAACTGGAAGGCGACAAGAGGAGAGATAGTAGAATGAAGTGTTACTCGACTGGATGCGATATAGGGGAGATATAGCGGCGATTATGACATTCCAGAAGCGAACAAATACGACCTGGCGCTACCCACGTTCCATTTGGCTGGTCTCACCGTTGAGGTATTGCGCGCAAGAAGCGGCGTGCTGACAGGGCATGAAAAGAAGATGCCTCGGAGGTCCTGGAGGTGGTGGTGCTGTGGCTTGTGGAGTGGAGGTTGATGGTTGGGAATGGCTGCGGTTTTCAGGCGGGCCATCGCATATCTGCATGTCCTGCAGGTGTCAGCCTGTCATAGAGCAACAGCGTGGAGCACCATTGCACCATAGCACAAAACGTGTTTCACTGAAAAGCAACAACACGAGCTGTTGATGGTGGTTGGTGTCGCCCATGGTTGTGAACGGTCAAGCGGTCGTCGACTCGTCGCCGTCGGTCGCCGTGGCCGGTGGTAGAGTTTTTCCGCGAGCTGATCACTGCGCATCAACACCCTGCCGACACTTTTCTTTTCACCACCTTAATTCGACCTCGACAAGTGCTCAATATGCCACGGAATAAAATAACCGGCCGCGTAAGAGAAGTGCCGGCTCCATGAGGAAAATTGGGGGATTGGGGCTGGTGTAGGGGCCGGGGGGAGCCCCTCTCCGATATATTTTCGTTTGGCATCGTGAGAAATGCGAAGCCTCAGGCGCCTGGGGTTCTGGAGCGAGCGCGGCATCGTCATCACCACGAGACGCTGCAGAAGCGCCGGATCACGGCGACCAAGCCGGCAATGCAGCTGGGCAAGACGGAGAGGTGGAGCAGACGAAGAATGGGGTACGGCGAGGGGAATACTGGGGAATACTGGGGAATACCTATGTACCTAGTAGGTACTTCAGAGTTCCAACCACCTCTCTACCTTTATGCAGTCTGTCGAGTCGACGGCAATTCGCCTCTCAATAGTAGCTCGCATCCGACCATGGCGATCAACTTGCGACTGCAAAACTCTTTGAAGGAAATTTGCACAGCCATAGCACAATACGAGGGCAAGGCCTGGCAGGGTAGTGCTCCCTGTCTGCTCCGATCTTTGCTCAGATGCGAGCGTCGATTCGCTGCATCACAGGGCTGTTCTGTACCTCGCCATGTTGGGCCAAAGACAACATGCCCCTGTGAGCGTCAAGGTGAATGTGATATTTGCAGGTTGCAATCAATAATCCTGCCCAGCTTCCCCATCGCGATCAAGCTCCGCCAGGGCTCGCCGCGGCTGCTTGTTTGAGCACAGTTGTGGTTAATTCTGGTGATAATATTCGAACGGAACCAGGTGGGTGGTTGTCCTGCCGATGCCAGCATTTGCAGCAGATGCACTGCGCTGGTGGTGGCATTGGGGGCTGGTCGCCGCGGTGATGATTGATGAGTGAGTCTCGGACAGATGGGGAAACGCAATACACGAACCACAGAAGCGCCAGACCAATGAGGCATTTTAATCAACCAACATCGCGAGCAAGCAAAGATTAGGTACCGAGTCATCCTCTTCCGCCTCAAAGTGCATGCGACGAAGACATATCGGAGCCCGCTGAAACATCGCGAGGCGTTGCTGCGCCAGGAACAGCGTGTGCATGAACAGGTGGCGAGTAGGTTGACAAGGAGCAGACGGAGCAGCAGCAGGGCCATTACCTTAGTCCCACAGTCCTAGGACCTCTCCCAGCTTGTCATCAGGCTGACCGAGGGGACGGGAGGAGGGGAGAGGGGATTGACGACAACCATCATGACCATGGCGAGTGGACTTACTCAGACGAGCGAACCCAAGCCGTCTTTGTCTGGGGCGCTCGTGGACGCGGCGCTCATCATCAAAGAGACGCCGAACGCAACTGGAGACATGCCCATCCCAGACAATGACGCTGTCGAATCGCCCAAGATTAATGACAAGGAGACTTGCCGGGGCTCTTCCTGGACCGCAAAACCGCCGTTGCTACAGTCCACGGGCAGCGACTCGAGGCCGTTCACGAGAGATAGCGTCATAGGCACGATAGACCAGGACAACCGCAACGTCGACACGCTCAGACGCAGCAGCAGAGACGGTTACGGCTACGGTCACGGTCACGGTCACGGTCACGACCACGGGCTGATACTCCGCACTCCAGCTCCAACTCTAGCTGGCACGCGCACAACGGCGAGCACTAGTCGAACAGTAACCCCACCAGCGTCTTCTATTTCTTCTCGCTCGGCTTCCCAACTGCCAGACTGGAAGAAGCGGTGGCTCACGACATCTGCAGCTGCTGCAACACTCGGACTCTTCCCTGTGGTGGTCCTTCTGGCATCGCATCGCATCCGCACATTGCATCCGGTTCCGCGCGCGATCGTCTCCAGCGTCTTGCCTCCGACATCTTTTCGTCGTCCTGCCCGTCCTGCCCACTATACAGCCCCACGATCACAATCGGGATCGGGTCCTTTAGGAGCTCGGTACGGCCAGACCACCTGCCCCAGAGCCAATCAACCTCCACCATCCAAACCTGGGGTTCCGTTCCAAGAGCATCGGGCTGCCATTGCACCAGGTGCTTCCGCCAGCAGAGAGATGGCCTCAGCTATTAAAGACGCGGCGTCCCCGCTGATGAGAACCAACTCACCAGGTCCTTTGGCTCAAGACTTTGCCCGTCAACTCGTAGCCAAACAGCAACGCTCCAACTTCCACTCCACCTCCCTCAGACCTCTCAGACAAGTCGCCGATATGGTTGCCAACAACGTCAACAAGACTGCCCTCCACCCTAGCGGTGTCGAGTATGTTGCCTCTTCCTTTTCGTCCTCCTCTTTCTCTGCCGCCTCTTCCACTGCTACTCCCACTCCTACTCCCACTACAACTCGCACTGCAACTCCAACTCCAACACCTACTACACCGTCTCATTACCATCGCCACCTCACGCGAGCACCTCCACGTCCAGACCAGACAGCTAACAACATCCCACAGGCCGCAGCGAGAACACACTGAGATCGAAGAAGAACTCCACGAGAGGGCCCACATCGACTATGACCGCGTCGCCATTGTAAGTTGTCTTTACATATTCGTCCCACCAATTGACCTACTGACACCACTCCTCAGGTCGCCAACCCTCCTGTTGCTGCTCTGTACGAAGATGCCCTCGTCTACGAGACCGGCTCTGCCATCACCGCGTCGGGTGCTCTGTCTGCCTACTCTGGCGCAAAGACTGGCCGTTCGCCCTCGGACAAGCGTGTCGTCGAGGAGCCCAGCTCCAAGGATGATGTCTGGTGGGGCCCTGTCAACAAGCCCATGAGCCCAGAGGTACGTCAATCATGTGTTTCAATACATTTTCCCCTCATGAGCTTCCGCATACCGCCGGCCCATGTCGGGTACTCCGAAAAGCTAGATGAGCTTTACGAGTGGTCGTCATGCCATGTATTTGCCGAGCCTCTTTGTCGGTCTCGTGCTGCCGGGTGGCGGCTGCGGCTGTGCAAGGGCCTTCCCCGCAATTTTTCATCTGCGAACGGCAGTTCAGCCTGCGCCACGTGACCAGCCCCTCAACACCAAGCCTCACGATATCTTTTTGTCCCGACATATTCACTAACATCCACCTCAGGTCTGGCGCATCAACCGCGAGCGTGCCATTGACTACCTCAACACCCGCAACCGCATCTACGTCGTCGACGGCTTTGCAGGATGGGACGAGCGCTACAGGATCCGCGTGCGCGTCATCTGCGCTCGCGCCTACCACGCCCTCTTCATGCGCAACATGATGATCAGGCCGTCTGCCGCTGAACTCGAGCACTTCCACCCGGACTATGTCATCTACAACGCCGGCGCTTTCCCCGCCAACAAGTACACCACTGGCATGACCTCTGCGACCTCCGTCGCCATCAATTTTGCCGAGAAGGAGATGGTCATCCTCGGAACCGAGTACGCTGGTGAGATGAAGAAGGGTATCTTCACTGTCCTCTTCTACGAGATGCCTGTAAAGCACAACGTGCTTACCCTCCACTCCTCTGCCAACCAGGGCCAGAACGGCGATGTCACCGTCTTCTTCGGTCTGTCCGGTACCGGCAAGACCACCCTCTCTGCCGACCCCAAGCGCGCGCTCATCGGTGACGATGAGCACTGCTGGACTGACAAGGGCGTCTTCAACATCGAGGGCGGCTGCTACGCCAAGTGCATTGGTCTCTCCGCCGAGAAGGAACCCGATATTCACGGCGCCATCCGCTTCGGCTCCATCCTCGAGAACGTCGTCTTCGACTCGCACACCCGCGAAGTCGACTATGACGATGCCACCCTCACTGAGAACACTCGCTGCGCATACCCCATCGAGTACATTGCCAACACCAAGATCCCCTGCATCTCCGACAACCACCCCTCCAACATCATCCTGCTCACCTGCGACGCACGTGGTGTCCTCCCTCCCATCTCCAAGCTCACCACCGAGCAGACCATGTTCCACTTCATCTCTGGCTACACCTCCAAGATGGCCGGCACAGAAGAGGGTGTCACGGAACCCCAAGCTACCTTCTCATCTTGCTTCGCCCAGCCCTTCCTCGCCCTGCACCCCATGCGCTACGCCAAGATGCTGGCCGAGAAGATCGCCGAGCACGGCGCCAACGCCTGGCTCCTCAACACCGGCTGGGTCGGAGCTGGTGCCACCACCGGCGGCAAGCGCTGCCCGCTCAAGTACACGCGCGCCATCCTCGACGCCATCCACTCGGGTGAGCTCGCCAACCAGGAGTACGAGGTCTACGAGACCTTCAACCTCAACGTTCCCAAGACGTGTCCTGGTGTTCCCGATGAGCTGCTCAACCCTGCCAAGAGCTGGACTGGCACCGCCGATTTCAAGGGCGAGGTCACCAAGCTTGGTGAGCTGTTCAAGACCAACTTCAAGAAGTACGAGGACCAAGCGACGCCGGAGGTCATCGCGGCTGGCCCGTCGGTGTCGGTATAGAGTGTGATCGACGCGGTTCGTGTTCGCCTTTCCTCTTCTACGTCTTCTCTTTGAGTTGAGTTGATGTTGAAGATGCATTCTGAGAGATTCAAAAAGCAGAATAGACAGTGTGGGGTTTGAGATGGAAACATCGAAGCAGTGCTTGCAGCCCCCTACGTACTTTCTTTTTTCCTCTTGTTCTTGTATAATGCCACCCTTTTTTCACATTGGGGTTTGGATCTGGGTCAGGCGTTAGATTCCCGAGCCAATTTGTATAGCGAGGCCTTGATCGGAGTTGGGGGATTTGCACTCTTCTTTTCCCTGAAGTAGTGGGAAGTTGTTAAATTGAGTGAGAGACTGAATGAAAGGAACTTGAAAAATGTTTACTTTGCCTGAATTTGATCTGTGACTGTCGATAGTATTGAGCCTGCCTAGGTCTTTTCTCTATGGAGATCTGCTCCCTGAGGATCTTTCTTAGACACTTGGTGGAGAAACTTCCGCGGCTGATCACCTCGTGCCGCAGCCGCAAAATGCTCGCCTCCTCCTTCCCCATCCGCCAACGCCACAATCGCACAGCCACATTCATAATTGTGGCTGAAGCTGCCACCTTCCACTCCAACTCCACCAACCTCGTCGCGCTGGCCCCACCATCACCACCTCCGATTTCCGGTCTCCGACTTACGCTACGTGACCGGCTGCGCGTCACAATTACGACGGAGGTGCGACGAGCTCATCTTTCACAGGGTGTGTGTGGCGACGAGCGGCGCGGATTGTGACGCGAATTGAACGGTCTACTCTAGGGGAAGAGAGGGCTGAGGAGATGCGAAGAGGATTCGCGGAATTGTTGAAGAGGAGAATTGTTTGCTACTGAGCGGGAGAATGCGATTGCGATAACTCGTGCTGTATCTTCGTCTTGAGGTACATCGTTGTCCCACCGAGCGGGCTTTCTGTTCCGAATCAGACTTCCGTCCTTCTTGAGCTCCTGCGACATCTCCCAAAACGACCAACCTCCGCCACGACCCCACGAGCCCAGAAAAGTCAAACCAAATCTTTCAGAGTCCCCTTCTCGGGAATCCAACCAGGCTCCCGACCCTCCCCTCGACCGCTCGATCCTACCCACCCAGACCCGTATCCTTCGAACCCCCATCCGACATCCCCCGTCCTCCCCACCATGAACACCTCCCCCTTTTTATCCTCGCAGACTTCATAACAAAGATAAAAGATGGAAGCAGACTGGGACGAAGTCACCCGAATAGCTCTGCCGCCGCCGGGCGTGCATGCGCTGCCCACGCCGGTTAGCGCTATTGCGTTTGATACGGGACAGGAGTTGCTTTGGGCTGGGAATGAGTATGTGAGTTTCGGTTTTTCTTTTTGGGATTCTTGCTTTGAAGAGCTTAGGGGTGGAAGAAAGGGAAAGGAAGATAATAGGAGGTCCCTGCCAGGTTCGCGGTTGGCATATCAAAAGGGTCTGGGAGGTTATCGTTGGAGTGTTTTGCAGATGTTTGGAAGTATTTGCGGTTTGGCTGTCGGAAGGGCTGATGACAGATAAGAAGAAGTTTTTCAGTGTTCATAGAGGAGACGGTGCACAACTGGAGACGGAGCGGGGCGGGGAGGAAGCTTGGAGGAAAGTGTTGGAGGAGGAATCTAAGGGGCTAACAGGGGAAAGCTGAGGACGACGGGCATGATGCGGGACTATCATCGGAACACCGGCTGACGAGAGTTGCAAACAGGGACGAATGGTGTCATTCTACGGACTCGAGCTGCAGAAATACACATCGTACAAAGCGCATCCATCGACCGAAGCAGTAAAGCAAATTCTGTTTTGCGATAAAGGGGTTATTTCTCTCAGTCCGAGGAGTATACATCTGGCTAGTCGGAGAGGGCTGACGATATGGCATTTATCGTGAGTCAATTCTTACACAAATCAATTTCCGGTCAAAATCAAACAATGTGTAGGATGGAGCTAATAGCTGGAGAACAGCAATGAAAAGTTCAAAGACCTGCGATGCATGAGTTTTGCTTCAAAGGGTACGCAGGAGCTGCTGGTTGCTGGGTGTCAGTCTGAAATGTTCAAGATTGATACGGAGAAAGGGACCATTGTGCAGACCGTAAGGACCCCTTTTCTCGAAGACATCACGTGGCAATTACTGATCCTCATTTGACACAAAGCTTCCTGCCGAAGCTCACTATACACTAATGAAACGAGGTGGCCAATATATATGCTCTGCCACACCAACAGGATCCATTCACCTCTTGGATCCATCAACCTTTGCCAACGTTCGCGAGTGGAAGACGGCGCATTCGGGCGGTCTGACTGACATGGATGCTCGATCAGACTTTTTGGTAACTTGCGGCTGGTCTCCTCGACCATCACATCATCAACAACACGGAGGACCTGTACACCTCCAGCATGATCCACTTGCAAATGTGTTTGACCTGAAGACTTTGGTACCTCTCCCCCCTATCAACTTCCCCGGCGCAGCGTTCGTTCGGATGCACCCTCGAATGAGCACGACTGGCATTCTGGCGAGCATCACGGGACAAATGCAGGTCATTGACATTATGAACCCAAATACGATTTACCTACGACAGGCGAATGTCTACGATACGCAGATTACAGCGCTGGAACTTGCTCCGAGTGGCGATGCATTGGCTATTACAGATGGCTTCTGCCAGATCCATCTTTGGGGGAGCCCGGCCAAGATGCAGTTCACAGAATACAGCAATCCGACCGAGTTTCCAGATACTGTGGCCCCGCCGCCGTCGATTGAATGGTCGGCTAAAGACGAGTAAGACAAGATAATGCTCTTGAATTGGAAATCGATACTGACGTTCTCAACCCAGGCCACTAAACAAAGTCGGGATGCCTTACTACCGCGAAACACTCCTCTCGGCCTGGCCATCCCACATGGTATACGAAGTCGGCGCTCCAGCCGCAAAAATCGATCCAGCCCTCCTTGCATCCCTCAAGCGCAGCGAACTCGGCGGCTTCGCTCCGAATCCAAGGAAAACCCTCCGCAACCAGGTCGCTAACACTCGCGTTGAGGGTCGTGGACAGCAGTCCCTCGTTCCGCCCAAGTTTCTCAGTGAAAAGGCAAGGGAGATGAGTCAGGATAGTGAGAGGAGGATGAGTGACGCTATTGATGCATTCGGGGATATGGTCCTTGATGGGGCGACGAAGAAGGATGTACCGGTAATGTATCGGAATGTTGAAATCAAATATTCGAAGTTTGGCGTTGATGACTTCGACTTTGAGTAAGTTTCATTTCCACAACTAGTTTATACTGGCTGTTGCGATGAGTGGGAAGACTGCATTTTCTTACGCCGACTGCAGATACTACAACAAAACAACATTTTCCGGCCTCGAAACGCACATTACGAATTCCTATGCCAATCCTCTACTCCAGCTGTATCGGTTCATTCCTCTTGTAAGGAACTTGTCGCTTCAGCATGCGGCTACCAGTTGCTTGTTCGAGAATTGTTTGATGTGCGAGATGGGCTTTCTTGTCGATATGCTGGAGAAGGCTGGAGGTGGCAATTGCCAAGCCACCAATTTCCTGAGGACGTTTAGCTGTCTTTCATCAGGTATGACAATGATGTCGTCGAGAAATCAAGCTCCTAATTCGACTTTCAGCAAGCTCGCTCGGACTCCTCGAGGAGCATACTCCGAACACGCCCCTTACGGTCATGATTCAAAGTTTGAACCGATTCTTACTTGACAAGCTCGCCACAGATTTCAGACAGATGAGCGGGCCGAGCCCGGAGCAGAGTCATATGGACTATGTCAGTGGAAAGCCCAGCCTGATTGGCATTTGCTTATAAGTTTTCAGGCCATTACAACTGTAGCAATGACCACAATCCGTTGCGCACATTGCTTAATGGAAATCAAGCGACCCGGTACTAACTTTGTACATGATCTGGTCTATCCACCGAAGGTCGGTTTCGAGCACTTACCCCTTTATTTCACTCAACCAACATACTTATTCCCCCCTCAGCCTAACCGAAACAACATGCGTAGCCACCGTGTCACCTTTTCACAAGTGCTCAAGGCTAGCGTTGAGCGGCAAGAGCAGACCAGAGGCTGGTGTGATAGGTGTAAACGCTATCAGTTGCTCAATACTCGCAAATCGATCGAGAGGGTACCTGATGTGTTGATGATCAATGCGGCTGTACACTCTCCCGAGGCCAAGCAGTTGTGGTCTATGCCGAATTGGTTACCTGCGGAGATCGGAATCATTGTCGATAAGGGCCAATTCTTCTGCTATGAAGGCCAGGACCTGAAACTTCATATCCAACGCGGCGTATACAACATCCAAGTGTACGAACTGGTGGGCGTCGTAGCAGATATCAATAGCGGAGAGAACCAGAAGCCACATCTAGTCTCCGTGATCGACGGCAAGTCAATCTGCCAATTTTCACGTCCCATTCACTAATACCTCCTTAGTCGCCCCCTCCTCCCGTGACGTCTCAGCAACAAGCCAATGGCACCTCTTCAACGACTTCCTCGTCCGCTCCACCACCCAAGACAGCGCTCTCCGCTTCGACCCCTCCTGGAAAGTTCCGTCGGTACTCGCCTACCAAGCAAAAGCCGCCTCCCACGCCATCGACGACAGCTGGAAAGAAAATCTCGACCCGTCCCTCCTCTACCGCCGCTGGTCCGCCTCCCAAGAGGAAAATCCCGACCGCTTCCACCTCCTCTCCCCTACCGTCGAAGCTCCTCGGCCGGGCACGCCCGTCGCCATTGATGCTGAGTTCGTTGCTCTTCAGCGTGAGGAAATTGAAATCAAGGCAGATGGAACCCGTGAGACGATCCGACCCAGTCGACTCGGGCTCGCGCGTGTCAGTGTCTTGCGCGGTGCCGGGCTGGACGAGGGACTACCTTTCATCGACGATTATATCGCCATCTCGGAACCGGTGGTCGATTATTTGACCACGTATAGTGGAATTCACCCGGGGGATCTAGATCGCAATACCAGTCGGCATACCCTTGTTTCGCTCAAGGTGGCGTACAAGAAACTTTTCTTGCTGCTGAATCTCGGGTGCGTCTTCGTCGGTCACGGCCTCCTGAAGGATTTCCGCACCATCAACATCCACGTTCCCCGGTCCCAGGTCGTCGATACAGTCGATCTCTTCTTCATTCCTGCCAGGCAGCGGAAATTGAATCTGCGCTTCCTCGCATACTTGATCCTGCGCGAGGACATTCAAATGGAAGAACACGACAGCGTCGAAGACGCAAGAACAGCACTCCGGCTCTGGCGCAAATACGAAGAATTCTGCGAAGCGGGCGTGCTGGTGCAGACGCTCAACTGGGTCTACCAAGAAGGCCGCGGTATGCAATTCAGAGCACCGGGCGCGGTCAAGCAACTCGAGGGTGCTGCTGTGAAGCTTGTGGACGGCGGAGGGGGTGGTAGCAGTATCAGTGGAAGTGTGGCGGGGAGTAGCACGAGTGGGACTGCGAGTGGCAGGCCAGATACGGCGGGCGGGTTTGGCGCGGAGACTCCGGAGGGGGGTGGGACGCCGAGGAGGGGCGCTGCGGTGCCGTTTGGACGGGGGGCTGGGCCGGGGTTTGGGAGTCCGATGAGGTAGGGGAGGGTAGGAAGGGGTGGTCTATTGCTATGGAGGTGGTAGGCAGTAGAGCTACTAGGTAATTGTATCGAGCTTGTTCTAGTAAGGCTTCAAGTAGCATGTTCCAATGTGATAGATGTGGCGTGTGGAATGAAATGTAGTAGACGAATTGTTTACACTTTTCGTAGTGTCTTGAAAGGACAATGGAAGCCACCCGGTGCAAGAGAAGATTATATGCAGGTTCACGACATCAGGTTCGAGCGAGCCACTGGGTGAGAGAATACCTCATGTCATTCCACCCTCGCCACCAAGTAAGTATATATAGGCATTCATTGTCTCAAGAGCCAGAGCTCGAGGCTCCACACTGATGCAATGCAATCCCATCATCGACCCCGTGCTCATCCTGATATCTGTAAGCGGGAAGCAAAAACGCCAGCCAATGCTTCCACGATCCAGACAGGGATGATTACTAACACAAACGCTCAAAAAGGGGCAAGGAGAACAACAACAACAACAACCCAAGAGCCCACTACTCGTCATCATCCAATCGCCAGTGTTGTCAAATGCATTTCTTTTCAAGCGCATGATCATGACAATTCGAGGAAGGTGAAGACACGGCCCGATCTCTTCCTTACACACCTTCCTCCGCTTCATCAATATTTCGCGCCGCCATCCCTTTCAAAAAAGACGACATAAGCCTCTTCACTCTGCAACCTGTCCCTTCCCTTCAACTTCTCCGGCTCAAAGTCCGTCACCATAGCGTCATTGAACTTCCTCCAACAGCCGCGCCCCTGATCTTTGCAAAGCGCCACATAATGCCCGTGACCAACATCGTGACCAATATGCCTCATGACGGCATACGCATCATATCGATACGGCGGCTTCAGTGAGACATCAGCATCGACATCCCTCTTGAGACCAGCCGGGCAATTCGCCACTTCCTCAGGCGTCGGCGGCGGTAGCATGTAGGGTTGCAAGTCGAGCCCCTGGAGGGGAAAATCAACGGGTGTGCATATCTTCCCCGCGACGCCGCGTTTGGTGGTGAAGCGGTTGAACTGGATGACTAGGAATGGCGGGACGCGGGTGATGGTAATTTTCTTGGTTGCGTCGCGGTTGACCATGCAGCGTGGACATTTCCATTTGTCGTCGGAGCCGAGAGCTTCTTCGGCGGTGAAGGATTGCAGACACTGCTGGATGGTGGCGGCGCCCGAGTGCGGGATCTCGACGTTGAGGGACCAGAAGGCCTCGTAGGTCGTTGAGGTGGTCTTGCAGACACGGCACTTCAGCCGCGAGGCGTACTGACCGGCGAAGAGATCTGTAAGGGGGGACTTCTCGCGCTTGGTGTAGCGGCTCCATTCGACCTGGGAGGCGAAGGCCCGACCCATTGATTCGCGACGCTGTTCTTCTTCTGTGGAGAGGATGTGGGCGGGTGGATTGCTCCAATTTCCGTTAAGGTCCTCATGGAGAATGTCGATAAGGAAACCGAAAAGTTCTCCAGCATCCTGCTGCTCATCGTTGGCCCACTCCATCTTTATTCGGCCAATGAATTTCTATATGGTGTCAGCTTTCCGTCATGTTGCATGTGTAGATAAATTTTACCTTCAATGTTGTAGGCCGGCACGCTTTGACGTCGCCAGCCCACATGGCTTGAATCAGATTTGCATACAAATGACTCAGAACCCCATGTGAAGATTTCCAGTTGTTCCTTTGCACGTACTGATCCCACAGGTTGGCCCGGAAGAGGCGAGTAAGCGGTAGCGTGGCATTCATGCACTGGATCGTAGCATTCAAATAGCAAGAATTTCCGAAATTGATGAGCCCGGTGCGAGACAGGCGCTGGTTCCTAGCTTGTTCTTCAGGTGGTATATACTCCTGCAATTGAGAGCGGTTGACTTGGGGAGCTGCATTTCGTCGCTCATGCGCTCCGCTGTAGCTGAGACGAGGTGCTGCTGGGGCCGGCCGCGATGGTATACTTGGCATTGACGTTTGATAGCTCACTGGTGGCGGGGGAGGAGTCCGGCGTGCGGGTGGCGATACCATAGATTGACGTTCGAGTTCCGAAGCTTCGGGATACCTCCTCATAAAGTCATCTGTCGTACGGTAGATGGGGACAGATTCCTCTTCATCGCCTTCTTCGATTTCCTCAGGAACAGTGGGCTTGATCGCAGCGCTCTCTGATCTCGCCCTCTCCATCCATGAGCGCTCTTCTTCGGGCGCCAGGGGGTTGTATTCACGCCGCTTCTTTTGTATGTACAGTCTCGAAGACGAACTCGCACCTGGTACACGACCAACCGGTCGGGCTGCCTTTTGAGTCTTCATTTCTGCAGTATTTGAAGATCGCAAAGCGGACGCACCCAGGAGACTAGTCCAAGCATCGAGACCACCCTGGAGAAGAACAGGCGGGGTCCGGAGAGGTTTCGAGTCGTTGAATTCTTCAAGAGTATTATAGAGGATCTTGAATATCCGTTCCTTTTCAGCCAAAGTAGTCTTCCGCAGGAATGAGGTGTCTGGGTGTGACTGGTCATAGTAGACCACAATGTCGAACTTGTCTCGGTCGTTGAAGAAGCGCTGCTCGTCATCCGGCGAAAGTATCAAAGAATCCATCAACTGTTCCGCGGACATCCCTGGTCGGAGTGCAGTAGGTTCAATACACAAGACAGAGCGCGCGTATATGTGTCCTTCGTCGAATTCTTCCCTTGGACGAATGTCGATGAGGAGGGTATTGTACATGGACATATAGTCGAAGAGTTGCTCTGCTGTGATTGCAGTCTCCACTGGTCCGTTCACAGATCTACGCCTGATTGCTCGCCGAGATTGGTCACCGCCGTGGGGAAAATAAGAGTCACTCCGGGCATCATTCCCAGGAGCGTGTGAAGATGCGTTGGATGCGGCAATCGAGTTGCTCCGTCCGCCCGTTCCAACGATACTCCGGGCAGAGCTCCGCGGAGGGTTAATATTATCCGGGGTCTGCATATTCCTTGCAGGACTGTATGCTGCAGTGGGCGCTGTGGGCATTGAATTCACGTCGAATCTAGTGTTCAGAGGCAGTTTTGGAGGACGAGGGGGCATCGCCAATCCGTTCGGCATGTCCCGTGGGCCAGTCAGTCGAGATGTCGGCGCTGGACTCGGGGCTGAAGAATACGTCGATGGAGAAGGCATGTGAACAGGAGAATCTTCAATGAAAAAGGTTCCGGAATGACGAGAGTTCGGGACCCCATTGACCACAGGTTCCGTGGAAACCGATGGTCGCAGCCGCGCAAATCTCTCACTCAAAGGATCTGTTGAGATGCTTCCATTCGCATGGTAGCCATTCGCTTGCGCAGCGCGCCCATGCAGCGCTTCTGGCTTTGGGCGTACCGGCGGTTTCTGGCGCGGCGAACTTGGGAAATCCGCAGGAGATGATCGTCCAGAGGCTACACCATTGGGCCCCACGGCTCCCCTTGAAACTGCCGACATGATGGTGCTATTTCGGCTGGTAGTAGAGCCTACAGACGGCGGTGGCGCTTGCTCAAAGTGCAATTCGGCACCGAGTCTGCCGTCAGAGGTCGTCGGACGGTGGTTGGGGCTGCCCACAGTGAAGGATGGCGGTTCGGGAGAGGCAGCAGTCCGAAGATTTTCGTCTTTGATGGTCCTCTTGACATCGTCCCACCGCTGTCGGTCCTCTTGCGAGTACAGATCCTGCTCTGAATTAGTCGCCCAGGGTCTTCGCTGCGGGGGTGCTACGTTGTCAACATACAATTTGAAGCCTCCTATGTACCTGATGTATGCTCCCACGGGTTTCGTGGATAGTTGTTGCATCCTTGTGGGCGGGCAATTTCGTGACAAGGATCTCAAGAGCTACAATATGCTCCACGAAGGCCCGGTCAGGCCGCTTCCAATCCAGAAGTGAACGTGACAGTTTGTCGCATTCATCGGCGTGGCGTAGGAGGGACTGGAGCGGTAGGTTCGGGTCAATTCGGTCGACGCGTAGCTGAGCCTCTGCTTGGAGATCGCTCAAGTGTTTCATTTGTCGGCCTGGCGTGTGGCTCCCACTACTCCGCCCTTCTTCACTTCGGCCTCCAGAACCAGAGCTGCTCCGGTAGTCGGATCCGTTCATGTCGGAGTAGGGCGAGAATCGAGAGTGTGGAAGTGGTGGCGGACCCGGCGGCGGTAGTGGAGTCGCAGCGCTCATAGTAGCCGAGCAGAGTGTGCAGACACAAACCACATTATCGTGAGGAGCGGTAGAGGGGTCGCGTTGTGTTTACGAGGCGAGAGGCGGTTTGTTTACGGTGGTTGTGGCGGCGAAGGGGCCTGGGGGACAGCTTTGCGTCGGTCGGATCGAGAAATAAGATGAAGTGCTCAGAGTGCTCCGCGGTAGTGGGAGCTGCGGGGGGATTGGGAGTGGGATCGGACTGGTGCAGGAGGACACGAGGAAGACTGCGAAGTAGTCGGAAAGGAGTGGAAGCCAGCAGGCGGAGGGTTGTCGTTCGCAGGCGTCTGATTGTTGTGGTGTTTGCGCAGTTGCGGCGTGTCCAGTGACCGAGTGCTGGTCGACTTGACGTCGGCGACATGTCTTGGCACGACGATTTGATAGAGCCGCAGCCGCTGACGAGCTCCCGCTCCAGCTTGCGCCTCCAGCCCATAGCCCATGCGCCTCACCAGCGCCAACGCCGCAACAATTGTTCGCCGCCCAACAGACCCAGACCACCAGAGCAGTTTGGCCCGGCGCCTGTAACAGCTTCACCTCTACCTACGACGAAGATTCCATCCGCAATCTATCCTGCCTTGACCCACGACTCAACACCACCCCGCTGTCCCCCCTCGTTGTACCCCGACCGGATAGCTCTCCAGACTCGCAAAGCTCCCACCGTCAACATGGCCGGCTGGTTTGCCTCTGGCAACACTGCCCTCGACGAGCAGATAGAGCAGGCGACCTCGTCAAGCTTGTACGATGGATGGCCACGCCCCACATACAGTGCTGATACAGGCTACAGGGAGGACATTGTTCGCAACCTGGAGATCTCGGACACGATACGCTCCAAGACAGTGCAGCCTAAAGAGGCTATGCGCTCGTTGAAGCGGCGCATCAGCAACAAGAACCCTAACATCCAGATCGCGACGTTGAACGTACGTGTTTATTTGCCCTCCAAACATCCCTTGGCCAGCGCTAACCGTTGTACAGCTCACCGACACCTGCGTGAAGAATGGCGGCGCCCATTTCATGACCGAGATCGCCTCGAGAGAGTTCATGGACAACTTGGTATCGCTACTACAAGCTTCAGGTCCGGCGGCAGCAAACGACGACGTCAAGAACAAGATCCTCGAACTCATACAATCCTGGGCCATCGCTGCCGAAGGACGCACCAACCTCATCTACATCAGCGAGGTCTACAAGACGCTACAGCGGGAAGGATACAAGTTCCCTCCAAGAGTGGAGATAGCCAGCAGCATGTTTGACAGCAGTGCAGTACGTTCAAACCCTCTCGCCGCAGAGAACATGGCTAACCATTTCTCTTTGCTTTCTCTGCAGCCACCAGAGTGGGCCGACTCCGACGTCTGCATGCGATGCCGGACAGCTTTCACATTCACGAATCGCAAGCATCACTGCCGAAACTGCGGAAACGTCTTTTGCGGATCTTGTTCGAGCAAGACGCTGCCGCTGCCACATCTCGGAATACTCGAGGCGGTGCGAGTGGATGATGGCTGCTACGCGAAGTTGATGGACAAATCTCGTTCTACCCCAGTCCCACGTGGATTCGACGCCGCGCAACCCCCCAAAACTCTCTACCAAGGCTCCATGCAACCACGAGATGCAAGGGTCGATGAAGGTTTCGACGCGGATTTGAAGCGTGCTCTGGAGATGAGCTTGGAGGAGAGCAAGGGGCGTACTGGGTCTGGATTTGTTTCGCAAGCAGAGTTGCGGAACCAGGCCCCAGCAACGGCAACCAACGGCACACCCAAACCAAGCACAGAACAACCGCAATCACAACCTGCCGCAGAAGACGACGATGACCCTGAGCTAAAGGCGGCTATTGCAGCGTCGTTGCGAGACATGGAGGAACAGAAGAAGAAGCATGCGACTCAGCTGAAGCAGCAATCATCCACATCCAACGGAGTGGCGCCTTCGACATTTACTGCAAAACCAGACTACGAACTTACACCTGCCGAGGCGGAAAACATCAATCTATTTTCCACGTTAGTAGAACGATTGCAGCACCAGCCACCAGGAACCATCTTGCGGGAGCCCCAGATCCAAGAGCTGTACGAGAGCATCGGCAAGCTCCGACCCAAGTTGGCAAGGACATACGGCGAGACAATGAGCAAGCATGATACCCTTCTTGATCTGCACGCGAAGTTGTCGACGGTTGTACGATACTACGATCGTATGCTGGAAGAGCGCCTCTCCAATACATACAGCCAACACCAGACCGGATATGGCTACCCCAACCGCCAGCCTGCATCCAATCTATATCCAACCATTGCGTCTGATGGCCCATCTGGCGTGGAGAACTACTATTCCGGGAACGCACCGCCTTCAGACCCCTACGCCCGCCCTCAATCAACATACGGAGGCTACCAGCCGCAACAGCAGCAAGCTCCCGAATCATACATGTCCAAGCAACATCAACCACAATACCCACAACCCCAAGGCTATGCAAACCAACCGCCATACCCATCTGCAACGATGCCACAGCCGCCACAGCGGGCATCAAGCGTATCCTACCAGCCGGCTCCGGCTCCAAGCTCCCCACCAATGCAACGCCGAACATCCTCCCAACAATACCCTCCCCAGCAACAATTCACTCCCTCGCAACCTCCCCTCTCCACTGTTCCCGACGACGCCGCGTCTTCCTACTACACATCCGACCCGCAATCCCAAACTCAGCAACCGGCGCATCATCAACCGTCTTCTCCCCCACAAGCACAGCAGCAGCAGCCTCATTCGCAGCAATACCAGCAACCACAAGCGCCTCCCCAACAACATCATCAACAACCCCCTCAGCAATATTGGCAACAGCAACAGCAGCAGCCATCGCAAGCGCCCCCACAGCAACAGCAATCTAATCAGCAACTGCCTCAACAGCAGCAGTGGCAACAGCAGACACCGTATGCGAGCGGCGGATACGGTCCCGAGTCTTTCCCCGCGGCGCCACACCATCAGCTTCCGCAACCCAAGATCGAGGAGGCGTTGATTGAGCTGTAGAGAGAGGATCGTTACTTGGGAGCGAGACTCTCGTGAAAGGATAGAGGCGGGGTTTGTTTCGCATGCATTTTTCGGAGCTTGTCGCCCACGACCATCACTGAGTCGACTTTTTTTCCGTGGCGTCTCCTTTCATCAGGTGTTATGGTGGGTCTAAACCCATCAGGTGGATGGGTCAAGGAGGAATTTGTATAGTATCACTACGTCGAGACGGGATGTCAATTTGCTATGGAATGGAATGGGGCGGTATGGGACGGCATTGACTTATGGTTCGCTTCTTGCTTTCTTATACCAGCCAGTTAGTCAGCCGCCAGACCCCAGGCTTTCGGACCTTCGCTGGGTTGTGGAAATTGTGAGTGTACCTAGGTAGGATGGAGATAATAGCAGTAGCGACAGTGCACGCGAATCAAATGGTGTCATAAAGAGCAACATCGGTATAGCAGAAACTTCGGGTGTATGGGTTGAAAGTTGAAGACGTTCATGATTGTATGACATGCCCACGCATGCACGCTTGATCAATATTGAATCTATATGCGCCCGCCTGCATACCATATACCTCTTCGCAAAACCCAAACACAAACAACGCCGGATATGTCCCGTCGTTCTAGCTGTCGGCCGCCTCAGCGTCGTCGGCTTTCTTTAGGTCGTGCTCTTTGAGGAGGGCATCGATCTCCTCGGCGCCCCAGAGGTGGTGGTAGATCTTTCCTGCTTTGGTGCGGCCTACGGTTGCGAATTCGACTGTGGGGGAGGGGAGAGTTAGCTTGACGAAACAGAGTGGAGAAAGGAAAGGCAAGGATTCAGATGTGAGGAGAAAAGGGGGGGACGTACTCTTCTCACTACTCAACTTGGTCGAATCCATCGTCTTACTCAACACCTTCACCGCCAGCCCACACGCCTCCTTCAAATCGCACTCCTCCTTATAATCCTGCTTCAACAGACTCTGCGCACTCGCATTGTTGGCGCCGACGCTCGTCGCCTTCCAGCCACCATAGTTGCCCGACGGGTTGCTCTGGTAGAGCTGGAAGTTGCGCTCGGCGTCCCAGCCGGCGTAGATGAAGGAGACGCCGAAGGGGCGCAGTCCACCGTGCTGTGTGTAGCCTTGCTTGGTGTCGCAGAGTCGGCGGACTAGTTGCTCGCAGGGGATGTCGCGCGCGTAGGTGAGCAGGTAACCTTGGGCGGCTTGGCGGGCGTAGTTGATTAGGATGTTGGCGTCGGCGGTCATGCCGGCGACGGCGCAAATCATGTTGCTGTGGGGAGGGAATGTCAGTATGGTTTACGGGGGAATGTTGCCAAAGAGGTCGTAGGGAAGCGTACTCGTTGAGGATGTACAGCTTTTCGGCGGATGTATCTTGCTCTAGGAGTTTGCTTGTGACTTTCCGTTCGGCGGCGAGGACGATTCCATCTTGTGCTAAGATTCCCAATGCAGTTCCAGCATGCGAGATAGCTTCGAGCGCATATTCGACTTGGTAGAGACGGCCTTCGGGGGAGAAGATGGTCGTCTGCGTACAGTTAGTTTGTGATCATAGTGAGGCTTGCGGCAGATGGACGAACTCGGGAATCATATCTTCGAGACATGGTGGAGCTTGAGAGTGGTAGTCTGAGGAGGAGAAGGGGACTAGATTGGGAAGATGGGAGAGGGAGATGGGGAGTGGTGAGGTGTGCAGGAGGATGCTGGTGGAAGAGCTCCAGGCAAGCTCAGACGCGTAGGTGCAAGTACCGCGCGCTTAGCCTTGGCGCTAAGAAAGTCAAGCTCGACGTCAACTTCTTCGCGACCTCACTTCCGCAAATCACCACGCAAGTGTACATTCTTTCAAGATGCTGAAATCTACACATAAACCGAGGCAGCCCCCACCGCCTCCCCCGCCTCTTCCACAGGGTTGGACAGAGCATACAGCTCTCACAGGTGCGGCGAAAGCTTCGACAAGCTTTCTTTCGAGACTAATTGTGCGCCCTCAGGTCATTCGTACTTCTACCACGCTCAGTCCGGACAGTCCACGTACACGCGCCCGATAGAACAGCCCCAGCCTCCTCCACCAATCTTTCCGTCGCCCAGCAGCTCTTGGGTAAACCCCTCGTATAATAATTCCTCCAACGGATTCGCCCCGCAAAACGCATATGACAACAATTTGCGCGGAAGAGGTGGCTTTCACAGAGGACGCGGCCGGGGAGACCATCATGGTCACGGGAAGCCACGTCAAGATGACAAGCCAAAACATAGATACAAGATTCCAGGATGCGCTCCGTGGATCTTGGTCAAGACGAAGCTCGGAAGACGATTTGTGCACAATTCAGAAACCAATGAAAGTTTCTGGAAGTTCCCGGAACATGTCATGAAAGGAGTTGTTGAACTTGACCGCATCGAGCGCGAAAAGAAGGCACGGCGCGAACGAGGCGAACCAAGCGACGACGAGGCCGGAGAAGACGAGCAGGCAATCGCAGCGGAAATGCTTGCGGCGGCTAGTCGAGTCGAGGGAGATGCACAGGGTGCAAGCTATGCACCTCCACAACGAGACGCAGGCGAATCAAGCGATGAGTATGAGGAGGTCGAGGTTACTGATGATGAAGAGGAGGACGAAGAAGGCGGTCCATCGAAACGCCCACGAACCGAATCACAGGGGCCGGAGGATCCAGACCAGCCAGTGGAATTCGGTGAAGATGATATCGCACATCAGCTTGCCGCCATGGGCGCCGAATACGACCTGGACCCCGAGGACTACGATGGCGGTGGTGAATGGGATCAGGGAGAAGGAGGTCTCGAACTTACAGAAGAAGACGCAACAGCCCTCTTCCGCGATCTGCTCGACGACTTCCGCATCAATCCATTCACCCCATTTGACAGCGTCATCGAGAACGGCGCTATCATAGACGACGACCGCTACGTCGCTCTTCCCAATATGAATGCCCGTCGCAGAGTATACGACATCTGGTCCGGCGATAAAATCCACGAGCTCAAAAAGCGCCGCGAAGCAGAAGAGAAGCGCGATCCGCGCCTCCCTTACATCGCCTTCCTCGACCAGAAAGCGCGCTCCGCAAAGCTCTATTGGCCGGAATTCAAGCGTGCGCATAGAAAGGAAGAAATCATGCGTACAACGAAGTTTTCAGATAAGGACAGGGAGAAGCTCTACCGCGAGCACATGAAGCGGCTCGTCCTTAGCCAAGCGACGCTCAAATCCGACCTCGCAGCTCTCATGAAATCCCTGCCCCTCAAGTCCTTCAACTGCTCAACGACCCTCGCTACACTCCCCATCCCACTCATCGTAGATCTGCGCTTCATTTCTCTTGCGCCGTCAATCCGTGATCCTTTGGTTGAAGCGTTTATTTCCACACTTCCGCCCGCGCCTACGGAAAGCGACAATGAAGAGGAGGAAGAAGACGAGGAAGTAATGACGAGGAAGGCCGAGAGGGACAGGAGGGAGCAAGCCCTGAGGGAGAGAGAAAATAAGGTTGAGGAGGAAAGGAGGCGACAAAGGAGGGAGTTGGGGGCTGGGAAGGCTATGTTGAGGGAGGAGGAGAGGGAGATTCAGGAGGCAATGAGGAGGGGATTGAGAGGGGATGTAGAGATGGGTAGGGCGTAAGCGTGAAATGAGAGTGATGTAAGGGAACAAGTAAGATGAATAGTGACAATCATAATAACAATGAGATATCCGTTGAGCTCGCGTGATGCAGCTATAGTCCACAATGCAATATCTCGACATCTGATCCGGTCTTACAAGACCGACTTCCCTCCTTTTTGTATCTATAATTATATCTTCCCATAGATTCCGCAATATGTGCATCCGCCTCAAAACCGGAGAAAAGTTCGCCCACTTGGATAAGGCGCCGGAGTGCTCCTCATCCCCTTCCACGGTTCAGCCTCTACACGCCCTCAACTCTTTCTTCCAGCCGTCCATCCCCATCTCCATCCTTCCTCTGCCCAGAAAGCCAAACCTACGCCCCATTTCGTACCATCCACGCCCCCATCCCCACACACAAGAACCCCATGCTCCAATGCCCATACGCCTTCTTCTCCGCCTCCTCCCGCTCCTCCTTACTCCCAGCCCCCACATGCTGGCGTAACACATACCCATCTATCCCCGCAGCCACGCTCCCCGCAATCAACAGCACGCCCACCGCGCGATCGAGCCCGAGAGCCGCGCAGCCGAGGATTGCCAAAGAGGAGGAGAGGGCGCGGCCGCCGGAGATGGGGATGAAGGGGTTGGGTGTCGAGGAGGAAGAAGAAGGAGAATGGGAGAAACCGAAGAGTTGAAGATAAGTTGGTAGGGAGATGAGAGCCTGCGTGTTTACGTTGAGGCCGAGGAGGGCGAGGAGGGCGCTTGTTGCTCGGGCGGCGAGGAGGAGGGCTGTAGACATCTTTTATGATTAGTTTTGGGGGGAGATGGGAATATTGGTGTTGGGTTGACACGTGGGAGAAATGATGGATAAGAAGAAGCAGAAGAGGATAGGGTTCAGGCTAGATTTCTCAATAGGTAGGGAGGTAGTGGGTAGATATGAAGAGAGGCAAAAGGAGGGGAATTGATAGATCGATTTGGGTACTATTTCCCGTGACACTAGCGGTCGAAGAGTAAAGGTCAACCTTACCCACGAACGGTCCGCGATCGATGACGTAATAGGAGAACTTTCTCCCACCACAGCTCCCACTGTGACAGTCCCAATGGTACCTAGGTGGGCGTAAAAGTTCTCTAGACATTATGTTCTTCTAGAGGAAACTCCACCAGTCAGTGAAATCCTAATGCCCTAAGAGCCTCCGGGAGTTGAGTCTCCCCTCTTGTCATGTTTCGAGACATGATCTGGCGGTTAGTTTAAAGTTAGGACGTAGGGTTGAACCAGACTGGGTCAAATCGAAAACATGTCACCATTGCCTTCAACAGCGAGTTTGATGAATATGTCAGACTTTGTTTACCTATGTACCTCCGTACAGATCTCTCAGCATCGGCGAGCTTCGACGTCTTTCTAGCTTTCGATATATCGTGCCACCCCTTCTCTTATCAACATCGTAGCTCGTGTACTGTACAGCAAACCAGACGGTCAAACACCCAAAAGCCGAGAGATAAGAAAATGAAAATACTCCCAAGTGTGCCCATGCCGTATCTGCCGAGAAACGCCGCGTTCCAGCTCCTGCGAAAATGCAAGAAATCGTGTTCTAACCAAATGTTCGCAGATGGCTTTTCCAGATGCCCCTTCGCTCCAGATATGACAAGAAACAGCGCGAAGTGAAGGATCGAAACCAATCATCTCTTATGCTGCAAGCACAGCAGCTGCAATCGCCGCCATGCCCACCACCGCCATCTTCGAGAACGTCTCACCAGCCGCCGCGCCACTCGTAACATCAACTGCTTGATCCTCCAAGATCAAGCTTGGATTATACGGAGGATTCGGTAGCTCGCTCGCAATCGTCCCATTCCAGCAGTAGCGCTCAAAGCACATGTTGCATACGTCCGGAACTTGAGTCCCCGTCCTCTCCAGACTACGGCTCAAGATCGCACACCCAACACAAGTCGGCCACATGCTGTCGACCGTGCCATTGCCCATAGTCGCGACGTCGTAGCCATTCATGATCGCGGCGTTGCGCTCGCTGATATTGTAGACAGGGTCGAAGGTGCTGAAGTTCGTGTTATAGACGTAGGGCGCGTTGGGAAGGTAGACGACGAGGGGATGGTCGCCAGTTTGGTTGGAGGAGTCGCAACCGAAGAATGTCGGGCGATGGTTCAGGCCGAGGTTGATGAAGGTGTTTTGGTCGGGGACGGCAGGGAAGGCAGTGCCATTTTCAATGGTGGGGTTGAGGCTGCGCTGGTAGGTTGCTACGAGGGAGGTTCCGTTGGGCCAGCCGGTGGTGGTGCCGTCGGGGAGGACGGTGTCGGCAGAGCTGTCAATGGCGAAGATGACGTCCACGTGGCGCTCTGGTTGGATGACGGGGTACAAGGGGATGTTTTGGAGGTCTTCACCACCATCTACGAGAGTGAGCCGCTTGGAGGCTGCATTGGGATTCGAGTCGTTGTTGTAGTGGTAGAAAGGGTTCGGGGACCAGTCGGCGATGTCGTTGCTGTCTTCACCGATGTTGCTTAGGACAGCAGTCAGAGCGTCTCTGAGAACACCGGAATCACTCGAACTGGTATTGAGCATGAGAAGAGCCTGGTTGAACAGGGAGGAGGAAGTTCCCATGACATATCCTGCGTTATCGAAGCCGGAGATACAGTCTTGGTTAGCGGGGAGAGCGCCCCCGCTGAAGTTGGAGCCAACATAGCGCATCGGCGCAAAGCCAAAGACTGTGGGATCCCAAGAGCCGATCTCCCAGGGGTTCATCTCGTAGACAGTGGAGTTGCTCGAGATGAGCTGCTCGCCTGGTGCACGACCATCCGCGACAAGAATTGGCATGGGAGCGTTGGCTTGAGAGAAGGCTGGATCAGTCTGGATAGACGACCAAGTGTACGCTGTATTGTGTTAGTTGTAAGCACGAACAATGATATGTTACTAGTCATACCTGGACCTCCCTCGGTGGCATTGACCAGCTGGAACGCAAGCGCTCTGCCCCAGTAGTCGGTGATGGACACATTGAAGCCCGCATCTTCTTTGCCTTCCACGGTTTGATAGATGTTCGTGAAATAACCGGCCGAATCAAGCAATTGGATGCCAGTTCGTTCCGGGCCTGCGATTGTTAGTAAGAAGCTCGACGGTCTGATCTCTCAGTGCATACCTTGATAGATTGGATTCTGGAATTGCCAGAGGTTGTACGAGTCATCTGGACTCGCGTCGATGATGCTCTGGACGCTCGTAAAGTTGTTCACGTAGAGACTTCCGACAAGCCATCCTCCTCCAGACAATCCAGCCAGGTAGGTGGCTGACTGCAGCAATCCACCAATCTGACCGGGACCATTGGAGCCCGAGGTACGGCTGTCGAAAGCCGCCACAGCACCAGCACCGTTCATCAACGCACGGTATCCACCTCCAGATGCGGCAATTGCGATGTTGGGGAGCGCCGAAGCGTTATTTGACACCCTGTCCATATATGAATTCACATCGAAACCGGTAATGTTCAATCGTCCTAGCAGATCGCGCATCGCAGGCACAGTGTTGTTTCTCCTTTGTGAAAGCCATGATCGCTCTTCTGGGGAGAGTTGTGCCGCACTTCGAATGCTTGGGCGCGTGCTTGGGCAATTGACACCTTCGGGAGTGTAGCCATCGGGGGCTTGTGGTGTCGCGCGTTCAGCGAGGGCTTTGGCGACCGTCTCGAGGGCTTGCTCTCGGGTTATAAGTGGATTTGCTTCAGTGGTGTCAGTATAGCTTCTCGCGGTTGTTCAATTTTTCAGAAGCTTACCCAATGCACCCGCGATCAAACTGGCAGCAAATACCAGGTTGGAGGTGAGGCACGCGACCTTCATTTCTGCGGCTGGTGAAGAGAAAGAACAAGACTGAAAGGAAACACCAGGCGACGTGATGGGGAAGCACAATGAGGGAGTAAAGAAAGCTGGGAGGTCTGGTGATATATATCTGACTGGCGCAGAGTTTACACGAGGCTGAGTCGAAACAGCGGAGGAAACAGCGTGACGTGATGGGTTGATGTCGGGCTCGGTACCCCGGAACAAGGGTGTTCCTCAGAGGCTGGCTTGCACAGGGGATGCACAAGCTGCAGTCAGAAGCTGGAGCTGTGGAGCAGCAATGCCGCTGAGCCCGAGCCGGTTCCTGGGCGATCTTGGTGCTCAGCCAGGCTTAGCCACCCGAAATAGTTCCGTCCAACTGCATCGAGTAATTCTGCGGACGAGTCTGATGCGGCTTATCACGCGAATCTTGGGCAGTTCCAACTCCATTTTCTGTTTTGAGTTGATGGGCCTGTTTGTCTTTTCTTGTCTTTTCTCTTTTTCTTCCTGGCAACCTAAAGATTCCCCGATCCTGTCTGCATAATGCTTCGCAAGTTCGCAACACATATTGAGCCGCACTAGGTGGAGATGCAGCTACGAAATAAGCGGTAAGCGTCACGCAGCGGATCGCAGCGGATGTGGCGTAGTGACGCAGCATGTTACTCGCAGGGCTGGCGCTGGTCAGCATTCGGGAAAACGGGAGAGCGTCTCTATTTCAACTAGATCAGTTTCGTAGCAAAGCTCCGCGTAGACCAAGAAACAGTGGAGAGAAGTTTTCCGCGTATCCATAGCGCGAACTCAACCATGCTATGGAACTGATGTAAAAGGCCTGTCTCGCTTTTCGTTTCAAACAGACGACGTCATGTTTCTTTGGTCGCTTTTTTGCTGACATATGAAAGATGAAACGGCTCGCAATCCTGACTCGTTTTGCATACAGCCTCCAGCAGTCCAGCTGTAGCCCGGCAGGGGGAAAGCAAATGGCTTACGTGTTGCGACTTGCGTGGGCCCTATAGAGGCATCAGTCGAGTCTTGGGCCTCTTGGTCCGTTCTACCTGCGTACCTTGATCCGCTCCACATCTGGACCGGAACAGTTCCTACAGCTGTCTACTCAGCTCCTCAAGGGTCTCGACTTGAGACTGAATAGGGCGAGTAGAGGCCCAGGGGGAATCAATCTTCGAACCGAGAACGAAGGAACACTTGGGCTTGAGAAGAGCCTCTCAAGAGTCAAAAGAATCAACATGTCACGTGGGACCAAGCAGGTAGGTGATGATTTTCGGGAGTGAGATCGATTGACCATGAGATGGATGGATGCAACCGTGGAAGAGCTTGGATTGAACCCTCGAGGTTGGAAGGATTGGAAGTTTGAGAGGCCCACCAAAAGGGGAAGTCGCTCGATATGCACACGCACGTGATCCTCAGTCATGTCAATTCCACTTCCACCCTTACTCGGATCCCACAGGCAGACAGGACCTCGTTTGAACTTCATCGAGATACAGTTACATCCTGGCACCATTGACCAGCGGGTCATTCAATGTCCAAATTCTTCAACCTGCATCCAATGCCACTATCCAATAGGACATGCCAAACCAATCCAGCCCGTCCGAAGCGGTGCTATCCCTTTTCCCCTCGGCAACTCCAAACGCAGTGGACAAGCAAACGCAAAGACTAGACAAACAGAGCGGCAGCAGCCGCCGCTAGACCCATCATCGGTGCCATATTCGTCTTGCTGGCGGCGGCTGTATACCTCACAGCACCTCCGGTTATGGTAGCTGTTCCGGAATTGCCATTGTTGTTCGAGTTGGACGTCTGTCGGGACAAGAACCGACAGCGTTCCTCCAGATCAATGATCCGTTCTGTAACCACATTCGTCCTGTCGAACTCGCCGCCAAATACACCTACGGGGATGTTCCTATCATCATTCCCGACTCGGTTCCAGCCTGGCCCATCATTCGGGCTCCTGGCGAACCTCGCCCAGGCATTCTGCATGTTGGAGCTCAACTGCCTCTGGAGGTCGGTTGGCGGGAACTGACTGGGCGTGGATCCGTACGTCCCAAACACCATCGGAATCTCGCTCGAATGGTACACTTTGGAGCCCGGGAAGATGTCTTGGTTGGGGAACGAGGCGTTGTACATGTATCGCCAGGTACGGACACCAGTCCTCGCGCTGTCCCTCGCCGCCTGCTCCGCCGGGCACCCAAACGCATAGTCGGTGGCTATTTGACTTGCCGCTTCAAAGTCACTTCCGAACTCTCTGCCAGGGCCAACCGGATACAGATTGCGGAGCTGGTTTTGGAAATTTCCGTTCCCGGGGAACATGTTTTGCAAGACCTGCTGCAAGTCGATGCTTGGGATGCCTCCTGTTTGGGCCGCCAGGAAGATGGTGGCCTCGTTGGCGTTGCTGCCGATCATAATGGGCACTTTGTTCAGTCGTCCATCTCGGCGAAGTCGTTCTGCACCGGCTGGCAAAGTATTTCCATCGTAAACAGGCGTGAAAGACAGACCGCGATCTTGAACAATCTGCTTGATCAGTTCCGCTGGCGCATTTCGGATGCATTGGAAGCTGTTGCCACCGCCGCCATTATTAAAGTTGCCATTGTTACCACAATTGAGAGCGTTTGCAAGCTCCTGCCAGCCGGAATTTCCGTTGTTGAATCTGCCGTTGTTGTTTCCGTTCATCATCATCATGGCATCTGTAATGCCAGCAGTGCCGCTTTGGAGAATTGCTGCTCGAAACCCTTGTTGTCTGGTCAAAAGTAAAAGGTCCACACTGGCTGCTCCGGCCGATTCCCCGAAAATGGTCACCTGGGATGGATCACCTCCAAACCTCTGAATGTTGCGTTGGACCCATTGCAACGCCGCGCGCTAGGAATTGTCAGTTCCAGCTTAAAGCATACCCACGGAGTATCCTACCTGATCGAGGAAACCAAGATTCCGCTCATTCTGTGGCAAGCCAGATTCGTTTCCAGGGAAGCCAAACACATTCGTCCTGTAATTCGGAGCAACAACTACAATATCCTGGTTTGCCGCGAAACTGGACCCATCATATATGGGTAATCCTCCGCCTCCAAAGACAAAACCGCCGCCAAAACTGGCGATATCAGCAAGACGACCATATCAGGAGGACCTGGAAAGATGACTTACAACCAGACCATGACAGCTTTGTTGTTCCCCCCATTCGCAGGAGTGTACACATTCAGTTGTAAGCAATCTTCCGCCTCTCTAGGTGGCGGATTATTGAAGACCCGCTCATTAAACGCTCTCTCCGGCGGCGATCCTACGCGGAGTCGTTAGCCAAAAATCCTCAGTCTCTTAGTTTCAATTCCCCAAAGCTCCCCACCTACCCGAGAAAACCTGAAAGCAAGCAGGCATCTGATCAACCGCCCGCCTTATCCCCTGATTATTGAACGGTGGCCTCGGCGGCTCGAACCTCTGCACCGGCGCCGCGAACGGAATCCCAAGATATTGATTGACCAGCCCGCCGCCATTAGGCGCCACCGTCGTTCGACCTTCGAATATTCCTTGGTCCAGCTGGACTGTGGGATTCTGGGCCACCGCCAATCCAGCGGCGGAGAGCGCCAGACCGAGGATACGAGAATGCATTGCGAGCTAGTTCCTAGATGATTTGACCGAGGATGCGAATGCCCTGAATGAGAACCGAGGGGAGCACGGGATGATCTGATCTTTACCAGCAGATCGATGACAGGCGCATTACATGGTAGTGACAACGACAAGGGAGAGATCAAAACCAGGCCAGGTAAGCAGGCCGGGGGCATATATCTATGCAGTACTGGTATTTGGTACTCTCCTCGATGCGTTATCTCTGAAACCCTTTCTCTTCATGCGCGTGCCGACTTTCGCGGAAGTATGTCTCCTGTCAACTCTCTCTTCCCAGCTTCTCCATCAAATCAAGTGTTTTGGTCGATTCCTTTTCGCATGGTCAATTGGTTCGCTTTCCCAACCCTAGTCCCCAGAACCGGCAAGTAGAACTCTTCTGCGACAGCTACCAAACTTCGCTCGAAGTCACGAGATCTCCTCTTTCTCGCATTGTCCTATCAAACAAGCTCTTTCAACATTCAAGACCCGGAGTCTGTTGATCCGTCCGCGCTATAGCCGTTCCAAACCATCTATAGTTCTTTGCAATACAGGGCTGACCTTCCAGAGAAGCTCCGGGAGAGCTCGAGCATCTGTAGCTCACCTGCCAGTAAGATGCCATAGTTCTCTGTTTTGGCGCAGAGGGCGTTTCAAACGGCATTATGTTACTTGGGACTTGAGACGGACCAAAGTAATCAAGATGGGGTGTGGATGGCATGGCTACTTTTTCAACCTTTTTGCTTAGAGGCGAAGTACGCGAATACAGGAACCGCAGCACCGACTACAATTCTCAGACTTTTTGTCGGACGGTGCTTGGTGACGGAGTCTGTCTGCCTTGACTGGTTACTTGACATGTCGCCATGGCGGTCGTGTCACGTTCTTGGCGGGTTGGAGGACGTGTTTCGAAACAAACGTCCAATGATAGGGGTTTGGAGTTTGTGATCGCCGATTTACCCGTTGACGATAACTGCACGCAGACGGCCGGGAGAGCTACTGCAGAGTATGAGGTACATCTGCAGGTCCGGGCAAACTTCTGTTCGTCGGTGCTTGAGTTGAGTCGAAACATATCTCGTAACTCGAAGGATTTGGAAATTGAGGGTGTGAATAATAATGATGGGTTGCAACTCACAGCTACACGCTTATAGTATTGGTGGCTGTACTTATACTCAGCGCAGAGTCTTGTTTTCAATTGCATAGTAAGAATTACGCATTTTCCTCTTTCCTCCTCTTTTTCATCTTTCATATGAACTCCGGGTTGTCACATTTCCACGCTTTAAAGCAACGCCGTATTATGCCATGTCACTTTATAGAGACAGTGACCGGGCACCGACCACGAAAATGGATATAATTCTACTCAAGTTTTTTTTCATTCCCTCCGCAATCTTAATCCTCTTTGACTGGACATTTTGTACGGCATCACCAAGATTCAAGAAAGCAACGCCAGCTTGCGTCTACATTGGAAAGCAACCCTACCAACACAAGTCGCTAAACGCAAGCTTCTTCTACTCAATATGGCGATCGCCTACTGTGCGTCTCCCCAAGCTCCCGTTTCCTGAAAACCCCAAACGAAGAGTTTTACTAGTCTCTCATGATAATCATTTCAAAAGATCTCGCGAGGACTATCACGGACATCTTCCAGAAAGGAGAGCTCCCTTCTATCCTTAAAGAGTCTACAACGGTAGTCCTCCGGAAACCACACAAGAAGGACTACACCCTCCCAGGCAGCTACCGGCCGATCGGACTTGAGAACACAATCGCAAAGGTGATCGAGAAAATCGTAGCCGACCGGATCATGAGTACCGCAGAGAGGAAGGACCCTATCCCCTGGAACCAGATGGGCGCAAGAAAACACAGGTCTACGCCATCCGCAGTCGAACTTCTTGTGAATACTATCAGAACCGCATGGAAGGCAAAGAAGTCAGTAGTCTCAGTCCTTGGGCTAGATCTTGCTGGGGCTTTCGACAACGTCTCTCATAAGAAGCTCTTACAGACTATCCAAAGGATGGGATACTCTGAGTGGATCGAAAGGATCGTCCTCTCGTTCCTAACCGGAAGAAGAACTAAGCTCGTGTTCTCAGACTTCGAAAGCCAGTGGTTCGAGACCGAGACTGGCATCCCTCAGGGGTCCACGCTATCCCCGGCCCTCTTCCTAATCTTCATCTCCGACCTCCTGCAGAAGTTTCAACACGTCCGAGACGGGGTTCTTGGCTTTGGTTTTGTCGACGATACGACCCTGATCACGTGGGGAGAGACCGCAAGAGAGAACTGCACTAGGCTGACAAAAGCACATGAAAAGTATGGGCGATGGGCCGCGGAATCAGGCGCACAATTCGCCCCAGAAAAGCACCAGATGATCTACTTTACTAAGAAGAGAAACTCCCCAGACCTCCAATCCACTGCCCAGATTCAGGGACACCCGGCGGAGCTGGTCCCCTCATTAAGGGTCCTTGGAGTCTACCTCAATAGAACACTCTCCTGGACAGATCACATCAAGCGAGCACAAATCAACGGGCTGCGATCGTTCGAATTCCTAAGCCGGGTTGTGACGTCCGTATGGGGCCCGGCGGTACGCAAGTCCAGGCTCCTATATACGGCAGTAGCACGTCCAATCATGACATATGGGTCGCAAATCTGGTCCATTGAAGAAGACGGCAAGAAGATTAGTCCTACCAAGGTGAAAGGCCTTGAGGCTATCCAGAATAAGTGTATCAAACGGATCCTCGGGGCGTATAAGAGAACACCAGCGGCAATTATCGAAAGAGAAGCTATGATCCCCTCGATTGACATCTTCCTCGAGCTACAAGCGACTCAATGGGCTTTTGCCACAATTCTCAGCCCAGTCACAAGGGAGATCGAACAGGCTAGTACGGAGGTTTGGGCGGATGCAATAAAGCCCCCAAGAAGAAAGCGAGGCAGGCAAAGAGCTCTGAGAGGAGAGAGGCCCCCGACAACTACAATCGCCCTTCGGGAGGAGCCAAAGCGAATCCAGGAACGGCAGATGAGAAGGCAGGCGGGGACAGGGCCAACAACGAGGAAGAAGGCAAGAATGAGCACGGTTGAGAAAGAGATTGACCCCCATGTCGCGGAGCAATGGAAGAAGAAATGGCAGGCCACAGCTATAAGCTCTCAAGGAGCAACTTGGAGGACCAAGTGGGAACAGACCCCACTAGTTCTACACGAAGGGCTCCCAAAGCACGCCGCAACGGCCCTCTTTCTCCTACGGTCGGAGATCATAGGCCTAAACGGATGGCTAGCAAGAATCAGAGTCCCAGGGATCCTCCCGGGATGTACGTGTGGAGCTAACAGACAAACCTTAGACCATATCGTACAATACTGCCCTGACCTGAGGGAACAGCGGACCTATCTGTTAAAGGAGACTGGGACTACTGATATCCGCAGGGTAGTTAACAACAAGAAGACTGCAGGAATAGCAGCCCGGTGGCTGCTAAAGACGAACGTACTCGCCCAGTTTCGGGTAGCACTAGAAGTCGAAGAGGAAGAGATGGAGGAGTGGGAACCGTTCCAACCCCTCGAGGAGGTGTGCGCTAATAAGACGCTGTCGCAGAACGGCAGCACCGTCACGGATAGAAGAGGCCGAGGAGCCGCAAGGAGCTGAATCGATGGAGGTTGAGAGGAAAGGCGGGGTTTTACTAGGAAAGGGATGAAAATCCCCTGAATAGGTTTTATCTGCGGCATGTAGATGTATTTACAGTATTCATAGACCCGTTGGGATCCAGGTAGCACTATAAATTGATTATATATATACTAATCTTTCATATCTCCGAAAGTAGTAAACGGCGCAAGAAGGATTGTTCCTTATCTCGTTCCCATCACTACAATAGTTCTCCACGGTATATATATGCTCATCCTCAGCCGTTTCTCCTCTCCATTCATCTAATCCAACGTATCAACTCCTATCAAGCGATCTTAACTATATACTATTATGAATTATTCTTGGCCCCCCTTATTCTGAACTAACATACATATATAGTCCTCCTCCTCTCCTCCCAAACAAGCGCTTCCACCGCCGCAAGCCGTTCAATACATCTCCTTTCCCTCCGCCCCACCACATCACCCTTCCTCGAACTCCGCATCGGTTTCTTCGGTATCTGCGTCCGCAACCTCCCAAACTCCTTCTCCTGCTCTACCTCCTCCACCGTACCCTCTCCCGGCCCAGGTGCAGGCTGGAACACCAACCCATCCCTTGCAGCCGCTCTCTTCACTCTTTTAAAATCGCTCCAGCCCAACTTCGAAAAATGGCTTACCCTCCTCGCAGCCATATTATTCTCGCTCTCGCTCCTTGCGTACATCCTCGCCTCCTTCTTACCCAGCCACGCCAACCGTCTAAAATGCGGATCCGAACACATAGGCTGGGTCGCAATATTACTAGGTTTCGGTGGCATCATGGCTGTTAGGGGAGCGATCGGTGCGGCAGAAGATTTGACAAGTGGAGCAGGCGGAATTGTGAGACTGAGAAGAGGGAAAACGGCTATAGGGATGCTGTGGGCGGAGTGGGCTTTAGGTATTGTGTGGTTGGGGTGGGTTTGGTGGAAAAGGATTAGGGTGGGGCAGGGGCAGCAGGAGGGTGGAGGAGAAGGGTGAAGTTGTTGAGATGTTGATGTGTTTAAGAGACTGCTTACTACTAGTGCCCGAGCAGGGCCGGATTTGAACGGGAGTGTTGCAGTGAGGATTTAAGGTGCCCTTCTTATGTTATATTGAATGTTGTTGGATTTAAGGGATGCAAGCACATAAATACAGAAAAATAAATCTCCCAGTATATCCGTGATGCGGATGTTCCGCCAATGAGTAATCGAGGTGTGCGTGCAAGTGTACGACAAGGCTTCGTATTGCGAAGTAGATTTGTATCTCTACAGACACGGATTTTTGACCGGACCGTGCAGAGTTGCTCTTGACCCCAGAGGTTTGAACCGTTAGAATAGAGCTGAACCTTGCCAAAGAGGTCGGAGTAAGGAAGCTGATACTGTTCAATTCAATTACCATTCCTCGTATATCTTCACGATTCAAAAAAAAACAATGCTCGCCATGTCAGCTGCTGATGAAAAGTGGCTCACACGCTTCCGTAAATCAATCATTGAAAGCCCTGAGTAAAAAATATCCTCCCTACTCCGAACTACATCTCTATCCCATCTTCCCGCCCCCGCCCACTTCCATGTCTCTCCCCCTGTCCATATCCGCGCTCGAGATTCCTACCCTTCCACCAAACAACCCCCCTAACCCATGCCATCCAAGCAAGCATCAGTATCCACGCCGCCCACAGCACCGCCATAGCAGTTCCTCCCCTTTGAATCGCAACTCGTGTTCCTGCCCTCTCAACGCTACTCCCACCTCCTCCAACGCCCCCAGCTAAAGCTTCTGCAGCAGAGAGTGTACATTCCACTCCCACGACCCCGGCAAACCCTAGCACAACAGCGAGCCAGCCCACTCTCTCGGAGAAGTAGATGAGAGGGTTCGTTAGGTTGTTGTTGTTGAAACACCGCCCACAGCAGAAGAGAGAGACGAGCTCGAACGGCAGGATCGCGATGAGGTAGGTAAGGGAACAAAGAGTGAAGAGAGAGAAAGACAGCACAAGAATACCCGAAAGCAACTGGCCCTGCAGATCTTTGGCCAGGGTGAAGAGGAAATTGGTCAGCGCATTTGCCATAGTTTGAACTGCCATTAAGGGAACTGTGGAGGATGTCGTGCAGGAGAATAGGCGGATATGGTCGCGGATGCAGATTCCGAAGAGGCCGATTCGTAGCTCTAGGTCTTTGGATCCGGATCCTGCAATCGGGTTGCTGGAGGCCTGAAGGGACAGGAAATACGTATCGCGTGTTCCGGCTGTTGAGGCACTGGTTTGCGAGGCGAGGAGGAGAGCTTGAGGAGGAACGTTAGTGAGTTGGGTCGGGGAAAAGAACAGGAGTTGATTGGAGTTGTGGGCAAGGAAGCGCAGTGGTCAAGGTCAAGTTGATTGGTGGAAGCCGACCACAGGACAGAGACGTACCAGATAGTATGATGACTATCATAGGGATGAGCCAGAAGACAAGCCTGCGGGCTCCCTTGGCTTTTGATTGAATCTAAATTAGCTTATGATATATGCCTTTTCCTGCATTTCTTCGGGCCGGGGAAAGCAGGAAAGAAAGGAAGAGAGACGTACAGAACGCGCTCACCATGTAGGAGCGGTATATGTTTATTATATTCATTGTTAGATGCCGAGAGGGGATTGCTAGATTAGTAGATTTGTATTTCGGCTTCCAATTCCAAGGGCAGTTGCTACAGTTCTTCCTAAGGAAATATGCAGGGAGATTCCATAGGAGGGTGCTGGTTCTTGCAGTAGAGGAAGACGGGAATGCTCGGAAAACCCTTTTTACAGAGATATATATCATGGTAAGCTGCCAGCCGGTGACACTGTCCAACGTATAGTGACGTGAAAAGTGACAAAACGAACCCAGAAAACCAAGTTATAGGGGCCGTCGGAGTGTAAAGTTACGGCTATGAACACAGAGAAATGAGAGAAACAAAACTGAGACATGAAAGTAAACCCAGCTGCAAACGACGATCTGTAACTGTATTTCAAATAGGAACTCTGCATTGCGAAGCGAAGAAAAAATATAGTACATCAAACCTACAAATCATAGTTCCTAGCAGGCCTCTCGACAGTAGTCATATCCGCGACCTCGCGAAGAGAAAAAAGCGTGACTCCTTTTGCTCACACACTTACCTCTCCCTACCATCTGATTTCCCTATACCTTCGTCCACTCCATATCCCTTACTCTCGCCTATTCGCCCTCAAAAAGTCTCCCGCTCTCCCTGCCGCCACCTTTGCTTCCTCCACAAACCTAATCTTGTCGCCGACAAGCAAGATATCATGCGGCGCCCCATTGACCTCGAAAAGTTCTACTACATTCCCATCCACCTTCTTCAAATCCTCCGCTATCTTCACATCATCCGGATACAACACCTCGGCCGTCCCCGTTTGCACAAAAACCGGCGTACTCGTCTTGAACGGATGTCCCAACGGCGAGACATACGGATCTTTATCATCGACCTCAGGCTCAGGAGCGAAAAGGTTCGCGCCCCACGCGCCGAAACCCTTGGCTAGGTAATCGGAGTGGTAGTGGGGAGAGTCAAGGAGGTTTTGTGGGATTTTGGCGGTGGCAACATCGACCCAAGGGGACCAAAGCCAGCAGCATCCCGGTCGCGGCAGTCCGACCGTTTCGCCGTATTCCTCGACGTACCGCAGAAGCGCCAGAGCGAGATTGCCGCCGGCGCTGTCGCCGGAAATAGTGATGCGGTTAGCTGGGATACCCAGCGTGCGGACCAGATACGCATAACTAGTCACGGCGTCCTGGAAGGCGGCGGGGTATCTCCCCTCCGGATTCGATGCAAGGCGGTACTGGGGCGCAAAGATACGATGGGCGCCGCTGTGCGCGAGAAGGGTTTTAGCGACAAAGCCGGCGTCGGCGGGGCGGCCATCGCCGATAGCGTAGGCGCCGCCGTGAAAGTGCAGGATCACGTCTTCGGTACGTGGAGAGGCTTCGGAGCGTTTGTACGCGGACGGGTACCAAGTGCCGCCGATTTTTTGCGGCGCGATTTTGCCTTCTTTCGCGTCTTCGGCGGGGCCGATATAGGTAGAGGGGCTGGCCGGGGGAAGGACGACGAAACGGTCTTTGAGGCTGCCTGGTTCAAGGGATAGGGGGGTCTTGATCTTGACGTAGGATGTGTGGTCGAGGAAGCTGGAGGGAGGTTAGTTACGACGTTTGTGCCCTTGTCGAAGGGCAGGGGATTGCCCACGCTTTGATGATGTGGACCATGATAGCTTGTCCAGTGGTCCACTTTGGATGGGGCCTTCCAGAGGGAAAGGCGTAGATGAGGATCCAGATTGGGAGCCGCCACGCCTCGTATGTAATGGCAAGCAGGGCATAGACGGCCTTGAACGGTTGGTGGGTGACAAGACTCGACATCATGGCGCCCATGCTGTTCCTAAGCTCTTCCGTGGAGATAGTTGATGGACGTCGCGCCGAAACAATCAAGAAGGCAGCGCAATCGGTGGCAGTAAACTCAAAGACAGACACGCCGGTACTTGTCGCGAACGATGAAGGGCGAAAGAAAGCGCGAAGACGGCAAGAGAAGACGGAAAGGAGGGAGAAGATGGAAGGGATGAAACAATCGCGCAAGCTTCGCGCTCGAGCACAAGCACAAGCCCACGACTTACCTGCCCTGCCTCGGCCTATGTAGCAGTACGGCAGCGGCATGCTCTTGCTCTTGCTCACGCCAAGCGCACATGAAGACGGGCTCCTGGTGTGACTTGTTCGGCCGACCGGGAGGAGGCCTGTCCGCAGAAGGTTTGCACTGGTGGGCGGGTGGGTGGCCTTGGTGGAGCAGTCGGCGCGGAGATGAGGTGGAATCCGGGGATTTAACAAGGACCTGAACGCCGAAGGGGGGAAACTGGCAAACGCCGTGTGATTAATTGCGAATTCTCTACAAGCAACTTCTTTCCAAAGTATTTAGCAGAGACACTTTTTTTCGTTGTTTTGCATCTTTATGATGAGTATTCCAATACGTCTGCGATATGTAAAGCATATCCTTATGCCAGCCAATCCCATAGTAGCCGAGTCTAAAACAATCAAGGGAAATGCAGAGGCTTAAACTAGAAGACCTTGCGACGATTGCTTACTCCCGAAACCCGCGATTTATTGGTGACTCCCTCGCCCATACAAGTCTTCCCATCGTCTTCAAAGTGGTGCCTGTCGCCCTCAGGAAAATACAATCAACCAAACCAATCACTTGCGCGCCAATGTACTGTGCAGAGTATGCTCCCTCATGAACAGACCCGAGACCAAGGCCAAACCCATCAACCCGAGCAACACGCCCCATACGCCCCTCAGACTCTCGATATACGCCGTAAGAACATCATCTCGCCATTCCTCGGGGAGGTTTTTGATTTCAGAGAGATCGTCTCTCAAACGTCTTATCATGCCCGCAGCACCAGGTTCATCCCCAAACCGCTCCCACAACTGCTTCTTGAGGAGGTTCTGGAAAACCGCACCTGCGACTGTGATGCCAATGGTGCTTCCTGTTGAACGGAATGCGTACGAAGCTGACGTGACCAGTGCCTGGCTCGCATGGTCCACGGCGCTGATTAGTGACAGCAGGGTGGTTGTCAGCATGCCACCGTACCCCAATCCGTTGAGGAAGAAGGATATGAACGGCACCCAGACCGCTACGTTGCGATTGAAGAGAGTGGTGGTGATGATGTTTGCAGCGACCATGCAGCAGAGGAGGAAAGCAGTCAGGATGTAGTATTTCCCTGTGACTTTCATGAGGAAGCCCGAACCTAGAGAGCCAATTGCCGCTCCCGCTGATGAGGGGATCAACCGGGCACCGGAAGCTGTTGTCGAGTACCCTAGTACTTGGAAGTAGATGGGGCCGTAGTAGAGCAGGCCAAAAAGGGCCATGGAGGAAAACCAATTGGCCAAACAGGCGGCCGCAACGGTTCGGTCAAGGAGTAGGTCCACGGGGATAACAGGTTCTGCTGCGACTTTCTTCTCCACATAGACGAAAGCGCAAAGGAACACAACTGAGAGTGGCAGACTGGCCAAAACCAGTGGATGGGTCCAAGGGACAATGTTTCCGCCGGAGTTGAGTCCTAGCAGTAGCAGCACCAAGGACATAATTAGAGTCAGCGAGCCCAGGAAGTCGACCCGCTTGATTCGAGACATGGATTTCTCCTTCACGGGGATCTTGACAGTGAAGGCGACGATGATCCCAGAGACAACGATGAACGGAACTTGAACAAGGAAAGCCATACGCCAACCTATAGGCGAAGCATCGTTGACCCAACCACCAAACACGCCTCCTAGGCCAGCACCAAGAGCGAAGCAAATGTTGCCGAATCCCTGCCACAGTCCTCGCCGACGGAGAGGTATCAAGTCCGAGGCGATGAAGGTGGAAATGGTGTTCAGACCCCCACCGCCCATCCCAGACACCACCCGGCCAAAGATCATGACAACATCGGTTTTCGCCAGACCGCAGATCAAGTTGCCGGCGGCGAACATGATATTAGAGAAGATAAGGCCTGATCTCCGACCGAAAATGTCGGTAAGACGTCCAGAGAGAGGCTGGAGAGCGGCATTTGCGATGAGATAGGCGCTTGCGATCCAGGAGAGTAAGGTAAAGGAGTTGAACGATGTGGAGATAGGTCCTGCCAGGGTCGCTACGATAGTGCCGTCAAGTGCTGCAAAGAAGACGCCGATCCAAACAGTGCCTAGAATCTGAAGAGTCACGATGTTAGTTTAGTGAAGCTGTTCTGATAGTTGGGGCTGTGTGGGAAGGAATAAAACTACACATGGGATGCCAATGAGGAGTATCGCTCTGACTGAAGACTTTCCAAATGCACAGAAATGGGGAAGAAATCTGTGGAGGGGTAAGAGGGAAAAGAGAAAGAAGCCTGAGAACGCACAAGAATAGCCTGTTTCGTGGTAGCTTCCTCAGCAAGAGGAACTTGGTCATCATCTCCATTAGTCGCGTCTCCATTCCCATCTCCCACAGCACCATACTCGTCACTCGCTTGAGCATCTTGGAGGAGCGGCTCCTGCTCGCCATTGCCCGAGGCCGTCTCTCCACCTGCAATCGCAGGATTCGCCATTGCTGCAGTCAACGCTAGAGAATGGTCTTTGGAGGGTTGTTACAAGCAGATATAGCTGACCATGAATTGGATATGTTGACTCTTCAAGTACCACCCTAGACAGTCCAGTCATCATTGTAGCCGCCTGACGGGCTTTACTACCTAGTTGAGCGTCGATAAAGCCGAGCTCGGAGCGTCACGAGACCGCGCGTTTGGGCGTTCCTTGGTGTTGATAGCAGACATGCATCTTCGCAGACACAAGCTTATTAGCTAGGAGTTGTTGATATGATGCCCGGGAGTCACCCGGAGAGTGACACAGGGACAGGTGACAGAACCGACCGATTCGGGATCGGGATCGGATAAAGAAAGAACGACGACGAGTGGACGTGAAACGGCCGCGTAGGACTGGAGTAATGACTCCAGTGTCCATGACAGCCGCGCGGCACTGACTCGACCTCGCAGCCGCCTTCACGAGCTTCATCTCATCTCTTACGGAGTACTCGACTTCACTTTGAACAACCTCATACATTGAATTTTGATATCCACAAAAAGCTCCTCAGCGGGTCACACATCCAATTCACAATGACCTCCACCGAACAGCCTACCAACCCGCGTAAACGCTCCCTCTCTCGCTCCCGCTCACCTCCTCGCCAACGCAAGCGGCCCGGCGCAACAGCAAAACTCACTGCAGCTCCCAAAGCTGCCTCGCCCCAACCTACTCTCACCCCCGTTCGTACCGGCGTCCAGAACATTGTCACATCCCACTACAATTCCGTCCCCGAGCGCGGCCGCAGCTGGCGCCAAACCTCGTCCGAGATCGTCGGGCTACGCAACCTCAACAACTGGGTCAAGAGTGTTCTGATCGGCAAATGCACGCCCGAGGACACGGCGAACGTCCTGGACATTGGTTGCGGAAAGGGCGGGGATTTGGGGAAATGGCAGGCGAGTCGTAAGATTGAGAGGTATGTGGGACTTGATCCGGCCGACGTGAGTATCCAGCAGGCGCGCGAGCGGTACGGGCAGATGACGAGGCGGGCAGGCAGGAGAGGCATTTTTGATGCGAGGTTTTTTGTGAAAGATTGCTTTGGTGAGACGGTGGGGAACATTCCTGAGATTGCGCAGTTGGGGTTTGATGCGGAGGGGGTGAAGGCTGGGTATGGACAGGGCGGTGGGTTCGATGTGGTCACCATGATGTTTTGCATGCATTATGCCTTTGAGAATGAGCAGAAGGCGAGGATCATGCTCTCGAACGTTGCGGCGGCTCTGAGGAAGGGTGGCAGGCTGATTGGAGTCGCTCCAAACTCCGACGTCATCTCAGAAAAAGTCGTGGAATATCACAAGAAGCTTGCTGAGAAGGAGGCCGCGAAAGAAACATCAAAGCCAGAAGAGCAAAAGGAGCAGAACGGCGACACCGCAGAAGACGACGAGCAACCCGACAAGGGTGATGAGAAGTCCGAAAAGGAAGGCTCAGAAGATGACACCACCAAACCCAAAGCAACCACCGACACCGAATCCGACCCTCCCTCCCCACTGAAATGGGGCAATAAACTCTACTCCGTCTCCTTTCCCCCGGCCTTCCCTCCACCCCCAGCCTCTGGCATCTTCCGTCCACCCTTCGGCTGGAAATACAGCTACTGGCTCACCGAAGCCGTCGAAGCCCCGGAGTACGTCGTTCCCTGGGAAGCCTTCCGTGGCCTCGCCGACGACTACAACTTAGAGCTCGACTACCGCAAGTCTTTTGAGGATGTCTGGAAGGAGGAAAAGGATGATCCTGTGTTCGGCCCGCTGAGCGAGAAGATGAAAGTTACAGATCGTAATGGCAGGTTTCAAGTATGTGAGAAAGAGATGGAGGCGGCTGGCTTTTATCATGCCTTTGCCTTCAGGAAGGTTTGAGGGAGAAGTTGTGGTGTTGATGGAAACGGGAGATATGGGGAATCCGAAGGAGAGGAGATGGAAGAAGGCATTTGTGCGATATGTCGGGTTACGTCTGGGGGAGAGTTCCTCGTAGGAGCAGTCATCTCTTGTCGAGTACTCTACCCAAGAAAGCATCTGAATCACACCGCACCAAATCAGGTCAGTTTGCAGCGGCTGGTGTCTGATTTTGAATGTGACACATGCTTTCCTTTGAGTCAATGCCTTTTAAACTACCATCACGAGGCCAGAACTCAAAGATCTAGACAGGCAGGACTGGATCGTCGGGAATTTTGATGATTGCGAAAACGGGAGTGCTCTGCCGTCTTTGACCCATAACCGCCTACCTTGGCTGTCAACCTCCCTCCTCCCCAAAGTGCACGCCGTCAGGCCGTGAGGGCATGCATGGACAAGGTTCGGAAAAGGGACGTTCTCTAGCTCTTCAACACTAGGCGGCAGAAGAGATATTAGCTCCATCGTGTGGCAGTGTGCTAATAATGCCGCATCACAACGGAGGCGTGCTGTGCTGCTCGGAGCGGTTTCGGTGGGTGCTCGCTCCAGAGTGATCAGCACAACTGTAGCAAGGGGCCAAAAGGATGACAAGACAGTACCCTACAGATTGTGAGATGTCGATTGGGGTGATGGCTGAGATGGTTGGGGATGTGGAGGGCGGCGGAGGGGTTGAAGTTGGAGCACTGGGACTGGCAGCACGAGCAGGTCAAGCCGGAACCGAGTTCGGAGCGACCCGTCGTCAGCTCAGCCCTACAGCGTCGGATTAACGCTAGTCCGCTCTTCACACCGAGGATGGCCGCGATCGGCCAGGTTCGCCAGCTCGGCAGACTCAACGGCCCGTTATTTCACGTGGAGCCGACGTCATCGGCCTCTTCCGAAGTGGGGGAGCGCTTGGAACCTCAGCGACTTCGCTGAGCTTGTCCCTCCAGTTCGGACTCATCCCGCAACGCTTACAATCGGAACAAATGCCCATTGACACTACAGCTACCTTGGGTACAGACACGACTGGCAACACGCCCACCGCAACTGGTCCAGAGTCATGGCAATCATGGCCAGACTCTTGGTAGGCCTGTCGGAGCATCACTATCGAGACGCGGTGCAAGGAGACAAATACCGTTTGCACAGAGACAAAGAGAGTACCTACCTCCTAACGAACAGCATGTGGCCATCCCCGATTGCGAATGCCGAGCAATAACATGGAATAAACCTCGATACTCGACCCTATCAGGCACCACGTCCAGCAGTGCCTCGATTGGCCCTCTTCTTGGTTGTGTCTGGATAGACATGCCTTCTGAGTGGCTGACTTGAACTTTCCCCGCAGATACAAAGGTACAAAACCATCTCTTTCGGACGGGAGGACTGCCGTACTACAAGAGAGAGACATGTAGCAAGCGGAGAAGCTCCAATCTCGCTCCTCCATCTTCTCTCCAGAGTTCCAGCTTTCTCCATCAGTCTTTGCTCTCCAGACTCACAGCAGTCCTACCCCCAACACACCTCCTCCACCCCCCACTCTCCACCATACCCTCCGGGCTCGCAGGTGGGGCCGCTCTCTGCACGTCACCCGCTATCTCGCACCACAGGTCCACAGGTTTACACTCCACAGCACTCATCCCGGCGCGCTCTGGCCTAGCGTGGCATTGGCGAATAAGCAGGTAGGCCAGCACCATGTTTGGCTGTTCTCAGCCTCAACACCTCTCTTCGGATCTCTTTCGCGGGAGACTTCGGATAGGCTGGGAAAGTGCTTGTCCGGGCCTCTGGAAACATCAAGTACATCCTCGGTGCAGCCCACCATGTAGTTTCATGTCATTCGTATAAAGCCTGTCTGTTCTCAACTCCACCACACGTCATACCAAACGCTCATTCAACGTTGGATTTTCTAGAGTCAATATATACCCCGCGACTTTGCTGATACCCTTTTTTTTCACAGTGCTCCGAGACCGTCATATACTTGTCAATTTCACACCTCAAGTGACAGACAACTGAACAACTCGGCGAACACGCCGCAGTCCCTCACATCGACGGCCAGCACGCCGCCTCAAGCTCTATCACCCCTCGAGATGTCCTCCTCCTCTTCTGCAGTCGAAGCTGCAAAGCGCCAGGCCGATTCTGTCATCAACACTGCCAAAACCACCTTTTCAGAAGCTCCCCAAGCCATGAAGACCGCCGCCGAAAATCCCCAGAAGGCCACCACCGACCTCCTGCACACGCCGTTCATGCGCGCCGCTCTCCCCTTTCTGAATGGCGGCCTCGCAGGAATGACAGCCACAGCTGTGATCCAGCCGATCGACATGGTAAAAGTTCGTCTGCAACTCGCGGGCGAGGGGATCAAGTCCGGGCCCAAACCCACTCCCACAAGCGTCACACGTGAGCTCATTGCCTCAGGCAAAGTGCTCGACCTGTACACCGGGCTCTCGGCCGGTCTTCTTCGTCAGGCCGTCTACACAACCGCCCGCCTAGGCTTCTTCGACACCTTCATGAAGACGCTTACTGCGCGGTCAGCGACTGCTGGAAACAAAGCGGGCTTTGCAGAACGTGCAGGCGCGGGTCTCGCCGCAGGGGGTCTGGCGGCTATGGTAGGAAACCCTGCCGACCTCGCTCTGATCCGAATGCAGTCCGACGGACTCAAGCCCGCGGCCGCTCGCGCAAACTACTCCTCAGTCATCGATGCACTCCTCCGCATCTCCCGCAATGAAGGTGTTGCTGCTCTGTGGAGCGGTGCTACTCCGACCGTCGTCCGCGCCATGGCCCTCAACTTCGGTCAACTGGCTTTCTTCTCCGAGGCCAAAAGCCAGCTCAAGGAGACGTCATTGGGGCCGCGGACGCAGACGCTCGCAGCGAGCGCTGTTGCAGGCTTCTTTGCCAGTTTCTTCAGTCTGCCGTTTGATTTCGTTAAGACGAGGTTGCAGCGGCAGACCAGGGGCGCGGATGGGAGGTTGCCGTATAGCGGCATGGTTGACTGTTTTGGAAAGGTTGCAAGGGAGGAGGGTCTGGGGAGGTTCTATAGGGGTTTCGGGACTTATTATGTTCGGATTGCGCCACACGCGTAGGTTTTCCCGCTCCTCTTCTTTCACATTGAAGAGACCGGAACGAACTATGCTTACATTGCACAGGATGGTCACGCTCATCGTAGCCGACTACCTTGGGTTCGTCACGAAGTAAGCGTAAAAGATGCTGTTGCGCTGCCACAGCGACAGGTAAGTTGGCGATTCGCCGCATCCTCGTAAAAGCATTGGACGATCGACGAGAGGTCCACGTAGCCTTTTGACGTCCATCATGTCCCATTGTTGGAGTACATACACAGAGAGTTCTACTTGTTCTTGTTCTTGATCTGGAATACCTTCATCGTTAGCCATGGAACGGTGCAAGTTGGAAAGCAGGCGCAGAGCATGTGCCCAGGTGTAATCATGAATTGTTGGAGTTCACCAGGTATGCAGATATATCCAAACATGTAGTTATCGATATTTAGGATGGAATGTATGTTTTTTGGTTTGGATTTTTTGTAATCCGTGAGCGGGGTGACTGGAACGCCAACTAGGTGACGCTGGCCCCGGAGCACCCCTTGCCATGTAGAGAGAGAACACGCATCCAGACCTGTCATGCCTTTGGGTTACCGCCAGTCATGAGGTACCCCTTGGAATGAAGCTCTTCCTTGCGGCGGATTTCCGAATGGCAATGCGGCTTTGGTGGTTCGAAGACTACTTGGACTGTTCGGTCCTCGGCTAGAAGTAAAAACATGCACGTGGTGAAGTTGGCGGAAACAGAATTCCCTGAGAATGGCCTAGTATGCAAAAGTCTCCCGAGGTCCGTAGGATCTCTCTCCGGTGGTCCAACGGCACAAGTTCAGACCAGGCCTGGCGATGGAAGCTGTTCGCATGCAGACGTAGATCTACCAATCAGCAAAACTCATGCGATTTGGTCATCGTAGTCTTCCTCTTCTTCATCTTTGGGTATCTCAGCCATCGGCTTCTCCTTCCACAGAACCTCCCTATCGAGTGGACATGTTCGGTTCAGCTTCAACCACGGTGTGACACACTCCAAATCAAACCGATGCTTGCCTTTGCATGGCAGGACCACTACCAGAGGATGCTCATCTTCAAGGAACTCGTTCTGGCAGATCGGGCAGAGCGCATCTCGACTCGAGTCTTTCGGATTTGGTTTCCCTCCCGCCGCCTTCTCGCGCAGAAGGACTTTCTTGGGTATCCTATCTAGCTCCGCGACAAATTCGTCTGGGACACCTTTGACTTCCTGTGGCGGGTTCATGGATATGGCCATCAGCTGTTCGATGAGGGGCTCGAGGACATCGTCAGAAGGGTCGCGGTCACCTCCCGTGAGGAGGTGGTTGTACGTGTCTGCCAGGAGACGGTAGGAAGCTGATATGTCGCGGGGGAGGGGCTGTGCGTGTGGGTTTGAGGCGGTGGGTGAGGTGGTGCTGTGGGCGAGGGATGCGAAAAAGGAAGACATGTCGGGGCGGGTGGAGGTGGGATTGGTAGAGGCGTGGGTGGGGAGGCCATGTTCGACTGAGCAGAGTTAGCATGGGGTGTATTAAAATGATGTGAAATGATCACCTTCGTATCCGGACATGATGACAAGAAGTAGGTGGAACTGATTACGATGGGCGTATACGCAGATGGGTGGGTGTCTCTTGAGGAGGCGCAAAGTGCAGACTGGAAAATGGCAGGTAAGGTTCCTCTCGAAGATTCCCTAGCAGGTAGGGTAAGGTATGTATGTATGCAAGTTTCGATCCTTTATGGGAATGAAAGGGAAAATCTAGGTAGCGAGTGCTTGCGTGGTTCACCTCGCATTGGAGACGCGGAGGTCCGAATGGCCTATACGGAGTAAGGTACTGGTCCCTAAGGTATGTACCGGTCACCCTAATATGTCATTGCATTGGGGAGGGACCTTCTCGGAAGACAGACAAAGCGGACGGCCGACGGACGGGTCTTCTCTTCTCACTGGCACACCGGCCATGAAACACTTGCAACAAAGTATCATCAGACATGCTTCTTCTGGCCTTCGCTCACCAGCAGCAGCAGCATGAATGGCCAACACGGAGACGGAGGCGTCTTCGCTGAGCATGCTCCACAGTCCCCACATCATGGCCAACTGCGGACACCCTCGCTTTCACCCTCGTTGGACAATTCCTCTCGCCAATACGACACGGAGACTGCACCGAACGGGACCAAAACTCCTGGCATCAAACAAACCATCCTTGAGGTAGATGCGCCTGAGGAGGCAGGGTTGGACCATGGGCCGCGCGAGGGAGTGGATGCCAGGTTGCAGGTAGACGGTTCCTCCGAGTCCAAATTAAGCCCTCCGCTTTCACCATCTCGCGACGAGCGACGCAAGCGAAGCATTGGGAAACTCAGCTCGCCGGCTTCTGGCCCGTTGGACAGCAAGATACTAAAACTGTCGCCTACGAAGATTCAGGAACTTACCTCGTCGCCGACCTCCCTCCCCGTTCGCGCCGCTTCGCCTATCCCCGAAGAGATTCCCCTCCTGGCTGACGCCCCGGAATTTCTGAAAAAGGAGGAGGGTGGGACCTCTGCCGACAATGAGGAAACTCTGTTCAAGGACGGGTCAAGCAGCAGCAACAAAGGCCGTAGACCTTCAATGAGTGGAAACAGAGGACAGACCTTTGAGGGGAAATACACTACAGAAACGCCAAACATGAAGCTTCCTCCGTTGGCTTCCAAGTCTTCGCGGCCGAGTGCATCTCGCACGGTATCTACACCTCCTTTTATTCGAAGAAAACACTCATCCCACAAGGCACATGCCCCGTTACAGGAAGCAGTCAGCTCTGGCACCAGGCCAGCATCCCGTACTGTGCCTCCGCCTCTGAACCTGAAAGACACCAAAGAGAATCGCAATGCTGGCCCTGCTACCACCGCCAACCTCAAGCCGCTCCCGACGCCGATACCAGAGCAAATCCATTCACCAGTCTCAGCTTCACTCCCGGTCCCTCCTCTTTCGATCCCAACATATCTGCAACTGGAACTTTCCACGGACAAACCATCACCTTTGTACATACACCGGTCGGCTACTGCCGATTATCCCTACGAGAGCATCGAAGTCAAGTTTGAACGCCTCAAAAACTTTCTCTTCTTGCCTGTACATCTGGAGCAAGTCATCATTTTCGGTGTTCTGGCCTGTCTGGATTCTTTTCTTCACACTTTTACCATCTTGCCTCTGCGGTTTCTGAATGCCTTGTTTATATTTGCCCTGTGGTGGGTTCGCAACGGCTATAAGGAGACCAAGGATTTGGGGACTTTCATCTATCTTGGTTTAGGCAGACTGTGGGAGAGGCGACGCGCGAGAGCAGATGGCACGGTTAGCGAACCTCCCAGTCGGCCGCAATCACGTAGACCATCTCACACGGATATCCTCCCTGCTCCGCCATTGACAGCAAGAGAGAACAGAATAACCCTGCCGGCGACGCAGGACCTGTCGCGCAAGTCTTCCAAGTCTTCCCACATCAGACACCGGCGAACACGATCAACCCCGTCTACACTCAAGTCAAGCCATAAAGCAGATCTTCTCAAGGGTGCTTTGATCATTGCGAGCTGTGCGGTATTGATGCGATTTGACGCGAGTCGGATGTACCACAACATTCGAGGCCAAGCCGCGATCAAGCTCTATGTCATTTACAACGTGCTTGAGGTAAGTTTTCATAGCTGTAGGCGGAGAATGCTCTCTAACCCATGCCCAGATCAGCGACCGTCTCTTTGCTTCTGTAGGCCAAGATATCCTCGAAGTGCTCCTGAGTGATTCGACGCTTTCCCGAAATGCAGATGGACGGAGCAAAGTTTTCCGTCCTCTTGTTCTGTTTCTCCTGGCCTTGGCCTACAACTGCATCCACGCCACGTCCCTGTTCTATCAAGTCATTACATTGAATGTCGCCGTCAACTCGTACTCCAACGCTCTCATCGTCCTTCTCCTGTCCAACCAGTTTGTTGAAATCAAGGGCTCTGTCTTTAAGAAATTTGAGAAAGAGAACCTGTTTCAACTGGCTTGCGCCGATGTCGTGGAGCGATTTCAACTCTGCCTCATGCTCATCATCATCGCTATGCGCAATATCGTTGAAGTCGGAGGATTCACGATCAGCTTGGCGTCTTCCTTCGTCGCTGGTCCGACCAACACCGGCAGCAGCACGTCCAGTGGTTTCGAGGCAAATGCTACGGCAGCTCCTCGCTTCACCACCTCCATCATTCCACAAGCGTTCACCATCCTTCCTCCACTCTTGGGCCAAGTTCTTGCACCCTTTCTTCTCGTTCTGGGAAGCGAGATGCTCGTCGACGCTCTGAAACATGCCTACATTTCAAAATTTAACAACATCTCTCCCCGTGCCCTTTATGGCCGCTTTTTGGACGTTCTGGCCAAGGACTACTACGCCCACGCCTTTGCTGACCAAAACTTGACCAAGCGCCTCGGCTTACCGGTATTGCCACTTGCATGTCTTTTCATTCGCGCCAGCACACAGACATACCACATGTTCCTAGCCACACACGTCCCACTTCCAATGATGAACCCCGCGACCGGCATCAGTCTAGGGGCCGAAACGACGGATGAAGGCGCACAACCAGCTACGACAGCCATTCTCGCACAGATTGATATAGTCTTCCGCCGAGCTCTGGGCAGAAGCTCCTTTGGCGCGGGACCGAACGACCCCGCCAACCAAGGCTTCTCATGGTGGAGCATCGATGATTTTATCGCGTTCGCAACAATGGCAGCTGTAGCCTTGGTGGCATGGGGTCTCATGCTGGTTTTCAAGTTGCTGTTGGGCATGGCCTTGGTCAGCTATTCCCGAGGAAGATATCGAAGGATGAAAGATCGGGAGCGACAGGAGAAAGAGCGTGAGAAAAGGGTAGAAACTGAAGGCAAGAGGGTTGGTGGATGGGGCGTTGTGGAAGTGGGTGACGAGAAACGGAGGCACATCTATAGCGACGATCCAGAAGGATACAAGCGTTTGAAGGAAAAGGGCAAGAAGAAGGACGGCAGTGGGGTTGATTTAGATGCCGTTGGAAGATATGACATGGTCGCGAAGAGGATATGGTAGTTGGGCATATCAAGGCGTATTGTCTGGACATGTATGGGCGTCGAGGAGATGGATATACCATTAGAGAGCATTGTCAGCAATCCTACTATTACTGCGAGACATGTTTGCAAACGCTATGGTTCGCTCGATTTTCTCTCCTCGAAATCTGCGTGTCGACGCTGATGCGAACAACATTCCACCGACTCAGCCTTACTCGAATTTCAGAGGGATTGACAGATATTATCACGTGCATCAGCCTTAGAGAACACCACACGAGTCATGTCGTCGGCACCTCCACACTCAGTCCGCGCGTGCACCTCGACCTCTCCTTCAACAGCGCCATGCATGTCTGAATACGGTGCAATTGGCGTACAAATGCCCTCCTCCAACAGCCCTAAAACATCATGGCGTACAGCTGGATTGTCGCAGCGGCAGAGCATGACTGCTAGCTTTACCAGATTCTGGCGGGTGAGGCACTCCACCCTTCTACTCTCATGAAGCTGAACTGATTCTGTGCAGAAGACATATGCCTCCGACTACGCTGGCCTTGCTGCTCTTATCACTGCCTATATCCTCGTTCGTCTCACCCAAGATATGTTCCCTGGGATTCCTTTGCCCTGACAAGACAGAAAGATCATCATTTTCGTCGAGCCTTTCCACCGCATGTTTACTTTGGACAATGTCTCTATACAATACCCACATGCACTACATGAGCGAGTACCCGTCCGTAAGTCGCCCCGCTAGGTCTGGGGTCTTCCGACACTGCTATGGTCAAGACGCAAAGGCTCAAACAATAATTCAGCCTGGCTATTCATCCTCGCCGCCGGAGTTCCACTCGTCGTCATCATCCTCTGGGCAGCTATCCTTCGCCATTCCGCCCACAGAGCCCACGTCACTATCCTCGCGCTGCTTACCTCCCTCATATTAACCTCGTTCCTGACGGACGTAATCAAAAACGCCGTCGGTCGCCCTCGCCCCGATCTACTCTCCCGCTGCAAACCAGCCCCTGGCACTCCCGGCTCAACACTCGTCGATTTCACCGTCTGCACCGAGAAAGATCACCATACCCTCCACGATGGCTTCCGGAGTTTCCCCAGCGGACATTCCTCGTTTTCGTTCGCTGGTCTAGGTTTCCTCGCCCTGTTTCTCTCCTCTCAATTACGTGTTTTCCGGCCTCGCGTGGACCTCGCCCGTGTACTGGTTGCTTTGGCACCTCTACTAGGAGCAGCACTGATCGCTTTCAGTCGATTGCAGGATTACAGACATGATGTATGGGATGTGACCTCGGGGAGTGTGCTAGGGATGCTGGTCGCATATACCACCTGGAGACGTTATTACCCTGGGCTCAGAAGTAGGAAGTGTGCGGAGCCCTGGCCGAATCCCGTAGACGTTCTTGTTGGAAGTTCGAAGGGTAAAAGGAGGGATGAAGAAGATCTGGTTGGAGTCAGAGCTTCTGACGCGGAGGAGTTTGAACTGGCGGATGAAAGTGGAGACGAGATGCTTGGAGAAGGCAGGAGGTAATCAGAGAAAGCCATTGATACCCACAAGATGCGGAGTGAAAGTATTGCCTACAAGCACACGGCCTTGTTCATTCTTGCATTAGATCCAACCGTAAGGCTGATTCAAACGACTACAGTCTAGATCAATTGGCTGTACGGGATTGTGTCCAGAAATAACAGAAACCATGCAGCCCCTAGGTACGTAGTAGCAAAAGAGCTTCACCAGATGAGCGTATTGCTTGTGCAGGACATCTATCTCATTCTCACAGAATCTGCTTGATGGACAGTCTTCGGGGTTCTGATTCAAGATTCCTGAGATCCAGTCTCAAATCGTTGCGCTGGACCTCCGATTCTTATCTCCAGTCTGAAGACCTTGCTGAAGAAATCTTGGTGTGGAAAAGTCCCTGGATATCACGCAAGTACTGGGGATGGGTAGCTTGTCTGCTTTCCTACCTCCTATGTTAATCGACTCATCATTCGGAGTCTCTTTCCCTACTCTCGCGTCAGTCAGTCATATACTAGACGGAAGTCACACCGGTATCATCCGAGTAACGGTCTTCCGCTGTCTTAAAGACACCTCGGAAACCCGGTAACTATTTCCATTAGAGGAGAGTTGCTCGCATGGAAACAAGACTAACTCGTTATCATGTTCAGTTAGCGACCTCGATTTGGAATGCCCCCTAATGTGCCCTTGGCTTTCCGTATCTTATATTTCGCCTGCTTTGGAAACCTCTCTATTCTAACGTTATTGAGCCTCCCAAACCTACATTGATCACCTCGGCGGGTGGATCAAGATGATAACGCAATTAAATACTAGGCGTTGCAATATAGACACAACCTTGGAAGGTTGTTTTGGCACGGCTCGGTATTTTGCAGCCACCTCACCTTCCACAAAGCTTTTGAATGGGCGAGGGAACTATACAGCGGCTGGTTCTTATGAAGATATGGCGCGGGAATGATACAGCGTCTAGTTTTTTGTGAAGATGGGAGGACGGCTGAAAGCAGAGCATAGCCTCCGCACGGCAAGTTCCGATTCGGCAACCAAACGCCAAACCTTCACAGGCATTTCCGCATCTGCTTTAATACTGCAATCCTACTGCATGTTGCCCACCACACTTGGGCCAAGTCTTACTGCAGGCGACTGCATTGCAGTTAACCACCAGACTCCTCTCTTTCTTCATGATATCCCTCCGCCTTTGAGACGCCATTATCCAAGCCGCTCCGTGGACGGGACTGATTGGTGGCATCGCTCGATGCACACAGCTTGACTACACCAAGTGCAGCCTTATTAGCGAATCCTGCGGGGCATCGAAGTTATTTTGAGCCTCTGAACTGCGAGCCCAATGATGATGAAGGGAGATGGGACGAGGATGACCTCGACCACCAGGCTGAGACTGGAGACGAGGCTTGCAGATACGACTGAAGGATTCAACCACCAAGCCGCACCGGTGGACATGTCTGCACCTCACCTTCGGGACTCGGAGAGTCGGCACACACCTAGTGGGCTGTTTGGGGACTGGGAGTTGTGCCTCAACTCCAGAAGCAGTCAAGTTGTCGATCGCAGCCTCTGCATATATACGCGCGGGGCCTGGTCCTCCCCCCACCGTGGATGTTGCACTGATATTCGGTCTTTGAAGTCACGGAAACAATGGCTGGCACACAATGGACTCTTACTGCTCGATTTGTTCTGCTTTTGAGCTCCATCCGACTCTGCTATGGTCAAAACCCCAGATTTCAGCCTCCTGTCCACCCCACTTGCTTTGCTTTCACCAATCTAGCTTACAGCCAGGACTCTGTTCTCTCTGTCCGCACGAATGAGGATTGGCATGTCTTCATGGACGGTGCTGGCGGCAACATCCAGCTACAAAATACCCAGCTCTGGGGTCTGAAAGCCGCAGACAATGGTGGTGTGTACATCCTGAACGAATGCATCGACCAATACAATCTCGCTGTGAACCCAGACCTCATCATCGGGGTGTATAGGAGCTCCCCCGATGTCTGGGATTTGTGGCAGCAGCCGGATGGCTCGTATGCTTTCTTCAACAGAGTCCACCCAGGGTATATGTACGCTCAGCCGGATGGCTCTGGGGCTCTGGGATTTGCTGTGCAAGGAACCGATGGGGATGGTCAAGGTACGACAAAAACGCTGCAGCTTACACAGCTCTATCTTCAGGTGACACTAACTGGTGGTGAATAGAGTACTTCTGGAACATTATCGACGCGAAACCCCTGGCAACCACAACAAGCACGCAAACGGCTACTGCCACAGTTACAGGTGGACTTGTAACTCTCTCCACCACGCAAGGCAGTACCACTGAGATCACTGTGACGGAGACTCGCACAGAGGTGAGCTTTGCAACTGGTAGCGAAGACAGTATGATTAACAGAACCAAGACAGTACAGGCCAGACAAGCCAGAAAGCGTGACATTGTCAGACGGTGGGTGATGGATACGCAGTTTACTACAGCAACTCGTTTCGTCACAACAACCTCGACAGTGGACGGTGATACAGTCACCGAATCATTCACTGCGGATGTGATCTCCCAAACCACAACTACTACCACTGTGGTTACCGTCACCGAGGATTCTTCTGCAAGCGCCGGGCCTACAGCTTCAAGCAATAGCGACCCGACAGACACTTCGCCCAGTAGCGATGGGGCAGACTCTTCGTCCAGTAGCGTCCCGACGGAATCATCTTCAAATCCTGCCGCAGTCACAGTCACCGTCTCCGCAGACAGCGGGAGCTCGTCAGCAAGACCAACTTTTGACTCGGCTGGAGCGAGTGGTCGTGTGACACCTCGAAGCCTAACCGTGTTGATGCTGGTACTGGGGGGCTTTTTTTGTTTCGTCGCAGCAGTGTACTTGTGATATCCGGTGGAAGCTTTCGTAATGTGTTTTTCTAGTATATAGCGTCGAAAACACGCTGTTGAAGAGAAGAGAATAAGCTTTTGATTACTCGTTTAATTAATAATGATGATTCGATTTATAGTGCTGTCTGGTTCCCTTTCGGGTCTATGAACACTGCAAATCCGTTCTAGTAGTTACACAGCAGTAAAAAGCCTTATGAGGACGAGAAGGTCTCAGTCCTATACGCGTAAAAACCTGCCAACTCCTTCTGGACCTCCGACTCATCTTGCTGTGATGGTATCCTTACCACCTCCGCTCCTATTTGTGTTTCCTCTTCGCGAGGCTTGCTGGCACGTTTCCGGCCTTTCTTGGCCCTCTATACCCCTCTACAACTCCTGGAACGGCGCCCATTGCTGCGTGTCGATTGCCGCGACCTCCATTGCTGTATTGAAGTATGCGAGTACCCCTGTGCTCAGTAGCCATTCCGCCGCGAATACCGCTTTGTCTTTGTTTGCTAGAATCTCCCTAAGGTTGGTTGATCCTGCCGTTCGTATCAGTTGGGTTCTCTGGTCGATAAGGTCCGGGCAGTAGGCTACAAGGTGTATTAATGTTTGTCGGTCGGCACCGCATGTGCATGTTGGTAGAACTCCTTGTACTTGTGTCCTCGCTAACCAGTCTTTAGTCCCTAGGACCTCAGTTCGAAGGAGGAATAGGGCGTTCGCCACGTGCTTTGGAAGTTTCTCGTATAGAGCAAAGGGTTGCTGCTCCCATCCTGTTTTCCACGTTGTGGCTTGTCCTGACTTTGCTGCCACTGCCCTCCAGTGATCTCTCCATACTTCTGTAAAATGAGTAATGTTTTCATCTCCTTTTTTTTCGAAGTCTTGTAGAGCGCCTCGACCTGAGTCCTCCACCCTCTGCCTGAAGACGCTTCTGCTCGTGAACGATCTCGTTTGCTCTTTCTCTTAGGATTCTCATCGCTGATGGCGGCTGCTCTCCTGCTGGGGCCCGTTGGCGCCCCCTATTCCGGCGTGGTGTCTGGGTGTGGAACCACCTACTCTCGTAGTCAGAGAAGGCTAACTTGGTTTTTCTAGCCGTTAGGAAAGACGACACTATCTGAGTGACCCATTCCGGGAATCCCATTCTCTGGAGCACCCAGATGAGCCGCTGGTGTGAGACGTTATCGAAGGCTCCCGCCAGATCAAGCCCGAGTACTGGTACTACTGGTTTCTTTGCTTTCCATGCCGTCTGGGTGGTGCCGACAAAGAGTTCGATTGCTGACAGCGTCGAGCGGTGTTTCCTTGCTCCCTTTTGGTTCCACGGGATTGAGTGCTTGTGCTCAGCAATTTGAGTTATTCTCTTGGCAAGGATCTTTTCTAGCACCTTAGCTAACGTGTTCTCGAGGGCAATTGGTCGGTAGCTGCTGGGAAGGGAGTAGTCTTTCTTTTTTGCCTTTCTCAGGACTACCGTTGTTGACTCCTTAAGGACCGGGGGAAGATGTTCTCTTCGGAAGATACATGTGGCTGTTTTTGCCAAGTCACTCGAAACTGTCTCCGCTAGGGCTTTAAGAACTTCGTTTGGAATCATGTCAGGTCCTGGGGCTTTTCCATTTGGTAAGCTTTTAAGTGTTTCAAACATAGTTCGTTCGCTTATTTCCGCGTCCATGTCTAGAAGCTCTTGAGGTTGGTTGTCATGTATGTCTTGAAGGTCCGCGTCTCCGCAGCTAGGGAAGAATTTCGTAGCGAGTATCTCGGCTTTTTCTGCGTTGTCGTTGGAGATTATGTCTTCCTCATTCCTCCTAAGCCCCGGGACAAGGCTAGCTCCTCTCTCTTGTCCCGGCTCCTTCCAACTCCACGTGTTCAGTTTCCACAGGCCTTTTATCAAACCTGATTCACAGGAGCGACAGCGAAAGAAGATGAGCTAGTTAACCACAGGGAAGCCCTTAGTGAGGGAGAAGAGACTTGTAGATTGATGGAGGCTATCTACGAGGTATTTATGCACAGCGATGCTCTCGGGCCGACAGTAAGGCCGATTCCTGGTTTCACACCTTTGTTGTGAGGGTTTTCCGGATTTCCTTCGTCATCTACTAGGGTTTCGATGAGTTTCCTCCATCGTACTCTAGCGTTCCTTCTGAGTTCCCTCTTTAGTGAGTTCCTGTGGTGTTTCCATTCTACCGCCGCTGATGGGGCCTTTATTCTCTGGAACCTGGTTCTTGCTTCTCAAGTAAGCTGGAGGAGCCTTGCTGTTTCCGGGGACCATTCAGGCCTTGACCAGTCGCTTGGTCGAATTCTCTTACAGTGATTCGCGAGCGCTCTCTGGATTGTTTCGGTAAGCCTTGGTATCGATATATCGGGATTGTCGTGATACCACGGCGATTTCTCTACCTCTTTGTTAATTTCGTCCCATGGAGCATTTTTTATCTTGAACCTCTTTCCTTGCGATCTGGGTGGAATGCTTTCGTTGAGCTGGATATGGATGGGATAGTGGTCTGCGATTGTTGTCCAGCTGGGCTCTGAGCGGTAGAGACTAATTTTGTACGCGACCCGCGTAGAGATAAATCCAAGGTTGATTGTGCTTTCGAAAGGACCTCGCCCCCACGTCTTCGTTCTTTTCTCGTTGAGAAGTTTAAATCCGCGGCTTTTTAACGTCTGTACAGTTTGGCGTGATATGGCCTTTCTTGCCACAGCGGAAACAGAAACCTTCGCGGATTCGTTGTTGGCGTTCTGCGGACCCCTTCGGTGCGTAGCTGTCAAAGGCGTCATTATCCATCGCGTCGGGGTCACGTTCACGGGCTGGTTGCTGATAATTCTTGAAATGGCGGGGAGGGTCAACAGCCTTACGGGCCTTAAGGAAGCGGTAGTCATTGTCAAATCTCTGAACTATGTTGGCTTATTCGTTCAGGTTAGGTGGGAGAATCGTGCCAACCATAGTTCTTTGGAGTTCGTCGTGAAAGGGTATCACTGAGAGACTTCAGTGTGCCTTTGAAAAATGATTTATTGCGAAGATGAAGAGAAGAGGTTCTCGAAGGATTCCTCTGAGGTTATGTACACAAAGCCAAACCGCCGTCGTCATAGGAACTAGCAACCGCCACGACTATGCCTCACAGTTAAACCTGGGACTCAGCCACAGGCGTCAAAACCTTAACACGTCGGACAGGGAGACTCTCAGCATGTTGATTAAGGCTACGTCGTTGCTGGCCAGTCCAGCTTCGGAGGCAAGGCGTCGGAATTCGGTGAAGTGGGACAGGAAAGGCTTGTTCTTCTGGCGGAGGAGTGAGAGTTTAGACAGGGCGGTTTCGGCTTGGTTGGGGTCTCCGTATGTAGCATTTAAGAACGCTTCTAGGGTCTCGATCGAGTAGACTTCCTTGTCAAGTACGGGGTCGAGGGTCTTCATAGCGTCTTCAGGGATCCTACTCACGAAGTACAGGAACGCCCTTCGTTGGTCGAGGAAGCGGTTCGCGTTCGCTTTCAGCTTGATGCTCATCTTCCGTAGGAAGGTGGGGAGTTCTTTGTATTTACCCGTGAAGGGTTCAGGATCTGGAAGCTTCTTGGATCGGGGAACGGGAGGCTGCCTTTCGACTGCGGGCGGAGCTGGTGTGGAAGGAGTCGGGAAGGTAGGGTTATCGGTAGGCGGTAGAGAGTCTGCGCCCTCGTCCATCTGTTCTCCCTCTTGATCGGTGTTTGGCGTGCGAGGGGCGGCGGAGGAGCGGGCGGCTTGGAGTTCGTCGCGGAGAGCTTGGATCTCCCGAGCGTGCTGCTCTCGATCTTGGGCTCGTTGTTCTTCGAACTCGGTTCGCATCTGGCGGAACGCGGCGAGGAGCTCAGAGGCTTCGGAGTTCTGGTGGGAGGACATCTCGAGGGAGGCAGGGGAAGATTTCGTGTAAGGAGGTTCTAGAGGTCGATGGTGTGGTTGGTTGACGCAACGTAGTGTCACGGAATCACTAGAGACTGTGTGTGAGATACAAGCAGATGTATTCAGCGGAGTTATTCTATTCGATTGCGTGATGAAAGAGTCAATTCAATTGACAAGACGTTGCGTGAAAAGAGAAAGCAGAAGCAGGAGCAGGAGCAGATCTGGTGTTCTCAGGGGGTGATTGGGGGTCTCGGCGCAGCTCGGCCCGGATATCGGAATTCAGCCCGATATCAGAAATCCAGCTGCGTGTCAGGTGATTAGCTTGCCAATGATATGGTAAGCCCAGGCGTGTCAGTCCCGTGACAGATCGCAAGGATCAGGAACAGGGACGGATCAATTGAGTCAAAGACTGGCTTTGCTTTATCTCCGTTCGAGTTTCCGCAGTTGTATTGGAGGATATTTGTGTCCGTCATTGGGTAGGGTTCTGTGCGAGCTCGTTCTGGATTATTGCGTCAATCTCCATTTCCCCCTCTTCGTCTTGCGGGAGTGGGATTGATCGTCCTGACGACGGAAACAGTTTAGCCTGGCCGGGTGCTTCTCCCGCGACAGAGAGTCCTGTAGGTCGGCCGATAGTACGCTTCCTCTTCGCTCCAATCGTGGTCCATAGGGTCTGCGAGGCAGGAGTATCCACCTGGGCCCTGTAGTGCGCTGAGACAGTACTCCGATTGAGTTCAGCTTCCAGAGCCTTTTTCTTTGCCCAGTTCTCTTTATGGGCAGAGCATTTCATTGACATCCAGGCACGATGCCCTGGCTTCTTGCATGCTGCGCACCTTGCATCCTCTATGTCCTGCTTTTGGCATTCCTTTGTAGGGTGCTGGCCTGCGCAGAAGCCGCAGTACTCCTCGGGTGAGTTGCAAACCGATTGTGTGTGGCCCCATTTCAAACACTTGAAGCATTGGGTGGATTTCATTTCAATATCCCACCTTTTGGTAGGGAGCCAGAGAGGTCCGTGGAGGAAGCCTTCGCGGAGAATCCTATTTTGATCTTCTTCGGTTGCCACTTCGATGATCAGGAAATCCTTTGTCTGAGTGCCTGTCTTTCGGATCTTCTCAAGCCTCTTCGCGCCGTATAGCCACCCGATCCTGGTGATAGTAACCGCATTCTTCCTGTTCGCTTCCTCCGTCCACTTCTTGTTCTCTGCGCTGTCGCTGTGTGTGATATTGGTGCCGATGGGAAGCCCCATAATCATGACTTGACGAGGCCTGCGGATGAGGCGGATTCCTTCGTGGCTTCCAATCCCAGTATTCATCAATTGGTCCCGCCTGGCCGTCGATGGGATCACAACCGAAATCTTTTCCTTCGCGCGCGGGTGGGGAATTAGAGCTCGAGCCTCTGGTGTAGCCTTCTTAATCCTCTGGAGCTTTACCTCCATTGTCTTCCCTTCTTCTCCCGGTTCCATACAGACCTCCAGGGTGGCCCTACTCTTACTGCCTGCGGCAATCTCGCTCCATAGCGCTTTCCTTGGCTTCATGGGGGTTTCCGGTTTTCCTGGGGTAGAGAAACTCTTCTCCATCCGGTCGAGGCGTTGCATGATGAGTCCAAATTCCGATTCCGCCCCCCTTGCGACAGTGTGCTAGCTCCTGAACTAGTCGAAGCGTCGATTCGAGGTCGGATATAAGAGATGCCCTTGTCTCATCGACCCCTGACAGTCCGCGGACGCTTTGAATCGCTTTTTTGACGTGTTCGTTTAGCATAGAGGCGATTTCGCCCGTAGTTTTCTTCTTGGTGCGCTCCCCTGGTGTTTTGTTGATGTTTTTGTCGTTGTTCTTAGTCACGTGGGTACGCGCACTCGTCGCGTTCCCACTTTCTTTGTTTACTACCCCCTGCATCTTCCCAACGACGCCTGTCGCAAGGTATTTGCAGCTTGGGATAGGGTGAATTGACTGCGTTGAATCGATTTCCGATGAGAAAACAATTGAAATTCCAATCGCAGGCAAATTGGTAGAATGGTGTTCCTTCCTTACCATCTAAATACAGCGATGTTCTGGCATGCGTGCTTTTCTGTACTTTATTCTACAGTGTTGACCATTTTCCGTGATATTTATGATGTGAAATGAGACGCAGTAACAAAAATGTGTCAGCCAAGCAACGATTGTAACTCCTGGTATTCATTAGCTTAGAAGTGTGGTACTGGCAGCGAGAAGGCAGAAATACCTGCAATCGAGCTTTGTGGCCCTGGCCATTGCTCTTCGTGTGGGCTAGGAGAAGATTTATCAGATCTCGCTTCTTGCTTTGAATCTTGAGGATTTGCTTATAGGAGTCAGCACTTGTTCAGGACTTGAGTTGCTTGACTTACGTCTTCATAAGTATTGTCCATCACATATCTTATGGTGGTACAGTCTCTTTTCTGCCCTATCCTGTGGATCCTGGCCAGCGCCTGCTCTTCTACTGTGGGATTCCAGTGAGGCTCTACGATGTAGGCCCGATTGGCTGCGGTAAGGTCCAGCCTATTTGAAGTCAGCCAGCGATACTGCTCCTGTGCGTGACTTGCCATACCCGACCGCGCCGCATGAAATTGTGAAAAGAATGACAAGTATGTCAGGTTCATCTTGAAACCGTCGCAACGCTTCCGTACGATTTGCCGGGCTTGTGTTACTATCATATCGCAGAAATGGAATCGAGCGAGCAGTCAGAGCTTGGTCGATCTGGTCAAGTGTCGATAGCCACTGCGAGAAGACAACGCTAGGTCTTAACGTTAGCAACCACTCACGAAGCGAAGTTCCTATACTTACGATTTTGTCGTCCGAAAAGACTCAAGGTCTTCGACTACCGCCCTGATTTTGGTAGGCAAGATCAGACCTTGACTTGAAAAAGTCCTCTTGGCCGGTTGTTCCCCTTTGTTTTTGTAATCTCGCCTCAAAGAAGCTTCTCCATCGACACAGGCTTGCTTGCACCCACACCACACCGCCGAGGATTTCTCTAGGCAAGCCTTGTGCACCACCTGCAAGCACACGGATACCAGAAAATTTTCTTGGTCCTGGTCAGAGGTGTCACTATCGTCAGGAATATCTTTTTTGCAATTCAGGCAGACCAGAGGACATGCTGCCAACAAGCCCAACAACGCCTCTTGCGCTTTTTCATCACTCCACTTTTCATTGTCTCCCGACGTATGCAGATTCTCTTTTATATGCGTAATGCTAGGTGCAAGCACGCCAAGATTGCAGATCTGGCGGAGCGCGTTGATTCGCCTCAGCTCGTAGAAGCAGTCAGCGGCACTCCTCTTTTGAGTTGATACGTTCTTGGCATGGAACATTGCGTTTCCTTCGATCTTGTCATATTCGGCACGCTCTTCCTTACTGAAGTGCAGCCAACGAACCTCGTCGATCCTTTTCGGAAGGGAAATCGTTGTGCTAGATCGTCTGAGGCTGATGCAGTTCAAAATATTCTTGAGTCGGTCGACGGCCGCTGACACTGAGCTATCTCTCCATAGCTGGCTGATGTCCTCGTTAAATTTTTGGGGATTGTCATATGGATGGACTCGAAGAAACGTGAAGATAGCCGAGACATCTGTCAGGCGATTCTGAATTGGCGTTCCACTGACAGCCCAACGGCTTCGTGCTCTCAGTCCAAAGATTGCCTGAGCAGTCAGCCTTGTACGCTCTCGGATGATGTGCGCTTCATCGAGGATGATCCTGTTCCAAAACACAGTGAAAAGCGATCCGTAAGACGACTCAAGCCGCTTGAACTCAGATGCGATGGTATGATAGGTGGTCAACACAATATGGTGCGTTTCGAGGTGAGCTTTCGACAGCACGCGGCTTGATCCGTGATAGCGTAGCCATTTGAGAGATGATCCAACGTGTAGCTTCAATTGCTTATCCCAAACTTCCAGGAGAGGTAAAGGAACGACGATTAGTGTAGATCTCAGTTGGTTCTGATGGTCGCCGTCCAGATGGCCTGCATTATCAGCAGTTATCGGCAAAGTACTAAAATCCGAGGCAACAAGAGCTATCATGCTCAAGGTTTTGCCCAGCCCCATATGATCGGCGAGGATCCCGCCTCTGAATTGTGGACCCATTTCAGCAGAGATTTCTTCAGTGATGGTGTTCAAGTACCTGCTCAGTCAATATATTGGCCCAGGAGCCTATGTTGGCAGGACCTACAGGATGCTACCGTCGTCATGCTTAACTTGCTTCCAGATATCTGGCCACGGCCCCTCCAAGTCCCAACCTTTCTCACGATGGAGCATGAAGCTTAGGGCTTGTTTCTGGTAGCTACGAGTCTGTCAGCCTCTCCATTGAACTTTGAACGATTGACAGTCCACAAACCTGTAAAGCTGGGTTTGCAGAAGACTGGGAGTCTCAGTTTCCGGCAAATACTCTTTTTTACCTACATCGGATAGGTAATCGCGAGCTCTGTCGAGTACCTCTTTGCGCATCTCCATGGCTTGGATTTGTTCTTCCAGAGTGAAAGTGGCATTCTCATCAAAGCCGGAAAGCCTGTGTGGATTTCGATATCTGACATTTCGATCGCAATCGTCCGGGTCTTGAAGACAGATCTCGCAGGCTTCGAAATACTTGCCTACTTTATCGAAAAGTCGGAGTGGTCCATACAAATTGATGGATAGATTGGCTTGGATATCGATCTGCTGATCCTTCTTTTGCAAAGCTTGTATTGTTCGCCGCAGAGACACTCGACAAAGAGGTTGAAGGACCAGTTGCGGCTCTTCCTTTACACATTTCAACAAGGATACGTGCTGCGCTGCGAGTGAGCCAATGCGGGTAAGCTTTTTGCGTTCGTAGGAAATTGATGTTCGAGAGCCTGGAGTCTCAGTTACAAGAGCGTCCGGTCTGAGCCAAACTCGACCTTGGTTGTCGATGACCACAGGCAGCATTCCATATAGCTTACGAGTGTCCAAGTCGGCGTCTAATATCATCGGGACGTTGTACACCTTTCTCCCATCAGAAAATGGCCTCTACAAATATGAACCGATGCAACTACTCACCATACCAAAGCAGACTTGTTCTTCAGAAGGCTGTGCCGTTGAATTCTCCTCGAAGCCTGCCGTGAGGCCATCCTCGGCTAGAATACTAGCAAAGTTCGACAGCCAGTCTTCGGAATGGTGCACTTGACAAACATCCTGGATATTGGCAAAGGCTTCCTCAACAGCAACAACTTCCGGCTCCTCACACGGTGTGCTGGCTTCAGTCCTGATCTGCGGTATATAATGGCTTGATGGTATAGATAGTGTCCAGTCATTGAGGCGGCGTCTCTTGGAGGTGTGACATGAAAGAGCGTCTTCCTGTGGAGAGGCTGGGGGAAGAACGTATGACGAGGTTCGTGCGCTTTGACGGGTCGGATGTTCGAAATGCGGAGAGGGTGATGGGGTGCAACACGAGGTTGGAACGCTTTGAGGGGTTAAAAGGTTGAATTGCGAAGGGGTTGGCGGGATCCAAGACGAGGTCGGCGTATCTTGAGGTGGCGAGTCGAATTGCGGAGAGGTCGGCGGGATGCCAGACTGCGGTGAGGCTCGGGGGACGTAAGGCGAGGGTTGAGTGCTTTGAGGAGTAGGAAAGTCGAATACTTGCGGAGAGGTTGGTAGGATGCAAGGCGAGGTTCGAACGCCTTGAGGAGTTAGAAAGTCGGACTGTGGAGAGATTGGGGCGACAAATGACGAGGTTCGGGTGATTTGAGGAGTCGAAGAGTCGAAGTGAGGAGATTTGACCACAGGAGGGCTATCGGTTGAGGAGGAAGTCAATAAAGCGTTGTGGAAACACATGATTCATGACAACCAGCGTCAATTCGGAAAATGGCAAAGAAAAAATGTACATGAGCCTACAGAGATGGAACAGAAGTCATAAACTGGACTCGTAGTGATCCGTGATACGGTCGCTTGGGGGTTTGTCGAGGTAATCTCGCGAGAAAGCCGGGTCCGGAGGTTGTTTTACTCAACATGTCAGTGCCGTAGTGGCCCTGTTAGCGGGATTGTAGCAGTTCCAGTGTGCAGTGTCGTGCAAAGATTATGTGATAGCTTGGCATCTTTGCACACAGCCCGCCGTGCCTACCTCCTAGGTGCTAGATAGATCAATCCAACCGTCGACCACAAGATCCAGTCTCTCGACACGCAAATCTGCCTGCCGCAGCGCGACTGCTCCGTCAGTCATGCTATGCATCAGGTGTTCTCAACGCCGGATTAAGGTAGAGGGGCTGTGCTGCTCTGCACCTGCTTTTAGGGACCCAATGTGTCGTCCTATGGGAAAACTCCAAACATCCCATGGCTTTTCATGTGCGGCTGTGCTGATGGTAGAAGAGACTACTTATACAGCATCCAATGTCTCATCAGCCTCACGCGGATATGCTTCCCGGCCTTGTCGAACGCAAGTGTGCACGCAACGCCTCTGTGCACGCAACGCCTCTGTGCACGCAACGCCTCTGTGCATGCAACGCCTCTTCACTTGTCGAGGATTCGGGGCATTTTCTCCTTGCAACTTGGAAGTGAGCCTGCAATTTTGCAAGCTCCAACTGGGGTTGCCAGCCCTGGGAAGAGGGCGAGAACTAAGTGTTTGTTGCGTCTACTCCTGGCTCCAGCCATGCGGAGTGCAGCGGGTAGGCTGCACCATGTTCATGCTGCATGTGCGGAAATGTGCCTCTCATTGTTGCTACCCATTCATTGAGATGCTGAAAAGGGCGAACATGCAAGCGCTCGAGTGAAATTGTCATTTTCTCCCATTCGTGTTGATATTTTGGCCGTCATTGCGGTTGAACGCTTAGAGGTACTCTCCGGTTTTCAATCGATACCATGAAGTAGCTTCCAAGAAAAACGCCTCGCCAGCGTGCTTCGGGGAAGTGCCTTGCCCGTCAACGCCGTACAACACCGCCGAGCCATGCGTGCGTGCGCGCGCTGCGCTGTTCTGGTCACCCACTGTGTTGAGGCAGTGCTTTTTACACTATTGGACGCTTATATACCCTTCTCTTTCCAGCTTATATTTGTAGAGGGGAATCTGCTGGTTCGTACGGGCATGGCAACGATGATCAGCTTGTCGCCCAAGGCCCGTCTTGTCTTTCAAAACTCATTTGCCCGCTTGGAGCAAGCTGTCAGCCCAGACGATGCGCGCGACTTCCAATCGACGACCCTACGAGACGTCAGATCCGCGGTCATGGACATGGAACGGCAACTCGCGTTGAAAAAGTCTTTGAAGAATTTCAGCCGCATCAAACCTTTACTCGACTCGCTCGAATACTTTTCCAAGACAATTGAGGTATTGTGTAATGGAACTCCGTTCTTGCCCTGGGTTTGGGTAAGGGATAGTACCCTAGCGGTTGCAGCGAGCTGCTGACACCCCGTCTAAAGGCTCCTGTCAAATTGACGCTACAAGTGAGAACCATCGGCCGTTCTCTTTGCCTTCACTAACGACTTCAGCTGACGTATGAAGTTCCCATAGCGCTTGAGAAGCTCATTGCGGCGTATAAGAAGATTGGCGAAACGTTACCACGGTTTGATCGACTGAATACAGCATTTCTCAAAGACCCAAACTTCCAGCGAGTGTTGGCTGTCTTCTATGCTGATATTCTTGACTTCCATCAGGCGGCGTACAAGTTCGTTCGGCGCAGAGGTCGGACAGACAGTCTCTCAACGCGACAAAAAGCTGACTTGATTAGGGTGGGCCATCTTATTCATGTCGGCCTGGGGAGGGTTTGACCGTCGCCTAAAGGGAATACTCGAAGACCTTGCCCACCACAGCGAGCTCGTTGATAAAGAGGCAAACGCTGCCGCCATCGAGCTAGCGAGTGAAACCAGGAACCGTATGCTGGAGCAGATTGAAAAGAGTGAGAGTGAAAAAGTCGAACACGACTTCCACGCAGTGCTAGCATGGCTCGACAGTGGAAGACTACTCCAAGAGGATGAGGTGGACGCCAGAACACACAATTGCCATCCAGGAAGCTGCGAATGGATCTTCAAGAATCTGAAGATAAAAGCATGGGAGGGCAACTCTCGGGTCACCCCTGTGCTTTGGCTTTACGGTAAACCCGGATCAGGTTAGTAGCAATCAACCAATTCTTACTCGGACCATTTAACTGACTCGGGCTTAGGCAAGACAATGCTGTGCTCTCAAATCATCAACTCACTTTTGAGCAAAAATGTTCCGACCCTCTACTACTTCTTTTCATACGATGTCTCGAGCAATCCCAACCGAAACAAATGTGTCTCAGTCCTGAAATCTCTTGCCGCTCAAATCATCAAAGCCAATCGTGACCTTGCCACTGCCATCTACGACCTGTTCATCAGCAAAGGAGCAAATGCCACGGTTAGAACCTTGCGAGATGTTATCCAAACCCTGTTGAAGGCATGTACGTCGACCAGGATTATCTTAGACGGCCTAGACGAATGCCCAGAAAAAGAGGCCATTGCGATTCTGAAAGAGGTTGTCGCTCTTGCAAGCTGTGACGGGGGGCCGATATCCTGCAAAGTGCTCGTCTCAAGCAGAGATGTGGATCCTATATCAAAGATCCTTGACACAAAATCTAGCATTTCTCTAAGGAGTGAAGGTGAGGGTCTCAATGCAGCGATCATCGCATTTGTCAAGGCAAGAGTAGGCGGCCTCCTCACTTCCAATCTGGACAGCGGATTCGAAGCAGAAAAAGATCTGCATGGCTATCTTGAGCAGAGGCTAATCCAAAAAGCAGATGGCAAGTGAGAATTCTCACTAGTGCTGGAAATCTCAGCTTACGGTCTCTAGGCATGTTTCTATGGGCGGATCTTGTTTTATCAGTTCTCGAAGAGTTGTACAGCATTGATGAGATGAAGGACGCGGTTGAAACACTCCCGGCCGACCTGGAAAGCTTGTGAGTTGTTCAAAAACCAGCTTATGACATGTATTTTGGGCTGAACAGGTACTAGATACGAACGCATTTTAGAGAGGTGGAAAGATAGACCTAATGTCTCAACTTCTTACCGTATCTTCAATTGGCTAACTTACGCAACCCGGCCAATCAGGAAACACGAACTTCAGCAAGGTATCGGGCTTCACCACCACAATAAGAAGAGTTTCGAGGTTTCAGAGGGCTCTCGACAGTCAAACAAGGTCTTCGGTCTCTGTAAACCTTTACTAGAGGACGGGCCAAATGACACCATTCGATTCGTCCATACGTCGGTGCAACAGTACGTAATTTGCAATTTCTACATTCAGGACTGCGGTTAAATTCAAATGCTAGATATCTTCTCAAACGCAACGACGCATTCATTTCCCCTCAACTTGGCCATTACTATATAGCCTTCGCGTGCGTAGTCTACCTCAAGGCCGGCCTCGATCTACTGGACCCGAGCTTAATGACGTCTGCCAAAGATCAATCTCTCATCAGAGGACTCCATGCCCTGAATCATTATGCCACCGAGAACTGGAGCTTCCATTTAATGGAGTACTTGCACCATGTCAGCGACTCCACAGATGATGGCAGGCTCCTCTGTGAACAGATTCAGTCAATGTGCGACAAACACGACACAATTAACGGACATTGTCAGATCGGAGGACTTATGCTGGACCAACCCGCCTTAGTTCCAGATTTCAAAAGGTTGGAGCGGTTCGGTGCATCCCCCTCTGCGTGCTTCGCTATCATTGAGCACCTCAAAGTGCAGCGAGCTGCAGAAGAGCCCGCGGAAACGTTACTTGTCGGAAGAGCAGATTCACCGCAGCAGAACTTATTCAGTGTCTTGCGGCAGAAATACGACGCAATGTCTCGCCGACTGTTAGACTCTGAGTCCTGCGAAGGCGTCACGGATTCGGCTCTCCTGTCTTTCAAGCAAGCCGTTGCCGGCACTCAACTATGCTGCAGGCTCCGTAACTGTCCTCGCGGCGTGTTCGGATTTGCCTCTCCCGAAGAACTCCGAACCCACGAAGCGTCCCATGTCATGAGTCTCCTCTGCAAATACGACGGTTGCCAGTACAGTAAACTTGGCTTCAGGGATCCGCGAGCTCTCAAGAGACATCTTCAACAGTTTCATCCGCCAGAAGCGCCTCCAATACCGATATCGATCCATCGCTTGGACACGGCGGCGACTTTGGTCAATGGCCAGGAGGATCTTGGTGCAGGAACATATTCACATTCGGAAAAGGAGGATTCGGACATAGAAATGACCGCTCCGATGTTGGATTGGGGACTGCCGATGGTTGGATTGCAGGAGCCTGAAGTTGCGACGAGTGATGAGTTTGCTATCAGTACGACTTCCTGGTCTATGGCTTGACTGCAGAAAAGTACTGGAGGGTTGTTTCGCCTATGGTGTGGCTTGCAGATGCAGAGTGGCAAACAATTCAATGGAGTTCAATGATTGATTGATTGATTGAGCTCTTGGCAATACTTGGCAATACAATATTGCTTACTAAACATCGTCAATCAATCAATCGCAATAAGAAATTGATTGAAATATTGAACTCCATTGAACTTCATTTTTGATATCGCGGAGCTTGACGAGGAATGATTTCTAGTCTTAGATTCGTCTATTTTATCTTCCACTACTAGAAGCTCTTAGCTATCACTCATAGTCATCGTCGATTGCAAGTCTGCAACTAGTAATAGTATGTATACAATGTCCAGTGTTCTGGAGGACCTACTCCTAGACTCCTGGTGTTCATTCCATTGTCCAAAACCTATACATTCTAATCAATTTAATGTTGCTACCAGCCTATCAGGCTACTATTAGTGATTGTAGATATCCTCAGCAGCTGTCACGGAATCACTAGATGCAGTGTGTGAGATACAAGATAGTTGTATTCAGCGGTGCTATCTATCTAATTGCGTGATGAGGTTCAATTTAAATAACAAGACGTTGCGTGAAGAGAGAAAGCAGAAGCAGAAGCAGGAGCAGGTCTGGTGTTCTCAGGGGGTGGTCGGGGGTCTCGGCGCAGCTCGGCCCGGATATCGGGATTCAGCCCAATATCAGAAATCCAGCTGCGTGTCAGGTGATCAGCTTGCCAATGATATGGTAAGCTCAGGCGTGTCAGTCCCGTGACAGCAGCCTTCTGTCTCACTCAGCTGTCCACTGTCAGCATCAATGCTGGAATGGACCACGCTTTAAAATCTCGTCGGAGTATCCGCGCCTTCAACTACTTGTTCTGGGCCATCACTAGTTCGCCGTGATTCGACTATGAAATCTTCTGCCGCAGGCCGCAGATTCGCAAATGTCAATTCCTTGAGCTCATCTCATTCTATTGCGGACTCCGGAGTCAGGACTCAGCACGTAATGAGGCTACTAGTACTCGGTGTTCGATTGTAGACGTAGTATCGATAGTCGAAAGATTCGCGAAGGTTCGGAGGGTGACTAATCACCAGAGAATATAAGGCTTGCGGGTCGTGGCGACGCGGCCAGGCGGCGGCGCAAGAAAGCCCTGTCGTAGATAGAAGATAGAGGCAGAGCCCAAGGGAAGCTAGTTGTTGTTGTTGAATATTAGGTCGACGAGCCGTCGAGCTATATTTACGTGCTTAGCTTGGAATTGAGACGTTTGATGGCTTTACCGCTGTGACAAAGTGATGTGGCCCACCGCCGCCCATCATCCATGTGAGAATTCTGCCGCCTACGCAGTGCGGACAGGCTACAGCTCTAAGCTCTGAGCTCTAAGCTAAGTCGGTAATGGAGGCCAGTAGGATCTAAGTTCTTTTCCTTTGCAGGATGCCAGGATGCCAGGATCAGATCATTGGGCGACGGGCGTAGCGACGGTATATCCATACATTTGGCGGTGGAGGCGCCTTCAGAGGGGCAAGTTGCAAGGCGAGAGGAATGAAAAAGAAGTGCTCAGGGTCGTCATTGATGGGAATTGGGATTTTCAAAGGCCAAACTCAAGGGCCGAAGATATTTTAGCCGAGAAATAAGCGGAATGAGCCAATCACTGTCAGCTGCGCATGGCTCATGGATGTTGTTTCCTCATCCGAGAAGCGGGGGCGGGGTAAAACGGTACACGCTACAACACCACGTAAATCTCGCACAATCATCTGGTATTCTCTAGACCCACCTACGAAATCCTTTCAACTGGAAATTTCCATTCATTTTAGCAAAGAAATACATACTACTGACCTTTGCGAGCCAGAAAACGCGAGAAAACCACGAAGTAGCAATGTATTTCAGCGTTTCCACGACTGAATAGTCCGAATCCGCAACTCTTCGGCTTCCAATGTTTTGAACAAGTGCGCGTTGCGTCGGAAAGCTAAAACGGCGCATGTAATGAGTACCGGCCCCAATGCTTTTCTCTAGTCAATTCCTCTAACAATCTCCAGCTTTTCCAATATCTACGCGCTCTATCAATCTGACAGTCTATCGAAAACCAGGCTAACCATGGTATTCAACTCCAGTAATATCTTTAGCGACGCTTTCAGGAGCTCAAGCTTCCCACCTATTCTCAGCGACATCAGCGACATCAGCGACCCAGAACTGTCCACAAACCACCTGCCCTCCATTTCCTCTCCTCTTCACTCATCAGCTAGTCAAGTAGAGCTAGCCCTCGACCCCCTCGCAGTCGTATCCGGCCCAACAAAACAGCAGTGGGATGCGTTCCCTGATCACTTTTGGCCAGGCTATCTGATTTCGAAGAGCAAAAGATATGGTTGGGCATGGCAATACGCATACAACATGCTCTGGAAATATACGGACCTTTGGATTTACCGCCTCTGTGTCGAGAAGCGGAAGGGCCAACGTCTTCAGAAATATGCTGCCGCCTGTACACGGTCACACAAAGAGCATCTCATCGAGCGACACAGAATCGCGAACCCCACCGGCAAAGTCACAACGAAACACCGACCTGCTGCTGTGTCAGTGTTCCAAAGATTTCTTGACTCGGCAACTTCGAACAGTGTCCTGAAAGAGTTCGATGTCAATCACTTCAATGAGCTCTTGGTTGATTGGGTCGCCTTTGACAACATCCCGTTTCGCAAACTTGAGAGTCCTCGATTCCGCGCAATGTTGGAGTACTTGAATCCTTGTGTCTCTGACAACATACCTTCCCATACGACCATGACAAAGTTGTTGTCTGCGGAACTCAAAAAGCACACCAGTTCGGTACGAAAACTCCTTCAAACAGCCTCCACCAAGATACACGTCTCCTTCGATGGCTGGACAACCAACAACCAGATCTCCACGGTCGGGCTCAACGCCTTTTTTCTCGATCAATCCTTCGCCCCGAGGAAGCTCTTTCTCGGTCTTCCGGCCACAGAGGAGCGACATACTGGGGCTGACTATGCGGAAGAAGTCCTACGAATCGTCGATCACTGGAGCTTCGCAGACAGATTTGGATACATCACCATCGACAACGCAAGCAACATGGATACTGCGGTGGTGAACCTTGGTGAAGCCATGGGATTCGAGCCTTCCAAGCGCCGAGGTCGCTGTTTTGGACACGTCATCAACCTCACTTGCGGTCAGCTCATTCATGGACACAAGACAGACGCCTTCGAAGCAGAATCTGAAGAAGAATTCTCACGAATTTCTCTGAAACATCTAGAATGGAGGAAGAAAGGTCCAATTGGAAAAATTCACAATATTGTTCGCTGGATTCATCGCTCCGGCCAGAGAACTCTGCAATTTCGAAAGCTGCAGCTACTCTACAAGTCGAACCGGAGAGAGGAATCTGACGAAGATGATAGTATTAGAGTCGGCCTTTCAGACCGGTCTGATGAGCAGGATGGAGCCGACGAGGAGCAGTTTGGCAATAATGCTGACGAATCGGTTCCTTCTTCACCGCCGATCTCAACACGACATCGAAACACTTTTGTCTTCAAACAAAAAATTTCATCCATCATTTTGAAGCCCTCATCGAGCACCACACTTTCACCAATTTTCAAGCGTGTGCACCAGCGTGGTGGTGTCGCAGAGACGCGACAAAGTCTGCATTTGTCGACGCGATTTTGGATTTCCCAAAAGTTCTTGCGCACAGTCCATCCTCAGCCTTGGCACAGCCTCAGGACAATCGACACCCTCAAGTTCATTTCTTGAGCACGGCCCACAGCCACAGTCTTGGCTCAGCCCATGACCAATATGGAATCACTCTCTCCGGACCCCATTCAACCAAGTTCTCCCCCCGACCCAGACATGGACCTCCTTTCCCTGGGCCCTGTCCCGCCAGTCTTCTCCCCAGCCCAGGACATGGATTCAGAAATGAATTCCCCGACCCCAATCCAAAAAAGACCTCTTGATTCAACTACACCGACGCACCCCAGGAAAAGACACGCAGACCCTCATCAAAAACCCCAGACCCCAAGAGAAGCAATCCTTGCGGCACGTGATCTCATTGTCTTAGCAAGCCAGCTCACCCAGAACAGGATTGAACAGACTTCAATCCTCGACCTTCTTCAGATTTTCCGTGAGTATACGGAGAAGAGCCAAGTCCGATATGCCAGCTCCATCATTGCTTCCCAAGTGGCCTCTCTTGAAAATATCTCCAGAAGAATTGACAGCAAGACGAAGATTCAAAAACCCAGCCAGCCAGTCAAACCAGCCCAGCCAACCCAATCACCTTTCCCTTCTCAGCGGCCAATCCAGCCACAACAAACAAAGGCTTCTTACGCGCAGATGGCGTCTCCTAAAAACGGAGAAGCAGAAAAACAAGAATGGACCACAGTGCAAAAGAAGCCCAAATCTCCAAGCCCGAATCAAGGAATCCAATCGCTCAGATCAAGACAACTGGTTCTTATCAGGACCGTTCATTCACCAATCAATCCTCTGAAAATCCGAAATGCCATCAATGATGCTTTTAGCCGAAAGGGAGTAGAGCACAAAGTCATAGCCTCTGTCTCTCTGAGCAAGACAAATCAAAACATCATTCTCACCACCAAGCAGTCTTTCACAGGACAGTACCTTCTTGATCAAAGAGCTATTTGGGAAAAAGATATTTCTTTCAGCACAGCGTAGTTGGATCAGTTATGGTTCAAAGAGGTCATCCACGGGGTACCAGTTGATATGGATCTCAGCAATGTTTCCTCTGAGATGTCTCTATACAACAATGGACTTCAGGTGATCGGCGACCCATACTGGCTCACTTCCGCAGAAAAACGTCAAGTTCAAAAAGCTGGATCGATCGTAGTTGCTTTTGCTACTGAAAAAGAAGCCAGCTTCTGCATCAGAAATAGAGTGTATATTGCTGGGATCAGTGCTAGAGTAGAGAAAGTCTATTCCACTCCCGCGAATGCACAATGCCGCAAATGCCAAGGCTTTGGGCATCTAGAGAACAGATGCAAAAACTCGCCAAAATGCCAGCTTTGCGGAGAAAGCCACCCCACCGTTCAGCATCTGTGTAACACCTGCCAGGCAAGGGGGGGAAAATGCATCCACACTCTTCCTAAGTGTGCAAACTGCAGAGAAGCACACACAGCAGATGCGAAGAACTGCGAGGTCAGACTCGCTATCCAACATAGGCAATCCTCAGAGCTCTTTCTATGAAGGACCACAAACTTCGAAGTCTCCAGATCAACCTCAACCGAAGCATGCAAGCCACAGAAAGCGCGCTACAGCTGGCAATTGAACTGAGGGTGGATATAATTGCGGTGCAAGAACCATAGTGTTACGGCTTGGGGTCCGGAGACTGCGTACGTCTGACAGGACGGGATGGTGTATCACAAGGTACTCGTGAAGAGGAGTGTCGAAGGCGGGCAAGGAAGTGAACAGTGATTGTCAGGCAATGAAGTCAATGTTCCAAACAGTGAAATCTGTCGATGATATTAAACGCAAACCTGAGAAGCAGGTCCGCAGAGAGAACTATATACCTGAGCCCTCTCCCATGTTCTCACTGTGAGCACCGTTGTAGTGCGCGGGTGCGCAGCGCTCTGGCGCGCAGTCACGTGACGGGCCACTGTGCGGGATTGACGCATTCAGAACCATTGGCCATGGTTGCACCATCCTCATGCTCTTCCTGCGCCTCTCCACCGTGGCTCTTAACACTACCTTCCCCCTTCATAAACTCGCGTCCCGAGAGTTCTGTTTGGTAAGTTCCCTCTTCCTCTTATCTTCTCGTACTGACGATGTCGCATGCCAGTCGTTCCAACCAACACACGCGCCGCCGAGAACTTTACCCGTGCAGTGGTTGCAAGACCAGGAGTCTCAAGTGTAAAGTCGACGTTCGTTCTGGTCGTTGTGGGGAGTGTGTTCGTCGTGGCCGGAAGTGTGACCTCGTGGTTACTTCCGGGGAGTTCCGAAAGTCGGCGCAGCATCGCAACAGGCTGCGTAAAGATTTAAAAGCGTCGCTGGACAATGAAGAGCGGTTGTTCCAAGAGTTGGAGAAAGAGCGAGCTAAGACTCGTCGCTTGCAAACCCAACTGGAGTTTGCAGAGAAGCGGGAGGGTGACGCTATTGAGCGGGAGTTTGCTTCTATCGAGGAGCAGGAGGAGATGGAGCGACAGCTCCAAGACAATCATGTCCCCGTAGAGGTAGACGTTTCCCTGGACGTTCCTCTGGCCGACGACGGCTGCGTTATGAGTCCTGGGGACTAGGCCGCGTGCTTTGGCGAGTCCTTCGAGTTCGTGTCGATTCCTGAGACGATTGGAATTGCCGAAGCAACTGCCGACAGTTCGTGAGGTTCTCGAGTGGTTCCCATGTGTTTTCCGAAGGTGGGTATCCTTTCCACTTTACAAGATAGTTCTGACCTTGTTTTTGTAGGATTTCT